>CAJQZJ010033552.1:57509-69703 GCA_907164525.1 Lophiomys imhausi | reverse complement strand
CTCAGCACCCATGTGGCTGTTCATAACCATCTCTAACTACAGTCCTGGGGATCCAGCATCTAGTCTCCAGGTTCACTACATGCACATGGTGCCCAGACATACATACAAGCAAAACACCCATCCATATAAAATAAAAATAAAACAAAAAAATTTAAAGCACTCGACTTAAAAGATAAAATAAAAATCTGGAAACCAGAGGAAAAAGTACAGAGAAGAAAATAAAAGTTCCAAGTGTCCACACCAAAAAATCCTGGACAAAAACATCACTCTGTGTAGGCAGGTTTTGATAGGCTAAAACAGCAAGTAGTTTGTAGCCCTCTATGGGATGGGGTAGACATGGCTTGCACTCTGGGCCTCATTAGAGGCCAACATGGACATATATCACACCATTGGAGATGGACATGCCATGGAGTCACTGGAGACAACAGGGCCTGGAAGTTGCTACTCAAGTCCAAGGTGTAGCCAGAGCAGCTCTGGAGCCTGTGGGTTCTGTGCATGGAAAAGAGGCATTAAATCATCTTTTGACAAGCAAGGCAGACAGAGAACAAACCTACACAACATGCATGGAAAGCACAGGCAACAAGAAACTTAAACGTGGAGCTTCAGTTACGGTTTGGATATGGAGTTCCCCTCCTTATTCTCCCAAAAAAAGTCTCATCTGTTGAGGGCTTGGTCTCTGTTGGTGACACTATTTTGGGAGGTCCTGGAGAAATATGATTGTAAGTCCTAGCTAGAGGAAGTAGGTCACTGGGGTGGGGCTTTTGGGGTATCCTGCCCTTGGCCCCTTCCTTTCCCTCTCTTTGCTCCCTGTCTTCTGTGAGGTGACTGGCCCTCTTCTTCCACATATTCCTGCTGCCATGATGTCCTTCTCAAGCTCACGGGGCCAAGCAAATGGACTGAACTCTCTGCAACTGTGAGCAAAATAAAAGAGTTTTCATCTCTGGTGTCTGTGTGACAGTGATGAGAAAAGTATCTAACAGTGGAACCAAAGTAGGAGAAAGACATTTCTCAAACCAGCCTCCCTGCTCAAGTTTCACTATAATGTCAGCAATGACTCTTCCACATCTGTAACACCTGTCTTTCCCTTAAGACACACACGGTGGCTGCTCTGACTTAATTTGGCTTATATTTCCATGCGATTTGAAAAGGCCAGGATTGGTATTTTCTTCATTTTCATATAAATAAAGCAATATATATATCATATCAAGATATATGGGTAAACTCTGTGATATCATTTCTCCAAAGCAGTGTAAAAAATTAAAAATACCAAATGGGTGGATATCTGTCAGGGTTAACAGGAATTTTCAGAGATGAGATGATACACAGTTTCATGCTTTTTTATATTTTCCTGATTTCTGTAATAAGCATGGATCATTTAGAAAGAATAGCGAAGCCATATTATTAGGATAAAGGAGAACCGAGTTCTCCCTGAATGAGACGGCTGTATGAGGGTGAGCACCAACCCTGATGGTCTTGCTTCCTGTAGCCTGCTGTCACCCAGCATCAAAGGCTTCCAGCTCCTGGTGTCTGCCAGGTCTTACCTGTCAGTCTCAGAATGCATTCTGGCATATTCTTCCTTGACCTCCTCTAAGCTGTTGGCATTCCCATCTTCCAGGTTGAAGGATTCTATCAGGGAGATGAGGGGAAAAGTCATAAAGAGAAAAACCAGACCTTTGGGTCTATCCTGCCTGTCTAGTTCAGGGAGCCTATGGTGGGGGTGGAGGTACAAGCATCTAGACCCTCCCAGGTTTAGAGAGTACAGAGTCCATTCCCCACTTCTCCTCCAAGACATGAGGGGCGAGCTCAGGTCTAGTACTGGTCTACTTCCTCTCTGGTCCCTAAAGCTGAGGTCAGGTTCCTGCAGCAGTGTGCCATTTGGGAACTCATCAAACCTACTCATCCTGGGGACCATTGCCTATGCCACCAAGCTGCAAGTTCCCATCCTGGGGAGGGGTATCTTGCCTTTGAGTTTCAGCAAATTGTCCAAGGTTTGCTCCAGTTCCTGAATATGAATCTTCGCCTTATTCAGTACCTGCCACTGAGGACACAGACAGATATTGTTGACAAGGCTGCCTTTCATCACTGCTGGGACTTTTTTTTAATGGACCCAGGAAACCCCTTCTCATTCTGAGGCCACAATCCCTCAATGCAAGTCTAATCCTCGACCTTGCCGATGGAATGGATAGGAAGTTTGTTCCAATGAGTACTAGGCATAGAAACACATTTGTAGTCTATAAATGAATGCTCATTGAAATACTAAAGTATGGGAGGGTGGGACTGGAGGGGGAATAGGGAGGGGACTGCGATTGAGATGTAACTTGAAGAAATAAAAAATAAAGGAAAAAAAAAAGAAATACTAAAGTATTTGGAAACAAGCCATGTTGAGAAAATGGCTGCAGTGACTGTAGAGGAATGGGTGACTGCATAGGCTGCTTGCAGGTGGGATACTGTGACAAGGAGGCTCACCAGGCTGAATGTCAACCTCAGACTTGCACAAAGTCCCACCAGACTTCTGCTCAAGTTGTGTGCAACTCAATATCATTTTGTCAAAATGTTTGTTTGCTAAAGGCATATACTCTGTATAGCTAGGTTTGGTAGCATATGCCTATAATCCCACAATTCAGTAGGTAGAGGCAGGAAGATGTTAGGAGTTCAAAGTCAGTTGCGTATTGAATTCAAGGCCAGCGTGGGATACAAAAGACACTGCTTTAAAAAAAAAAAAGAACAAAATAACTAAAACATTTTTATGTGATCTAAATATATTTCATATAATCTAAAAATAGCAAATGTTTTGTGAATTTGAACTCAGAAATTATCCCTTCCTTCCCATCCTTTGTCCTGTATACCCCACTGTCCTTGTTCTGGGACTCATGGTTATACTGCCTGTCAACCAGGACTAGGAATCTTGACTTGTTTTTAGGATGACAAGATGACACTCTGTCTACTCTGGTATACATGTTGGTCTTGACACATATGTTGAACTTAGCCCTCATTTGAAGATATTCAAAGGTGGAGTCTTTTAGGAGGCAACTGTCATGAGGGCAGACCCTGCATGAATGAGACTAATTCCCTGAGAAAAGAGGCCCAAGGGAGCTTGCTCACCTCCTTCCATGTGAGCACAGGGCTGAATGTCAGACACAGGACATGCACTCTACATGAAACAGACATGCCAGCCCTCACCGGACACTAAATCTGCTGGCACCTTGACACTCTAGCCTCCAGAGATGTGAGTAATGAATGCATTTCTGTGGTTTATAAATTTCCCAGGATAAGATGTTTTGTTATAGTAGCTGTATCAGTCTGCAATACTGGCATTGTGGTTCAGAGCCAGTGGCCTGCCTTGGTCAGCAGGACCTCTAGGCTCTTTCCTTGTATTCTTTTTCCTCTCTTTCTTTGAGGCCAGGTCTCATGTAGGCCAGGGTGAACTTGAACACTCTGTGTATCCAAGGATGCCCTTGAACCTGATATTCCACAGTGCTGATATTTCAGGTGTGCACCACGATGCCTGGCTTTATGGTGCTGGAGACAGTTCCCAGAGCTTCACGAAGCTAAGTAGGCACTCTACCACCTGAGATACACCCTTCCCCATGTGTCTCCTTATATTCCTACTGCATCAGGGAAGCGAGACACACTGGAATATTTTTTCATATAATCTCATTTCTATTTTCTAGACAGTTATTCTATAATGGGGGTATGCCACAATGCCTATGTAGTCATAGGACCACTGTCAGGGGCTTCTTCTCTCATTGCACCATGTGGATTCTGGGATTGAACTCAGATCATCAAGCTTGACGACAACCCCCTATACCTGCTGAACTCTCTCCCTCCTGCCCTATAGAGTGCTTTTAGTAGGCTCACCTTCTTAGGCATTGTGGTGCACACCTGAAATATCAGTCCTGTGGAATATCAGAGGTTCAAGGGCATCCTTGGATATACAGAGCCCTTCCTTACGGCAAGGCCATGTGCACCATGTTGTCTAGCTAATCTGTGGACACTTCTCCATCAGTCATTGACAGGGACTTCAGGTTTGCATGCCCCTCAGAAGCATGAAGCAAGTGCCTCTTTATCCAATGAATGGAGAGCTTTGCTCTGCTCTGAGGAGAGCTCTGCCTCTCAGCAGAGAACCCACTCCTGCATCCTGAGTTCCTGAGCTCGGCTTTTCTCTGCTGCTCAGCTGTCCCCACCACAGGTGGGGGTCTGCGTGGGATTCCAGCAGCTGAAAACAGTACAGCTGTCAGTTGGAGCCCTGTACAAAGTGGTCAGGAGCCACCTTTTAAAAATCCCACAGAAGCCTGAGCCTACTCAGGAGCTCTTCTATGTTGTCCTCCTACCTGACCCCCAAAATGAGAATTCTCTGGAAATTCTACTAACAGAAAACCTTAAAAGTTTATGATTTGCTGCTTTGCTTAGGGTTCCATCCCCAGAAGGAAGTCACCTCGCTGGGAATGGGTACAGGGCTACCAAGGGTTCAGAGAGGGAAAAATGGAAAGAGTCAGGCCTGGACAGGGAATACAGTGGGGGTTTTTTTTTTTTTTTTGGCCTTGCCTTCTACCAGAAGGCGAGTCTTCCCCCCACCAACCCCTTCCTACCTTCCTCTCTGCTCTCCGGCCTCTGTTAAGTGGGTGAGGAAATATCAGAACTCTCCACTGTGGCCTCCTGTAATGCTACCTCTATGAGCTTGACCTCTTCTACAAGCACCCCAATCTCTGCCTACTAAGTAATATATTATTAATTAGCAGCGAGGAAGATAGCTGAGAAGAAAAAGAGCCAGGTGGTTCACACCATCATCCGATGGACCATCCTGACTCCATCTTAAGGACAGTAGGCATTTTTGTTACAATGTCAAAACAAGTTCATTTCTGTTTCCTACAAAAGTCAACCTGACCGTGCTTTAATCTGTTTCTGAAATTTGACATAATTCTCACCCTATGGAGTTTGACTCACACCTTGAATATACTCTGATAAGATGTTCTGCCAAATAATTTAAAAATGTTCAGCCAAATTCCTACATAACCAAAAATTCCTCTGAAAATCCCCCAACCCTTGAAAACCCCCTAGCCTTGACTATGTAAACCCCGCCTTTCCTTTTCTGTGTTCGATGCTATATTTTCAAACCCCACTTTATGGAATAGCCCTGTTCGACTGAAAATAAAGCTTGCATAATTTGACCAAAGAATTGGGGTAATGGTCTTAACTCTCGTTCGGTGGGATTAACATCATCCTAGCCCTGGGGAGGCAAAGGCAGGAGGGTGTGATTTCAAGGCTGGCCTATTTTCTGGAAAGTTCTAGGCCAGCCGGGGCTACATGGAGACTGCCTCAAACATCAGCATCTATAAAAACCAAAAGGAGTAGGAAAAGATAAATGCATTCCTAGAGGTACAGATAGACTGAGCCTACACAGGAGTGACGGTGTGTGCATGTGTGTACACTTGTAGTATTGTACATGTGTATATGTTGTGTGTGTGTGTGGGTGAGTGTGTGTAGATACATGTACAGAGTCCTAGAGCATCTGTTGGAGATTGATTATTACCCACCAAGTAACCACATAGTTTCCCTGAGACCCATAATTTCCTTGCTTGTGTCAGGCTTCCTTAGTGCTGGTGGGGAGCATGGCTTTGACAGTTTGCCTATGGGCAGCAGGGCTGGGAGCTCTAGGCCAGCTCTTCCCTCACTCTGTAGTCCCACCATGTGGAGAAACGTTTCACCATCCCCAAGTCCCTGTACCTTTGAGGCTGTGAGATCAGAGTGGGAGTAAACTGTCCTCCTTAGTTTGCTGAAGAGCCCTGCCAGGGTGGCTCGATGGCGGGCCTGGGACAGGCGTCTGCGGGCCACCCGAGACTCAAACTGCTGCAGCTCTCCCACTGGTAGGGGCACCCTTCCATCACTGGGTTGATTGCCTTCTCCAGGGGTGGCCATTATAATCTACAACATAATATACCCCCTTTAGCCCTGAATAATAAAGATAGAACATTGAGGAAGACAGAGCAGACAGAAAGAAGGTAGCTCACAAGGCAGTGAATACAACCAACAAGATCCCCAGTAAACCACAGGTGACTCAAATGTCCTACTGAAGGTTGACTCCTAAAATCACAAACCGCTTAGCCAAGGCCACGCCTGGACCTTGAGAGTTTGTCCTTCATAGTCTGTTTAAAGCTGAACAGGCCTTGGTTCCACACTGTGTGATCTCTCTAACCAAAGAAGAAATGGCTCTTCTGTGGTATAGGCAGAGGTTACAAATGGAAATAAAAAAAAAGAAACTCTATCAAGAAGTCCCCTGTGGATCTATGGACTTTTCTGTGCATATACTGTACTGCAGAAAGGAAGAAAGAAAGAAAGAAAGAAAGAAAGAAAGAAAGAAAGAAAGAAAGAAAGAAAGAAAGAAAGAAGGAAGGAAGGAAGGAAGGAAGGAAGGAAGGAAGGATGGAAAGAAGGAAGGAAGGAAGGAAGGAAGGAAGGAAAGAAAGAAAGAGCGAGCCATGGATACATTACTGCCTATGAAAACAAGCCCTTCAGGGGGAGGAGGCACGGCTTTGCCTTGTCCAACTTCTGTTACTTTGTGAAGATGACCATTACACTGACATTTATCATAGATGAGTTTGCAAAGTAGGAGTCATTCCTTTGGCTAGGGAATTCTTTATAAGGGTTTTTCTTTTTTTTCAAGAGGCTTCACACAGTCCAGGCTGGGCTTAAACTCACGATGTAGCTGAAGATCACCTTGAACCTCTGATCCTCCTGCCTCTACCTCCCAAGTGCTAAGATTACAGGTGTGCACCATAACCCAGAGTTATGCAGTGCTGAGGACAGAACCCATGGCTTCGTGAGTCCAAATAAGCCTTCTACCAACTGAGCCTCACCCCCAACAATCCCTGGTGCAGAAGCTTTAATGAGAGGCAAGTCACAGGCCTCTTAGTGGAGCACTACCATTTCAGCAGAAGAGTGTTCATCCCTTCCACACAGAGCTCCTCCCCACAGTTGTTTGAGCAGAGAGCCTCCATCTTCTCTCCCTCTGTGTAGCTGTGGAGCAGTGCTCAGATCTGGGTGCTAGGTTTCTGCTGGGCTCACTCTTCCCTGAGCACAGTGCTTCAGTCCTGGGGAATCCATGACACTGGTAAGAGACTGATCAACTTCAGCGTACATCCATCACTTGGAGAGACAGATTGATAAACTCGGGCTGAAATTCAAGTGCAGTTGTAACCAGAGGTATGGCCTTTAAGGGATGTTTGGTTGCCTGGTCTGTGACGTTCCCTCACAGAGTCTAAAGCTGTAGATGAGAAGCTAACAGGAGACACGGCTTAGATAAATGGAAGGTTAATGTTACTGGGATCTTCCCAGGATTTTCAATGGTCTAATGATAACCACACCCAAACTTCCTGTTTTGTAGGGAACCTGAAGCTTTCCCAATGTCAATTCCCATGATTTGGGTTTCTGCTAAGGCACAGCTTAGACAGACTGAAACTTCTGCACAGCTGTAGGGGTGGATGCTGGAGAAACACGCAGTTGTGGTCTCCACCACATGGGGGAGACATTCTCATTACTTGCTCTTGCCTTGGTTGTCAGTCTTTGCTGTCCAGCTCAAGAAGTGAGAAAAACACCAGAGCATCGTGAAGGGCTACCTGGCATTGTGGCCTGCATCTTCTTCCATCAGCTTTAAGTGCTCTCAGGTCAGGAGCTAGGTAGGGAGCTAGGAGAGGGACCTCTCACCCTGCCTGAGGAGGAAGATGGAGCCTGGTTGACAGTAAAGAACAAAATTGAGTGATTTTCAGAGTCCTCCCACATGCGGGTCCCTAGTCACCACCAACAATGACCTTCTGAGACCTCCCAAAGATAGTCTCTCCTAATTATTATAATTGACCTGGAATTTAGTTTTCTGTGACCCCTGACAGGGGCCTATGTCTATACTTTTCTGATCAAACTTTGAGGGGGCTGGTTTGGAACTCCCTATGTAGACCAAGCTGGTCTTGAACTCACAGAGATCACCTGTCTCTGCTATTGGAGTGCTGAAACTAAAGGTATACATCACCCCACGAGGCCAGAATGAATGTTTTTAAATTTTATTTTTTATCTTGCAGTATCAGTTTGTGTGGGGGTACCCATGTGTGCAGGTCAGAGGACAACCCTGTGGAGTGGGTTCTCTCCTTTCACCTTTGCATGACCCCAGGGCAGAGTTCACAGATCATAACACTTTTGCATGGTAAGTGCATCTTTCCCTCTGAGCTCCTGATTCAGAGCCAGGGATGCACTTAGATCCACACTGATGGCAATGGTGATTTGTGTGGACAGATCCTCCTGCTCAGGGAAGATACCGCAGAGATCTCCCTCGGATATGGAACAGGAAGACAGCACCAAAGTGAGCTTCGTGCTAGGAATGGGAGACTGAACATACTGTGAAAGGGAGACCCAGTAGAGTGTAAAATTAAGATCAGTAAGTGATTGCACATGTGTATGACAGACAGGTTCTTACTACTTAACCTGGGACAGCCTCGAACTCAAGATCTTGTCAAAGACTCCTTGAATGCTGGCATTCCAAGAGTGTGTTTGTGCCCACATGACTAAGAAGTGAAATTAAAAAAAAATCAAACTGTTCTAGGGGCTGGAGAGTTGGCTCAGTGGTTAAGGGTGCTCGCTGCTCTTGCAAAGGACCCGAGTTCAGCTCCTAGCATTCTCACTAGGCAGCTTTTAATCTCCTCTGACTCGAGTTCCAGGGGCATCCAACACTCTTGCTTCCAGGGGCACACACTTGCACTTACCCCTGACACCCTACCTCCACAAACACATATATGCATAACTAGACATAAAATAAACCATTAAATATTTTAACTGGGGGTGTAGCCTGGTAACAGAGCCCTTCCTGGCTGTGCCTAAGTGTCACCACAGAACACATCTTAAAATGTTTTCTTTTAGAAAGCCCTTGTAGATTCTAGTGTGTGAAGACATCTCCTCTCAGCAGTGAAAGGGGTCAGATCTGTGGAGTGTATAGCCAGACACCCCAACACTACAAATAGCAAATCAGCTATACTCTAAAAACTCCAGAAGTTTCCAAAGATCATTTCCACTCACCTCGGCCTGCCCCTGGCTGATGATTCTGCTAAGTAGTCCAGGCTGACCCAGAAGTCTCCTGTCTCAGCCTCCCGAGTGCTGGGATTTCAGCCATGCACCAAGGCACTACCATCCCCGGGTTCACTTTGGTTCTTTAACAGGAGAAAATTTTCCTATTCTGTCCATTAACCTCCATTTTGCAACCTACTGTCATTTTTGTCACCTAAAACACTATCCAACTCAGTCTCCATCCCTGGTTTTTACACATCTGGAGCTGGCTTGGTTTTGTTTGTTTTTGTTTTTTGTTGTTTTTTTTCCTTCTCTGTTTTGTTTTGGCTGGCCTTGAATCAGAGATCCACCTGCCTCAGCTTCCTGAATGCTGGTATTAAAAGCATGTGCCTGGCTTGAACTAGCTTATTTTTCAAGGCTCACTTTAAGTCTTAATTCATCCAAGAAGTTTGCACACTGGCAAGTTGGAAAACTTAATCTTGTTTTCCCAATAGGGCGAAGAGATGCTAGGCAAGGCTCCATCTCTCAGGCATTGGTGGGATCCTCTCAACTGTATGGCAAAATGCAGCACCATGCAGGCAGATATGCTTCGCTCCAACACCCCTTTCTGCATTGCCTCTTCCAGACTGAAGCAAAGAATCCTATCGATTGGGCCGTGAAGACAAAAATCTCCCAGGGGATTTTATGTGAGGAGGAACACAAGCAAAGATTGAATAAGGCAAGGGCAATGAAGGTTGAGAGGAAAACATGGGAGGGTGAGAAGAAACAGCATTTTACTTTTCTTTAACCATAAAGAGCTGTTCATATTCTAAGCATTCTCTTTTTTATGAATTATGTTCTTAGCAGGATTGACAGTGAGAGGCAATCACTTAAAAATGCTTTGAAGAGCCCATCAGAACCAATATTAGTCATTTGCTACCTAAAAAAAAAAGTAGAGAGAGATTATACAGGTACAGCAAAATCCCATTCTTACTCAGGAAACTGGGCATGGCCAGAGAAGTGAATGTGGGCAACTAAGATGATCCCGGATGTAGGGAACTCAGTATGGAGATAACAGTTTTAAGGAAAATAGTGGGTGTTGGTGTCATGGTGGTGGTGTTTGTTGTGGTGATGGTGTTGTTGGTTTTGTTTTTGAGGTAGAGTCTTAAGATTGTAGCTCAGGCTAGTCTCAAACTCAGGATCATAGTAGGATTAGAGGTATGTGTTACCATACCCAACTGAAAATAGTTTTAATAATCCCAGGCAGGTTGAGAGTAGCGGCTTATGTTCGCAATCTCAGCACTTGGCAGGTGGAGGCGGAACGATTGTCAAGAATCCCAGGCCAGTCTGGACAACAAAATGAGACTCTTTCTCAAAAACTTGGGTTGGCTACATACATTAATTGGTAGACTGCTTGCCTAGCGTGCACACAACGCTGGCTCCAATCCCAAACACCCCAGAAACATAAAACCAGGTGGGTGGCACTTGAGAGACAGAGGCAGGAGCGCCAGAAATTCAAGATGGTCTTTACTTACACAGCAGACTCAAGGCTGAGGTGATACGAGACCATCTCAAACAAGCATATGAGCAGCCTCTCTATTCAACTCCCTACCCCCCAAAAAAATCCAAATAAACAAAAAACCAACCAAATAAAACAAAACAACAAAGAGACGCCATGAACTCATTATTTTGTGTGATAAACTAAAAAAGTCAATTAAAAGTGAATAGCAGGCAGTGCGGTGCTTACCTAGTATAGCAAGACTTTACCTAAAACAAAAGATAGAAAAAAGAAAAAGAAAAATTCAGGTGGAGGATGGTGGTGGAGTTTCAGAGGCACACGACCAATGGGTGTGCTATGTAGGGAAAGGCAGGCCAGTTTATGGGTGAGCTTAAGGCCTGAGTAATAATGCTAGCTAATGTTAGCCAGCCACGTGACCAGAATGGGCCAAGGAACTCCCTAGATCTTAATCTCCCTGCCCATAATCAGGAGATAAAAAGTCCTTGACTAGACTGCACTCTAAACACTGTCACTTCACTTGCTTATTATAGTGTGTGACTATCTTGAGCAAGAACAAGCTACACAAGCCATTCACAGTCTGACAGCAGAGTGCGGTATGAGCCACCACATCTTAAGTTCACTGAAAAAATGTTTGCTGTGTTCAAGGTCCATCCATCCTGCGAGAGACCAGAATTCACAGAGACCCACCTGCCCCTGCCTCCTGAGTGCTGGGATTAAAGGCGTGCACCACCACTGCGCAGCCAAAACCACAATTTTTCATAGTTGAAAAGATTTCTATAAAACTACACATAACATCAACTCAGAACTAGCATTTTACAAATTTCCTCAGAGCCAGATGTAGTGACACGGGCCTGTCTCAGTCAAATGAGAAAAACTAGTGAACAAGCCAACTAAAGTAAATTAATTAGATTTTTAAAAATTCCCTAGATTAAATAAAAATAAGAGCGCAGGGACTTGGTGGACCACGCCTTTAATCCCAGCACTCGGGAGGCAGAGGCAGGAGGATCTCCGTGAGTTCAGGGTCTTACAGAGTGAGTCCAGGATAGCCAGAGCTACACAGAGAAACCCTGTCTCGAAATAAATAAATAAAATAAAAAATAAAAATAAGGGGTCTCTCTCTTTTTCTTTTCTTTTTTTTTAGATTTCAGAAAAACTTTCAATTCTTTTAAGCTTAAGGTATCTAAAAAAATATATTATAAAAACCCTGAGTGTGAGCCTTTCTTATTAGCAGTCAGTAGGCAGAACAAATGGTGCAGAATGTTCTGGATAATGTATTTGGGTTTCCTTTGATTCCCTGTGTCTATTTGCAGATGTAAAAGAAGAAAACATCCAGTATCACCTCCAAATATGAATGAGTAGCTGGTGATACACACACACACATACATATGCTCTAGGAGTCTCAGGTGACCCACACACGCTCTAGGAGTCTCAGGTGACCCACACACGCTCTAGGAGTCTTGGGTGACCCACACACGCTCTAGGAGTCTCTGGTGACCCACACACGCTCTAGAAGTCTCGGGTGACACACACACTGTCTAGGAGTCTTGGGTGACCCACACACGCTCTAGAAGTCTCAGGTGACCCGCGCACTGTCTAGGAGTCTCGGTGACCCACACACGCTCTAGGAGTCTCGGGTGACCCGCGCACTGTC
>CAJQZJ010033552.1:28680-56180 GCA_907164525.1 Lophiomys imhausi | reverse complement strand
ACCTAGAAGCACCGCCACGCGCGCTTGTGGAGGGAATACGGCCGGCCAGCCGAAGCCCCCTTGGAAGGCGAGAGAGGCTCCCGTGAGTAGCAGCGAGGGCACCTCCTGCCGCCTCACCGCCGCCATCCACACCCCCCCCCCACCGCTGGGGTTAAACGGAGGTCACCCGAGGTAGCAGGCGGCCGCCCGGGGCTCTGGTGACACCCCCAGGGTGGATTCCAACCCGGGATCTGCCTCACAGTGACTGTATCTGGCTAAAAAAAAAAAAAAAAAAAAAAGAGGAGCCCCTCTCTAAAGCATGCAGCACGTGGTACCTCAAAATTGACTCCAGTGAGTCACGGTGTCTGTCGTCCTTCAAATGGTTTCATCGGACGGTAGTATTTTAAACAAGCAAAATGAACGCCGTCTGGTGGGCATTGGCGGGGCACAGGCTGTAAGCACGGCCGTCAGGCAGCCGAGGAATAGAAAAAACCCGAAGCGGGCAGCTAAGCCGAGCTTAGACGTGAGGCTCTTGCTCCTGGCAGAAAATTGGACCCGGCATTTAAGGTACAGGAGTAAGGGATCCAGTGGAGACCCTGTTACCAACTCCCTTCCAAACTTGTAGGGATGTGGCAAGCCAATGGAGCTTGAGGGCAGAAAACACCATAGTGAATTGCCAGAATAATACAGAAAAAGTTGGCGTAGGCCGGTAAGGTAGCAAGACCCTCTCTCAAAAGCTTGCTATTATATAAACCACATCCAAATAGCAGCTGCTTCTTACTCCCTTGGAGGCAAATTTAACAATGTATCGTTTTTCTTCAAAGTTCTGAGTGGGTCATGACCTATCCCTTCTGACTCTCATGCAGACTCTCATGTTGGTTTCTGCGAGCCTGAGGGATTTCTCTTAGGTGGTCCCCGTGACTGTATCTATGATCTTTCTCCCGGCTCTGCTCAAACCTTTAAAAGTGCCGCTGGGGCTCCTGGGAACAGAATGGGTACTGATTCTGTGAACCAGGGAGGCAGCTCTGCATGCTGAAGAAATGTGATTCTGGGGTGGAGTCATTCTAAACCTACCTGCAGCCACCTGGTGTCTTTATTGAAAATGGGATCTTTGGACAACTCCTCAGCATCAAGGAGAGTGGCTCTCGTCCTGAATGGTAGGGACCGTCCAGATACCCTAAAACTATCCATACCACAGCTACCTCTGAACCTTACCTCTACCTCCACATAACATAGCTCCCATCTTACCCCCCCTCCACAGGGACTGGAGATACATCTCACAGGCTAGGAGTTCATACTGTTCTACCAAAGGACCAGCACCCACACCAGGGAGCTCACAATTGCCTGGAATTCCAACTTCAGGAAGGGCCAATGCTCTGGCCTCTGTAGGTAGCTGTACAAACCCACCCAAATGCATAATTAAAAACGAATCTTTAAAAGCACACCCCTTGCATGTATGCCCTGCGTACTAGATCCTCATCCCTGAAGTGCCATAGGTCCTGTCCTGAAATACTGTGCCCCCTTTCCGAGTTTGGCAGCATCCCTCCTCCCAGATCCAGCACTTAATACCTTTCTGACAGGAAGTCTTTCAAGATCCCCGTTTTAGACTAACGCAGAGGGCCACTTGTTTTCTGCGTTCTTTGGCCTTGGCTTTAAAAAAATTAACATTTAAAAAATGTATGTGTATGAGTGTTTTTCCTGCATGTATGTCTGGCCAGGTGCCAGAAGAGGGTGCTGGATTCCCTGGAGTTACAGACAGTTGTTAGTCACCATGTGGGTGCTAGCAAGTGAACCCCAGGACCTCTGCAAGAGCAGCAAATGCTCTTAACAGCTGAGCCATCTTTCTATAATTGGTTTCTAGTCATTTAATCTGTTAAAGTGTGGAGGCCTAAGATTATCTTTTTTGTTTTGTAATCCTGCAAACAAAAAATTAGAGAGATGGCTCATGAGTGGATGGAAGATAAATAGATAAACTTATAGGTAGATAAACAGGTAAGTAGATGATTTATTAGGGGTCTTGGACAACACGATTATGAAGGCTGAGAAATCCTATGACAGGGCATTTCCAGAATCAAGACCCTAGGGTGCCAGTAGCATGCTTCAGTTCATGTCTGAAGACCTCAGAGCCAGAGGAGTCGCTGAAGTAAATGTCAGTTCAAGGCTGGAAGTCTGAGTGCAGAGGTGTAAGCCAAAGGGTAGAGAGCCTGGGACTCTGATGGTTAAAGCAGGAGAGAGAGAGAGAGAGAGAGAGAGAGAGAGAGAGAGAGAGAGAGAGAGAGAGAGAGAGAAGGAGAGAGAGAGGGAGAGAAGGAGGGAGAGAGGGAAGGCTTGCACATGAGTTTCCCCCCCTCCCCTTCCTCTCATCCTCCTCAACCCTCCTTCTCTTTTTCTTTCTTTGACCTGTTTTTACTGAGTAGAACAGGCTAGCCTCAAACTAGAGATCTTTCTCAGCCTCCTGGATGGCTGGGGATACAATCATGAATGTGATTTGTCTTTTTTTTTTTTTTTTTTTTTAAATTGGCAACAAGATAACTCCAGAGGGAGTCCTGGAGGTGCAGAGCCAGCTGGGGTGTTGGGAATTTAGAGGCTGGGTAGCTGTTCTCTTCACAGGACAGTGGAATCCACTAGATAGGGGCCACAATCCTAGATTCTGGTACAAGGGGACAGAAAGACTTCCCAAGGAGAAGCAGAGTGGCTCTTGACAGGCAGTGGGATAGGGCATGAAGATCGGAGGGTGAGAAGGAAAGAGGGACTCCTAGGAAAGGAGTGGGAGGGAGGAGTAGAGGATGGAAAGCCTCTGCTGGGGGTAGTGCAGAGTCATGCTCTCCCACAGTTGGCTTTTTCAAAGGCCTCGCTACGATTTAACCTAGGAGAGTCAAAAGTTTCTGTAGTGAAAGTAGTGCATTTTATAGGCTCATAAACTCGCAGACTCAATTCCAAAGGCTACCCTAACAGCTTTATTGGCAGCTTGTTGCCCTTTTCAAATGGTTATTCCCTGCCTTTGGGGTGGAAGGTGGGGTAATTAAGAGGGTGGCACATTCCTACTCAGACCCGACTACTTCTCAGGGAGTTTTGATAATAGTCTGTGATCTGAAATAAAGTGGTCTGTTTGCTGTATTAGCAGGAGCCACGCGGAGACTCGCTGCCAGCAGGTTCCAGCATGAGGCTTGGGGACTGGAGCTTGGCGGTAGAACACTTGCCAGACCTGCATGAAGCTTCCTGTTCAATTCCCCATATCACTGTAAGCAAATAAACAGACATACACAGAAGCAAGGAGAAGTTTTAGTTCATCAGCTATTTATGTGTAACATTTGTGTGTGTGTGTGTGGGGGGATTAGTTAAGACTTTTGAATGAGTTTGCACTAAGAGATGTTATAGTTATAGTTAGGCATGATGGTTTGCACTGGTAATCCCAATACTTAGGAGGCAGAGGCAGGAGGATCACTGCAAGTCCAAGAACAGCTTGTTTTATATATGGAGTTCTGGACCAGCCTGGACCACAAACTGAGACCTTGTCTCAAGAAAGAAAGAAAAAAAGAGATACAGGTGTCATGGGAAAAAGGGATACTACTATTAAATATTTTGTTCATTATATTCATAAATTAAGCTGAATATATCTGTAGTAAGTTATTTGAACAATATTTGAAAATATAAAAATTCAGGTACCAGCTATAAATATGATATGTCATTGCCTACAGCACATAATTGTTAATATTTTTTGGGTATTCATATAGATCATATACAAATGCCACCTAATGTAATAGAATTGCACCTAGAATCCATACTTTTAATGGTGATGGGGTGATGGATCAGCTGCAGTACCTGGGGCTTGTTAGTTAACCAATTTAGCCAGCCAGTTAACCTGGTGAGCTCCAGGTTCAGTGACAGACCCTGCCTCAAAAAAATGAGGTTGAAGAAACAATTGACATTGACCTCTGACCTTGACATACACTGGGACTTGTGAATAATTGAACAGAAGTACAAACAAACATGTACATGCCTAACATTAGATTTATTGCTTTAGAATAACTATTAATATCAACCTCAAGGAATAGTACAGAGAGACAAAGACCAATGTAACCTTTATTTGGTTTTTCCTCACAGGTAACACCTTACAAAAATAGAGCAAAATAGCACAATCATGATATTGATATTTTTAAGTTAATGATTTCAGTGACACAAATGATCTCTGTGTCTGTATGTGTGTGTTTCATCACACACATGTGCATCCACAACCAGTCAAGATGAAGTCCAGTCCCACCGTATGAATCCTGTGCAGTGTCCTTTAATGATGGCATTCCCTTGGCTTCTCATGTCTTTCAATCATTAACCAGCAGTACTTTTTCTTTATGTCTAAATTTCACTTTTTCAAACATACCCCATAAATAAATCATGTTGTCAAAGTATATCTAGATCATGTTTTGGGTTACTATTAACACACATGTATATATGGTTTAAAAAAAAAAGATTTATTTATTTTATGTGCATGGATGTTTGCCTACATACACACACATATATATGTGTGTGCACCACGTGCGTGCCTAGTGCCCACTAAGGCTAGAAGAGGTCATCGGAACCTCCAGAACCACATTACAGATGGTTGTAAACCTCTATGTGAATTTTAGCAGCTGAACTTGGGTCCTGTGTTACAAGCTGAACTTGGATCCTCTGCAAGAGCAGCCAGTGCTCTTACCTGCTGAGCCATCTCTGAATGATCTGAATGTTACATGTTGAAACCTAATCCCCAGTGTGATGGTGTTGGGAGGTGGGACTTTTCAGAATGTGCTGGTGTGGCTGCCCTGGTGCAGGAAGGAATGTATATTCTAAAGAGCAACACTCCCATGTCTCTCTTCCTTTGCTATCAGACTATTTTAACAATGGCTCCCAAGGAATTGGAATTTCTTTGGAAATCTCTTGCTGGGGGAAGGGAAAGGTTGAAATCTGGTGATGGCCAAAAAAAAGGAGGAACTTATCTCCCAGGAAGAGATTTCACTCATTTCTGAGAACTTACAGCACTTGCAGAAAGGCTGGAGTTGAGACCGTGATGGCCAATGATGGTCAGGACCATAGTTGACCAGTACTTAAATCTGAACCTCATGTCAAGACAGCAAAGACTTGTGGATCACTGGATTTTTAAAAAAATGTATTCCTCTTTCCAAGATGGCCATGTTGAACAAATCTCCCTTGTGGTATGAGTTTATTAAAATAACCAATTATGAGAATGTTTATTTAATCCCAGGTGTGAGGCTGCTTAAGACATAGGTGTAAAGTATTAACTGTCTCATGAGCTAGCAGGGGCATGGCTTAACCAGCTGAGCAAGTTTGACTCAGAGGACTTGAGAAAGGGATAAAAACCCAGAGACCTGAGGAGAAGGGGGCTCTACAAAAAAGTAGGAGAAAGGGCTACAAAGAAGAAAGAGGTTGCTGCCCTCCTGGCTCCTGGTGCTCCCCCAAACTGCTGCTTGTTCTTCCTGCTGCTGTCTCCTGGTTTGCTGGACTTCTACTGAGACTGGTTGAAACAGCAATTTAATTATCAATTGTATTTACTAATAAGTATAAAACTGTAAGATTAAGCCAGTTAATCTTAATTAACTTAATTAAGCTTAATCTTAAGTTAGGGAGGCTGGCAGGTCTGACCCATCCTGAGGAAAAAGCCCTGGGTCAAGAATGGTCTTCATCACCTGCAACCTCAATTCTATTATCTAATATCTTCATTAATAACTATAAATTATCCAGCGGCCTGGCAGGAGACCAGCAGGCCTGCCTTGCCTTAGAAGCCTGTATGCCTGGAGGGATGGCAAAAAAAGCCATGTCTAGTGTCAAATACAAGCCACTCCAGGTATTGAGTTTCCAAATTTATACTAGGGGCCACTGCTGAAATTCCAATAGCCCTACTACCCTTTAAATGGCTATGAAATAAACTGGTGTGGCATGAGCAGTGGCCCATAACAAAGGAAAATTTGGAGACTCTTGGGCAATTGATAAAAAAACAACTGGTGACTCGTCTTATAGAAGAGTCTACCAGGCCATGGAATTCTCCTGTGTTTGTGGTAAAAAAAAAAAAAGAAATCAAGAAAATGGAGAATGGTAACAGATTTAAGAGTGAATAGAGTAATTCAACCTATGGGTCCTTTGCATCCTGGTATACCTTTACCTTCTCTGTTATCAAAGTCATGGCCTACAATAGTAATTGATTTAAAAGATTGCCTTTTCTCAATTGTGTTGCCTAAGAATGATAGGGAAAGGCTTGCTTTCTCTGTACCTACTCTTAACAACAGTAGCCCAATCAAGAGGTATCATTGGAATGTACTTCCACAGGGAATGTTGAATAGTCCAACTCTGTGTCAATATTTTGTACAAAAACCATTAGAAATAATTCATAAGCAATTTCTTCAGTCTATTATTTATCACTATATGGATGACATTTTGTTGGCTGATTCTGATGTAGTTACTTTAGAGAACTTATTTAAGGAAATACAAAGAATTCTGCCACTACAGGGGTTAAAAATTGCTCCTGAAAAAATACAAAGAGGAGATCCTATTTGCTATTTGGGTTATAAAATAAGTCAACAGAGAATAAGATCATGAAAGGTACAGATCTATACAAACCAATTGAAAACTCTTAATGATTTTCAAAAATTAATGGGAGATATTAACTGGCTGAGGCCTACCCTTGGATTAAGTACTTATAACTTAAGTAATTTGTTTCAAACATTACAAGGGGATTTGAACCTAAACAGTCCTAGATGTCTATCTGCTGAAGCAGCTAAGGAGTTAATTCTGGGTAGAACAAAGATTGCAAGATGCATCTATAGATAGAATCAATCCTAAACTTGATTGTATTTTGGTAATTTTATCATCAACTCATTCTCCTACAGGACTCATTATGCAATGGGAAGATAATACTATGGAATGGATTTTCTTATCACATAAACAAAGTAAAAAATTAATGACATACGTAGAAAAGATATCTGAATTAATTGTAAAAGGTAGAATAAGACTATGTCAATTACCAGGAATGGACCTAGTCGAAATAGTAGTGCCTCTTACCAATGCTGAGATTATGTCATTATGGGTAATCAATGAAGATTGGCAAAGAGTTTGCAGTAACTATTTGGGAGAAATTAATAACAGATTCCCAAAAAGTGGGGTAAATGAAAGAAGATCATTCCATGTGGCCAGGAACATCAGCAGAGCATGGAGAATAACAACCCAGGGGATGTATGTGTATATAGGGTCATATTTGAGGAATAGAATTATGAGCTAGTTTAGATGGGCTAAGATTGCATAATCCAGGCCAAGGCTTGTTAAGATCCATCAGGTCTCTGTATGCTCATTTATCATGGCAGGTTAAGGATTAACACAGCGGACCAATTAGCTATTAATATAAATATAGGTAAATATTTTAATTAGCCATTTTTTTCTACAATGGTATTTCCCCCAAAGAACCCTATGACCCTAATCAGCAGGAAGTAGCCCAAAGAGACCTAAGTCCCTTCTCCCTCTAACCTTCTTTCTCTCCTGCATAGTGTTGGGTTGGGAGGAACAAGAGGTGGAAGGGAGGTAAAGGTTAAGTATAGCAGAATAAGTAGATTGTATAATATAATAATAAAAGCCTCTTGCTACACTCCTTTCTCTGCTTTTCTTTTTTTAAAATTAGAACATGGAGGACTGGTGACTGAACTCAGCTTAACCGAGCCTTGATTTTCAACTATCTGGGCACTAGAACCATGAGAACTAAGTTTCTGTTGTTTCAAAGGTACCAAGTTCATGACATTTTGTTAGGAAAACAGACAAAAACCTAAGACTTGACATTTGAAAAAAAAACTGGAAGAAGGAAAGACAGCTATCCATGTGAGTGCCTGAAGGCATTCCAGACTGAACAAGGAGTATATGAGAGGGCACAGAGAGCCCGATTTTTGTTCATTATAAAACTAATCTCAAGGCTTGAGAGATGGCATGGCAGTTAAGACTGCTTGCTCTACAATCACGAAGACCAGAGTCTGGGTCTCAGTACCCATGTAACAGGCCGGTGTCCCTAAAAATAATTGTAACCTCTGTTCTGAGGCCAGCAGAGACAGTAGGATTGTGGAGGTTTGCTGGCTTCCAGCCTCGCCAGCAAAATGAGAGCCCCAGTTCCAGGGAGAGACCCTGCCTCAATATGAATAGGTAGAGAATGACAGAAGACACCCACATGAACATAGACACATACCCATGTGCACATATGTACATAAATAAATCCATCAAATCAACTTTTTGTTGCTTTTTTTTTTTTTTAATCAAGAAAGGGTCTTCCTATATAGCCCTGGGTGGCCTTGAACTCACAGAAATCTGCCTGGCTCTGCCTTTGGAGTACACAGCACCATGCCCAGTTTTGTATCTTATCAAATCTTCATTATAACTCTGCGAGGTGGGCATTATCATTCATTTCAAAGATGAAGAAATAAAGCAAAATGTGTATGCCTTGTAAAAACTTCAAATAATTTTCTAAAAATAAAAAAAGAAAGAAAAAGGAACTGAAAGTCCTTCAGAGAAAACAAATAAGTTGTTTTTACAATTTTCCTAGTTTTAAAAATGTTCAAAGTATACAATTAGTAAAAATAAAAAAACAAACAAAAAACAAGAAACCGGGACCGCAGGCCACGCACTTCTGCAACTTGCCCTTTTTCTGTAAGTGATACATCTTGGTTGGTATAGTTAACTCTTACAACTCAGAATTCAGGTCTAGACAGGCC
Source organism: Lophiomys imhausi (assembly GCA_907164525.1). Classification (NCBI taxonomy): domain Eukaryota; kingdom Metazoa; phylum Chordata; class Mammalia; order Rodentia; family Muridae; genus Lophiomys; species Lophiomys imhausi. The sequence goes on along the minus strand of CAJQZJ010033552.1, from coordinate 47,466 downwards.
TGGGGATGTGCATTTCTTAACGCAAGTTTAAGACCTATGTGGGATATTACTGAGACTATGACCATAACCAAACCAAACCTAAACCAAAACGAACGACAGAAGGCTGGGGCTGCAGCTCAGCGGTAGGATGCTTGTCTAGCATGTGTGGGGTCGTGGGTTCAATCCCCAGTACAGGAAAAAAAAAAAAGAAAGAAAGAAAAAGAAAAGAAAAAAGGAAGTAAGTAGGGTTTCTGGGAGTTGACTTCACACTGGCCACTTTACCTGTTGGGGCTCCAGTTTTTTCCATTTGTAAGAGGGATGCAGAGGACAAAATATTCTGCAGTGTCATGCCAATAAGCTGGAACCATCACTCCCTACCCGCCCCGTGACTAACTGGAACGTTCGTAAGGTCCAGCCCCACTTTACTTGGACCGAGGCAGCGGTTTCAGCAACTCAGGTGACACACAAAAAACACAGAAAATTCTGGGGAGCAGAAGAGACTGCAGGGACCCGGCTGAGAGTGAGGGGCGGGGCCACAGGGGTAGAGGGGAGGGGCGATGGCGGGGGCGGGGCGCGCGGTTGGTAGGCTGGTCCGTGGCGTGACGTACGAGGCGCCCGAGCTGGGCTCCTCCCCCCACCAGGCCCCGCCCCTCCGTCCTTTGCCGCTAGCGTTTCTAGCGGCGCGCGCGCAGCGATGGCGGAGGCGGTGGAGCGCACGGACGAGCTGGTCCGGGAGTACCTGCTCTTCCGTGGCTTCACGCACACACTGAGGCAGCTGGATGCAGAGATCAAGGCGGATAAAGAAAAGGGATTCCGGGTGAGGGGCCTGCAGGGGTGGCGGAGGCGTTTCGCGGGGAGCGGGCCTCCTGTTCCAACATTGCCCTCCGGGACCAGGGTGGCGCTGTCACTGAGTGGTGGGGGACTGTAGACATCTCGAGTCTGGCCCTCGCTTGACATAAGGAGGAACTGAGAGGGTCGTGACTTCTTTGAAGTTGCTCAGTGAGTCAGGAGCATCGGGGCTCAGGTCCCTGATTCCTGGTCCAGGGCTTCACTCCATTCCAACCTCTCAGCAGGTGCTGGCCAATGATTGGGCGGCGTGGCTAGACGCGTTAAGAGTCAAGGTTGAGCACAAGGCTGAGTTCTGGCAGAAAAATATTCAAATATTGGCTTTCTATAGCAGCGGGAGCAAAGGGCGCTGTACCCGGAACGCTGGCTGGGTTCAGGTCTCTGAGTGGGTGGGTGGGGGTGCATAGAATGGCATCATCAGAGAATCATTGGCAGTTTTCATGTTGCAGTTCAGGAAGACTTACCTGCACGTTTTAAAACACAAACTTCTCTGGTACTATTTTCCACTGAGAGGTGTTTGGAATTTCTTTGCTTATGGTTTGTATGTTTGTATGTACTGAGTTAAATTGGTCTTGGGCAGATGGATTGAGGTAGCATCCGAAGGAAGATATTGGTTCCTGCCATGTGAGGTTAGTGGTTACTTTGTGGCAAAGCAAAGCATCTCCTGGCTCCAGACAGCAGTGTCCTGTTGGATGGACATTGGTAGCCAAAACAATTTTCAGATTGTCTGCTCTGCTGTGATTGTTTTTGGCTGAAGGGAACAGCCGCCGAGGCTCGGGTGGGTGTTCCCTGGAACCTGGAAACTGTGGAGCTGGGAGGAGGACCCTGGAAATTGTCTCATGCTCTTTTGCTCTTATTTATTTTTGCAATGTGAGGCAATCAAGACGCAGCTGAAGTGCCATTGCCAAGTTGGTCAAGGAGACCCAACACCTGGAGCCAAAGCTCTTGCTTCACTGGAATTTCCCAGCTTGCTGGAGTGTCAAGCCCTACCTGTATCTAGCATCAGAAAATAATTTGAAAGCGGTCATGTTAACATAGCTTAGAAATTTTATAGATTCCCAACAGATGTATTCGTTTTTACATCTGAGAGCCACAGGAAGACTACAAAACAGTATAGTGAGGTGGGAATTTTCTTGGCCACCTCCAGCGATGCTGTCTCTCACCAGGTGGACAAGATTGTGGACCAGTTGCAGCAGCTGATGCAGGTGTATGACTTGGCTGCCCTTCGGGATTATTGGAGCTACCTGGAACGCAGGCTCTTCAGCCGCTTGGAGGACATATATCGACCTACCATCAACAAACTGAAAACCAGCCTGTTCCGCTTTTATCTTGTCTACACTATCCAGGTACTTCTTGTTTTTGGCTGTTTCCTTGTCCCCTCATTATCTGTAGATCATATGATTTGTTTTCCTCAGTTCTATGTCTCTTTGGTTTTAAGCATGTAAACTTGTGTTGCATTTTAAAGAATATAAACTTTGAATAATAAAAAATGTAGCTGTAGCCAGAAAGTGGTGGTGCATGTCTTTAGTACCAGCACTTGGGAGGCAGAGGCAGGCAAATCTCTGAGTTCCATCCAGGCCAGCCTGGTCTACATAGTGAGTTCTTGGATAGCCAGGGCTGTACAGAGAAACCCTGTCTTGGAAAAAAACAAAACAAAACAAAATGTAGCTGATTTGGGGAACAAGTCTAGATTATTTGAACATCAACCAGGGATTAGTTTTTAGGATGGCATTTGTCATTAGAACCTCAGTTTATTTTTGTTTTTGAAACTGGGTCTCATGTATCCCAGGGTGGCCTCAAACCTGACATGTAACTGAGAATGACCTTGAACTTCCGCTCTTCCTTTCTCTGTCTTTCAAGTGCTAGGTAGACAGGTGTGCCACCATGGCTGGTTTTATTCGGTGCTGGGGATCGAACCTATGGCTCTGTGCATTTGAGACAAATGCTCTAACTGAGCTATCCCCAGCCCCACAACTTCAGTATGAATCAGCTTTGAAATGAGAAAAGGGTGATGATTTCCTTTGTGGTGTGGAGTTTATAGACATTGTTTTGTCACTGGCTTGACAGGAGGTCTCCAAAGGCTGTCTGCTCTGCAGCAGTGGAGAACCTGCTGTGGAGCAGACAGGACTTGTCTCTTGCCCCTCCCTTGCCACCTCCTTTGTATCTTGGCAGACGAATAGAAGTGACAAGGCACAGGAATTCTTCGCAAAGCAGGCCACAGAGCTCCAGAACCAGGCTGAGTGGAAGGATTGGTTCGTCCTGCCCTTCTTGCCATCCCCGGACACCAACCCTACCTTTGCCACCTACTTTTCTCGACAATGGGCTGACACTTTCATTGTTTCTCTGCACAACTTCCTGAGTGTCCTATTTCAGTGCATGCATATCCTTTCTGCCTGTGGCTGTGTCTGTAGCCTGAAGTACCCAGACAACACAGTCAGTGGCCCCTGCTCATGATGCAGCCAGGGTTTTCTTTTTTTCCCCTCCCAAAAAATACCCAAAGATCACCAGGATGTGTCATGTGAGGGACTGGACGAATTGTGTGGTTGTTTTTGTCAGGAGTCCAGGGAGTCATAATTCTTAGTTCTGCATCTGTTAAGCTGATATGCATGGGCAGGGAAGTTGGCAGCTTCTGCATGCTGGTACCTGACTCAGTCAGTCAACTCAAGGGTCAGGCACAGCCAGACTTGAGAGTTCCGTCTCTGTCCATGGCATATGTTTCTTGGGGGTTGTCACTTGCCTTTGCTGAGGTTTGGTGGCAGATGAAAACACTTCTTGGACTGGAGCTTTCTGCCTGAGTTTGTGTTTGGATTACTTTCTGGGACAGTGACCTCAGTGTGCTTCAACTTGCCAGAGCATAAGTAGCTTTAAGAATATGTATTCAAGTGTTTGAGGGAGAGAGAGTGGGAGGGATGGAGAGAAAACATCACTGTACCTCACTGCCTACAACTGTACTGTTGAAGGCCCAATACCTGATGTAAGAATATGTTTCATTGTTCATGCTTTCTGGGCCGAAAATCTAGGGAAGAAGGGAGTCTCATTTGAAATGGGACTGCCTGGTAAGGCACTGATAAATTTGGATGTGGGAGAGGCCCACCCACTGCAGCTGTGCTAACCTCTGGGAGGGACATTTTTTGATGGAGGTTCCTGCCTTTGCTTTCTTTTTTTCCTTCCTGTTGTGGGTAAGTGTGAATCAGCTTTTTCCAGATCTGTCTTTCTCTTGTCCTCCTTCCTCTTCTTCCTGAAGACTTTCCAAAGAACTCAGCGTGACCACATGGGCCCTCCAGGGCAACTGGAACCTGTTGCTCATTATCTTTTCAGTGCAAAACAGTCATGACCCTGCAAACTAGGCCATACACATTGGAGCTACAGTTTGCTTCCCTAGAAGGGAAGACAGGCCCTACCTGCTCTGTGCTTCCAACAGAACTCTGGGCATCAGCTGGGAAGGACCTGTACCCCAAACTGGAGTGTAGGTGTTCATGGGATAGTGTGTGGCTATGCAATCTGCACAGTGACTTATCCCCTTAAATTTTTGCCAAGGAGAGATACAGCCCTGAGAATAGGAAAACCTAGTGGTGGACTCTGCTTCCAGTATTGGGTGTTGTCATGGACCTCACTAAAGCTTAGACTCCGAAGTCCACTGAATACTAGCTCTTTACTGCTGGTGCTGGGGGAGGATGCCTGAGTCTGGATTTATGTCTTATGCAAGAGCTGGCCAGGCACATTGTCATGTGTCTCTGAGCTCAAAGGAGTCAGATGGTCTGGAGTAACAGGCCCAGGGACTGGGAAGAGATGCTTTTCTTTCCAGAGTTACAGTTCTGTCCTCTGTTGCCCGAGCCTCACATTTGAATGTTTGGCTGGGGAGGGCTTCGAAGTCTTGTCGGGCAGAACCTTATTCTTTAACTTTGTGCACCAGTTCCTGTAATCCTGAACTTTGATGCGGAGTGTCAGAGGACCAACCAGGTCCAAGAAGAAAATGAAGTTCTGCGTCAGAAGGTTTGTTCTGAGCAGGCTTGCTCTTTGGGAAGCACTTCTGCTTTTGGGGAGCAGCAGCAGGGAGCTGGTTAAATATAGAAAAGGTGAAGTGTTGTCAGATGAAAGTGAATCACCAAGCTTGGGGATCTGAAGCTATGCAGGCCAGCTCTGATAACCAGAGGTGAGATGAATGTTTGAAATCAGGAGTGCTGCATGAGCAATATGGCCACAAGAACAGACTTGTAAAGGGAAAAAGACAGTGTGTGTTTGCAACACTTGGCTCTTTCAACTATTTTCCTTTTAAGTTGTATGTGTGGTGCGTGGGTGTAGGTGCCCTCGCAGGCCAGAAGAGGGTGTCAGAGGCTTTGGATTTGGGATCCTCTGCAAGAGCAGCACAGCCTCTGAGCTGCTGAGCTCTCTCCAGCTCCATCTGTCATATATGGCCAGTCTTTTTCCTACATAGCCACACATCCATTGTCTATGAGCCAGATAAAGTCGTTCTGATTCAGCGACACGCTTGGTAAAACAAGAGCTCCAAGACAACTGTGCTTGCAGTTACATTTTTCCCAAAGCGTCTCCCATCTTGGAATGAAGATCTCTGTCAGTGATATTGTCAGAACAAGGAAGCTTATATGCTATTTGGGAGTTTGAGATTCTTGGATGCTGCAATACCTTAATCATTAAAACTGGGTTTCCTCTGCAAGTTTCAAAGGGTCATTTTGTAGATTCCAAACATCAAAGCAGGATTTCACACCAGTGAATTCAGGAAAAAAAATAAGTGAAGAAAAAGAAGGTAAATCAGATGATAAAAAGAAAAGGAAAAAAAAAAAGCCATAACATAGTAGTTTTGGATGTCTAAGGGTGTTTGGCTTTCCTGATTGTCAGCGGTGGCTCTTTCATTTTCCCACTGTTGGATGAGCAGAAATTCTCCTTATCATTGGGTTTGGATATGTTGTGTCTGGGAAGCTCCTTCAGTAGAGGGAAGGCCATGTGAAGTCACTGGCTAACTGGGCTTTGCCCCTCTGTAGCTTTTTGCATTGCAAGCTGAAATCCATCGGCTGAAGAAGGAAGAGCAGCAGCAGGAAGAAGAAGAGGCCTTGGTCCAACACAAACTGCCACCTTATGTCTCCAGTATGGACCGTCTGGGGGACTCGGAGCTGTGAGTGTGCTTGAGGATTTATGGGCTGGAGGGAGGGCTGCTGTCTCTTCTGTGGTCTGAGCTTCACACTGACTTCCTCACTGGTGTCACCCTGTGTCTGCTGAGACAGAATTGCCTTGGAGGGCTTTGGCATATCTAGTTTCAGGTTGTATGGAGGAGGTCCCTATTCTCTAAGGTTCTCCTGGGATGGGGAACTGCACAGCAGTGTCAGGGTCCGGGACGGTGGAGCCCAGAAAAACGGCTTGGCAGGATGGAAGGACTGGCCATGTTCCTCAGGGGAAGCCACTGAGGGTGTAAAAAGGTAGGCAGCATGGGAGAGAAGCTTGAGTGACCTTAAAACAAAACAAAACAGGCAGATGAAGCAGAAGTCTGAGCTCTGTAGCTGGAAGTCAAGTGCCAATCAGAGATGTAATGAGGGTTTTTGTTTTTGTTTTTTGAGACAGGGTTTCTCTGCATCCTTGGCTGTCCTGGACTCACATTGTAAACCAGGCTGGCCTTGAACTCACAGAGATCTGTCTGCCTCTGCCTCCTGAGTGCTGGGATTAAAGACATGCGCCACCATGCAAGAAGGTTTTTATTAGATGTGTAGAGAAAGTAAAAGGAGACACACAGAGTTCATTTTAGTGGCATATTTTATTTAACCTCTTTCTTAAACTATTCCAGTGCATAGTAAGTGGCACTCAAACATACTGAGTTCCCCTGCATTTATTTTCTTTTTTTTATGTGGCGTCTTTACACTCCATCATTCTTGCCCAGCTCATCTCCATTGGGATTAACAGTCAGGTGCTCAGTAGCATGTGTGGCCAGCAGCCATCAGACAGGGCAGCTCCAGGCTTTCTTATGTCTAAGAAGAGCCACAGACTTCACCTTTCAGCCACATGGACGTTGGGCTCATTGTTCAGGAAATGGTAGCAAGGGTCATGCCACCTTTCAAGCCCAGGTCTGGGAACCTAGCTAAAGCCTCAATCACTAGCCTCAGCCAGGAGTTCTGTTCTCCCATCCCCTCCAGCCCCTAATGCTGTGGTGTGTTTACTTTGCAGAGCGTTGGTGTGCAGCCAGAGAACTGCCTCCCTCTCCCAGTCGCCTCGAGTGGGTTTCCTGTCCTCACTGCTACCTCAGAGTAAGAAGAGCCCTTCAAGGTTGTCACCTGCCCAAGGCCCCCCTCAGGCTCAGAGTTCAGCCAGGAAAGACCCCTTCAGCAGCCAGGTACGTGTGGGCCCTGCCTTTCTAGTGCTTGTGAAGACGCTCTGATGTCTCATTCTCATGCCTTCATCCAGGACTCCCTGTCACACATGGACTTGTGGGTCCTCTTCCCCAGAAAGACGATGTGTTATGAGAACCCAAATTCATTTCTCCTTTCTTGTCCTTTCCCTTACACCCCCCCCCCCCACCTTACAGACCAGTGATGTCTTTGCAGAATGAGAACGGAACTAAAACTGTAAAAGGAAAAAAAAAGACAAACTGAAGATCCACCTAATGAACCCCTTTCCCATCTTACCTCTGGGTGGCAGTGCAGGGCGTGACACTGGAATGGAGGTGGAGCCTGTGGACATGCTGACTGTGAATCTTGCTGGACCTCAGACCTCGCTCTTGGCCTCCCAGCCTCAGGAAGGGTCCTCCCACCCCCCTGCACCTCTGTTACAACTCCAAGTCGGCCACACTGCACTAGTGAAGTGTCAGATGGCGGCAGGGAGTAGGGTTCCTTCTCTTTGCTTTGGTTTGCTCTGAGCTCACAAGGGGTTTTGAGTGTTTAGGTAGCTCAAGTGTGAGTCTGGACAGTTTTGGAATTTTGAATTTGAGTGTCTGAGCAAACAGTAAATTCAATAGCTATCCGTAAGTCTCTGTCTTTTACTTAAACGTTGGTGTTTGCTGATTCTGCAAAGGACTTCTACCATTCTCTGATGCCAGAGCAGCCAGGAGTCCCATTGAGCCGTTTTTCCTGGTGGAGGTTGTCACAATTTACTGCTTTTGGGAAGGCCCAGTGGGGATATGGCTCAGTAGAGCCCTTCCGTAGCATACTCAAGGTGTTTGCATGGTTAGTAGACTCAAGAATTTTAGACCTCAGTGCTTTTGTTCTGTGTGCTTTTACTAGTTACCGAGGAGGCAAGTTGTCAGTCTGTATCTTCTTCCTCCTCCACCCTTGACTTGAATTGTAAGTGATGGAGCAGTTTAGGGTGGCTGCCTATGCCCAGGATGCTGGGGGTCTGCACCAGATTGTCATGGGACTGTGTATGTGTTAATATGGCTGAGCTGGAGACACTGAGCAGGACCCTGGGGGAGACAGCGGGGACTCAGGCAACTTCCTTTTTACTTCAGCCTCATTGTTCCATCTCAGAATGTTTAACTCGCCCCACCGTGCGTGGGAGGAACAGCCGAGCTGACAGAAGTGCCCTTGGCATCAGCAGTGTCCAGCACAGGCCAATCAGTAAACTTTAGTAGCACCTGGGCTGCTGAAGGTCCTAGAATCCTAACAAGTGTCAATGCTGTGTGACTGTCACCTGGGCATCCCAGAGAGTGGAGACATAAGTCAGTCAGGGCTACCTTTGCAGTTACACTTCTGAAAGTCCAAATCTGACAAGTAGAACTTCAGGTGTTTTAGAATGTGGCAAGGTCTGCTCTACTGTTTGTTTTCTGGGTCTCTCTCACCGAGCAACATTTTATAGGCTTGGTAGACAGTGGATGGAGCATTGAGTCTCTTGAAACCCAGCTTTGCTCGAGTTGAAAGCAAATACAAAGACTGCTTTGGGTAAGCCTGTGCCCATGCTTTTGACGCATTCAGGGATTATGGGCCACATGGTGAGCTTGAGTGACATGGTGGGTTTTTTTTTTTTTTTTGATGCTGTTTACAGCCAAAGGTGAGGCTAAGAATGTGCAGTTTACAGGGAAACATTCATTAGCTTGCGTCTAAAATATAACCAAATCAAAGTTGGGACGTTGGCTCACTGTGTTGTATATTCACAGTGCACTTTGCAGATCCCCAGTGGAGATCACAGCTGTCTACAATTACGGGTGGGGGGGAGAAGAGGAGGAGGAAGAATTGAGCAAGTCATTTTCTTTCTATTTGTTGTTATTCTTTTTAACTTTTTGTCTGCATATGTCTCTTTGCAGTGTATGTGTACAAGAATACATGTGGGTGTATGTCTGTGCACATGAAGGACAGACCTTACCATAGGGTGTCTTTTCTCTGTCACTTAGTTTTTGAGCAGTGACTCCTGCTGAGCCTGGAGCTCACCTCAGGCCCTCAGTCCTGCTTGCATGGCCGGCGCTTTACCCATGGACCCACCTGCCCACTGTACTCATTTCTTGTTTTCCACCGATGGTAGATTACTGAGGTTCATCATTTGTTTCAACTCTAACAATAACTAGTACATTTGAGGTTCAAGGGAACAGAAGTTTAGAGCTGGAAGGAGATTTCAAGATCACCCCTCGCCTGGCCTACTGCTCATAGAGTAGAGCCTCTCACTGCTGTCTGAGGGGGCCTCTGCTTGTCAGAATCTCTTAGTATAAACCCTTTAGCTCACCTTTGATGACCTTAGCTTGTCCTATAGGCTACACAGAATAGGGCTTGTGTGGGACAGCCCTCCTCTTTCCATGCTGAGCTTCTCTGTCCACATCAGTCTCTGTTTAGTCGTGTTTTCATGACTTGATCTCCCTCACAGATGGGCTCTTCACTCTGGAGGGACTTTATAATGTCCCTGCCCTTTCGTCATAATTGAGGTTCAGATAGTGTTGTGAGTTTCTCTCTCACCAGTGTCAGATGCAGTGTGTGGTAGCATTTCCTGTGGACTCAGTAAGCACTGACACTGGACTCTACACTAGCTTGCTTGGCCAGGACATTTAGGGCTCAATCTTTTCCCACCATGACCACATCCCAGAATTCTTTTTCCTTTTTTGGTGAGAAAGGACGGATACATAGAAAACATAAATGGTATTTTATTGCTAAATGGGCAACATGTAAAATTATTAGACTTTTCTACTTTAGGTATTATTTCCATATAGCATTGTAAATTTTATTCACAGCATTTTGTCTGCTTAGGGCCCCACACTCTAGCTCAGGCTGGTCCCAAACTCTGGCAGTCCTCCTGCCTCAGCCTTCCAAGTGCTGTGATTACAGGCTAGAGCCATTACATGTGGCTTTAACCCATTGTGAGCACACACTCTGCAGGCTTTCAGTAGAAATCTAGAGGCAAAATTAGGAGTGAGGGGATTAACTGTGAAACCATGGTCTTTTGGGATCTGTAACTGCAAGAGCCAACAGGTCAGGTCAACAATGGCTCAGGCCTGTGGGGCTTCCACTGTGCTCTATTCCTTCCCTGGATAATTCTGGGCCTTTCACATGCACTTAGTTAGCCAGGGCAGCAGCTGGAATTACATTATTATGGATATAGCCTTTAATTGGCTGTCGGGTAAAGAAACAAAGGACCTACCACCTTTGCAAATTACCTCTTTGCTACTTAGACACCAGCGGTAAGGACTGGTTTGGGCTTGTGTCCAGGGATCTGGGCAAGGTGGGAAAGTGCCTGTCTACAGTTTGTGTTTTACGAGGCCCTGTCTTCTGGATGGCCTTGGCCTTCAGGTGAGACCTGTCTCCCACCAAATCTGGACAGCTCTCTAGGAAGATTTTTGGAATCCTCCTGTATCTACTAAGACATTGACAAGTGTCACCATGTATCTGTCTCCGGAAGGAGCAAATCACAGAAGACAGGCTGTAGACTCCTCTCCTGAAGTATTGGGAGCCAGGTAAATTATGACTGGGTGGAAATTTAGGGCATTTGAATGTTATATGAATACACTTGTTAGGATTTTTTTAAAGGTCTATATTTTATGTGTGTTTATCAACATGTATATATGTGCAACACATACGGGCCTGGTGCCTGTAGAGGGCAGAAGAGAGTGTTGGGTACCCTAGGACTGGAATTACAGACCGTTGTGAGGCTCCACGTGGGTGCTGCCCCTCGAACCTGGGTCCTCTGCAAGAGCAGCTGGTGTTTTTAACCACTGAGCCATATCTCCAGCTCCAGTACTAGTAAGGATTTTTATGAGGTTTATCCTTAAAACCCCCAGTGATGAATTATGTCAGAGAAAACATTTTTTTAAAAGTTGTGCACATTTATAGCTAGACACACATTTGCCTGCTTACTAAAGTGGACAGCTGCCTTCCACAGGTACCTGCCACATTGGTATCTCATGACCACCACAGTTAGAGCTGAGGGAAGCTGTCTGCTCTTCCGCAGCAGTGGCTGAGAGGTCACACTTAGGCCCGTGGTTCTATTGGTATCAATGACTTTCTGTTGAAAGGCCTTTCTGGTTTTACTATATGCCTACTGTTAATACCCATTTGTATTTTTATTTTGGAAAATAGAAGTTTTGGGGCCCCACTACGATAACATATTGATGACCTCCATACCTTCCTGACATGTGAGTCCCCTTTTTTTTTAATCTTTAAAAGATTAAAAAAATCATTGTTATTATTATTGTGTATGTGCACCTTTGCACGGGAACACATACTATGGCACATGTGCAGAGGTTAGAGGACAATTTACAGCAACCAGTTGTCTACTTCCACCATGGTCTTGGGACTTACCTAGGTCATCAGGCGTGTGTGACAAGTACTTTTTTCCTCCAGCCACTATTTCTCTGTGTCTTCCTGCTGAGTGCTCTACATTGACTAGGGAGGTATTAGAGGGGACTTTTGACTGACCAGAAAATTGGCAGCCTCTGTACTACTTGGAAGTGGCCATGTGAATTGAGCACCCTCAGCACCACACATTGAAAGCAGGAAGGACACTGCTTATTGACATAGGGACACATGAGCAGAGAAGAGAGTTGCAGAGAGTCATCTCCCTTTGATGCACTCCCACTTCCTGTCCTGAGGGAGGATACGCCTGTGCTCACGGGTAACACAGATATGGCATGGGACAGGCAACACATATAGAGATACCACATGGCTGCTTGGTGTCTGCCTTTCGGCAACTGTTCCTGTGGTTTCAGATCGTTATCTGAAGAGGCATGGGACCACAGCAGACCTTGTCCTCAGCAGTGTTCCCAGTTTGAACAGGCCCTTTCTTCACACCATGTCCCCAAGCTCGTCTTAGGAACAGTTCCTCCCATTGCATGTATCTTCCCAGGACCCATCCATGGCCATTGGCACATTTCTAATCCTAGGAATGAAAATGGGCCATGTCTGAGTGATACAGTTTACCATTCTTGCTCTCTCTGGAAGAGCTTAAGGTTTATAAGCAGACCAGCATGTGTCTCTTTTCATCTGGAGGGGAATATAAGTATATCTTTTATTTGTCAGATGTAATCATGGTCTTGGAAAGCTTAGTTCCTCTGTCTGCTAATCTAGGCCTAGTCCTGGAAACTTTTAACCTTTGTATAATCTTATCTAGGCCTAGAATGTTTTCAGCCTATGAGACTTACTGATAAATAAGCTCACCCTTTCTAGTTTGTTTCTGAACTCTGGCTGGCTGGTTCAACTCAGCTGCTGTGTTCAAAACTCTTCTCCAAGCTGACTGATTCAAAGTGGCTTCTCTCAGCTTCTGACTGAATTACTCTGCTTGGCCTCAAACTAACTCTAGCAATCTGTTCTAATCTTCTGGCTCCTTCTCATTTTCTGGCTCATTCTGTCTTTACCTGTGTCTAGCTTGTTCTCTCTTCAACTTGCCTCTGTAAAACTGTCCTGGTAAAAACTGCCTCCTCTCTGTGCTGGTCTTAAGTAGCTTCCCTTTCCTCTTCGTTCTGGTGAGAGTTGGGGTATCTTATTCTGTCGAATCTTTTTCTGATTAATCACTTTGTCTGTTTCTCAGACATCACTCTCAAACATGGGTGTTTACTTCTCCAAACTAACTTTACCTACATTGTTTGTGATTAGAGATGTGTGCCAAGGGTGTGTCTATATTCCAACCAGAGGAATTAAAGGTGTGTGTCATGTCTGCTTTCCAGCCGGATCACATAGACCCAGGTCTTCAAATGTGATCCTTTGCCAGAGCAGCTATATTGCTGGATTGAAAAATTCATCTACAGGGGAACACTCATGATCGCAGTTGATAGGAAATTCTCCATGTGTGAAGACAGGAGGGGAAAAGCCACAGAATCAAAGTGCTTCTACCTGTTATCCGGCTGTTCAATTTTAATCCATGATAGACCTTCCTTTCTTTGCTCTTTTGGTCCACATGAAGTTCCTAGCCATGACTTTAGCGTATCACTGTCAGGGCTTCTGTACAGCCTTGTGATTTAGCTTGTCCAGCATTTGTGTGTTGATGTGTGTATAGACTCATGTATGTGCAGGTGCCTGTGTGTGCAGACGCTTGTTCATACAAATGTACATGTGTGTGCAGATGTGTGTGTGCATGGGTGCACATGTGTATGCACACAGAGACCAGAGACAACTTCAGGTGTCATTCCTCAGGTTCCTCCACCTTTTTTTGAGACAGTGTCTCTCACTGGCCTGCAACTCACTGATTAGGTGGTTAGAGTGGCTGGTCATCGAGTCCCAGGGATCTCTTGTCTCTGTGCCCCAGCACTGGGAGGCTTCATTTAATTGAATTTTATTTTTACAGTGTGGGTTGTAGGGCTCCCCTTAGGTCCTCACGCTCGTGTGACTGTGTCTCTGCAGCCCCTCTTTCTTGCACTTTTGGGTAGGTTTGCATTTCTGTTTATGACTTGATGCACCCCTCATTTCTGTAACTACTTCTTGATCATCCAGTGGGCAGTATTTCTTGCCTCAGATCTGCTGTCCCGCACATGTGCACCCTTTCCTTTTAAAATCTCTTTTCTCTGGATATTCTGAGACATGTTCTTAGCCTGTGTCTCAGTGTGCTACGCTCTTCTTCACACATTCTAGTGGAGTCACTTTCCCCCCAAAACTTTTTGTCACGTGAGCATTGCCAGCCAGCTTCACGGTGAGCCAGAGTGGTAGATCTTTTCCCACTTCCTTTACTTTCTGTTAAACAAAATTGTCAGCAAGATCATTCTTCAGATGTTCTGCCTATATGAGGAATGTGAAAGCCAGAATATCTAGTATGGGGTTTTGTTGTTGTTGTTTGTTTTTATTTTATTTTGTTTCCATACTAGGGTCTAAATCCAGGGCTGTGTACGCGGTAGGCAAGCCACTCTGACCAAATTCCCCAGCTCTTTAGAATGAACATATGAAATTATCTGTGTTGTATGTATGAAGAGTACCTGGAGCATAGATGCATTTTATGTGTAGATGTAGGTCACATCCCCAAGATATCTCATAATATGTTTGCAGCTATTCTAAAACCTGAAAAAATTAAATCCAAACAGTTCTGGTCTTCAGCTTGGTTGGTCAGGAGCACCCAGGCTGTAGCAGAATGAGTGGGTGACGCTCCTGCGGCCTGGTCTACCATCAGCCACACCCTCGGTGTAGTTGTCCTTAGGCAGGGCCTCGGCAGGGTGCCAGCTGCTGTAGGTGTGAGGGACACGCCATGGTTGAAATAAACTCTCAAAATGGCTGAGTCTCCCGTTGGGCAGCTGTCATCACCCAGTGAGTTCACAGTTCCCCCAGCACCTTCCATCCCTCCAGCTTCCTGCCACACAGCGGATCTCAGCCAACATTCTGGAATTTTTTGGTTGTACTATGGCTTTATCTTCACTTGTGTTTCAGCCTTTTTGTTCTCACCCACTTTCCACCTCACTGACCAGTTGAAAGGATAACGGAAAGAACTCTCTTTCCCTCACATCTCCTTTGGGGTTTTATCATTGTGTTTTTCCATCAGGAGTGGATGAGGGTTCCTGGTTCTTCACAGCCTCACTAGTAGCATCTGGTACCTTGCCCTGGAATTATTGCCAGCAAGATGGAATCTCAGTGCAGATTAAAAAAAAAAAAATTAAAACGTGTGTGTGTGTGTGTGTGTGTGTGTGTACTGAAGTACGGGTGTGGACGTCAGGAGACAACTTTTGGGAGTTACTCCCTGCCCTCCAGGCCAGTCAATAAAAGAACGGTAGATTGCGTCATGAGGGTTGGCACTCTAGGGTACCCCTGCCTCAGCACCTCCAGCTGACAGTTGTAGAGATGTCTTGGATATGTAGAGATTACTAGATTTGTCTCTTTGCTACAGATTTGGACTTTACCACTCTTGATATGAGAAAAAGCCAGAAAAACTTCAATGCTAATTTATCTTACACAGAGATCCTTGAATTTCTAGATAGTTCTGTAAAAAATGTTTGGTCATTTAGTCATTTTCAAATCAAATGATTTGGTGGTCCTGACTTTATTGTTTGTTCTAGTTTGCTGCTTTTGAGATGGAACGCAAGACTTCTTGCCTGCTAGGGAAGTGCTCTGCCACTGAGCGCCCCTCCCCCAGCCTGTTTTGACCCTAAACAACAGACTGCATTGCGTTTCTTTTTCACTATAGAGGAGATTGGCTGGTGTGTGTGTGTGTGTGTGTGTGTGTGTGTGTGTGTGTGTGTGTGTGTACTTAATATTGTCCAAATGTTGCTACATATAAATGCTGATATTACTCAGTATGAGGACCTGGCCTGCTAATCAGTACTGGGCTCCTTTACTATAACAACAGTTGATTATTCTTGTTAGCTCAAAGGGATTGTCTCTGCCTCTGTCCAGGGAAGAGTGCAGGCTGAGGCCAGCAGGTGACCTAGGAAGGAGGAGCTCAGTCTGGAGGCCCTTCTGGCTCTTTTGAACCTCCTGTCCAGGCCAGCCTGGCAGGGCCTTTCCTGGGAGCTAGTGAGGAGAGAAGTTGCTTTCTTGCATTTGCATCCTGCCTGGACAGCCTGAAAGAGACTTTTCACAGCCTGCTTCTCTCATCCTCTAGGCTACCAAGGGAAAGGACCCAGTGCCTGGGGCCAAGGATGGGAAGAGCCTTCCAAGTGCGCCAGTTCCTGGGGAGGCCAGCTGGACCCATCAGCGCCAACGGCGTCTACAGGACCATGGCAAGGAGAGGAGGGAGCTGCTCTCTACATCCTCCTCTCAGGTATAGGGTGTCCGGGCTGCTAAGGGACCCTTTGGGCTTCCTCTGAGTGCTGCTGTCAAGCAGGGCCAGCTGTGGCCTGGTTGGTTGTTCTCACATTATGGTATTTGGGTTCTGTTTTGCCTGCTTTTTTCTCAAGCAGGGCCAGAAAGGTCTCTATGAGTTCTGGGCATTCCCCATACCAGTCCTCATGGGTGACCTGTGTGTGGCAGTGTGACACAGAGCCTGAGACTTGATCTCCTCAGAGCCCATGGCATCCCTTTCTTCTGCTTCTCCTGAGCTCCCTGCTGTGTTTCTGTTGTGCTAACAGGCACACACTTGCTCAGTAAGATGCTGGAGCTGTATCTTCCTGTTGGGAGCCCTGGAGCTGGGTCCCTTTCTCTGGGAATGCGAGTCAGCGTCTGTCCTTCCTAATGATGGCAGCTGTCTCTGCCAAAAGGCCGAGGGATTTTCACCCTCTCGGACGCTTTCTCCCTGTTGGGCTCTCTTGTCCATTTAAAGACAGCTTTGCCCTTGTGCTAGTAGCCTGGTGATAGTGATCACACACAGTGGTGTTCTAGAGGGTTCAGGCTGCTTTTGGAGTCCTGACACAGTCTGCTTGTCCCCGTGGCTCCTCCGTTAGGTTATTGGTACCCCCAGAGATAACTGGAAGGGTACCAGGGTCTCCAGGAGGTCAGTACACCACAGGTCTTGGGGATATCTGGGGGAGCACTGAAGGATCCTGGTGAAGGACTCCAAGTGCCACAGGCAGCTAGAGGCTAGGCTGCTGCTGAGGTCCCCAGGCCTCTCTTCATGCCTGGCCACTGTCCTCAGTTTCCTTGGTCCCCATGCCAGAAGGATATGCTGGCTGCCATGGTGCAGTGTCAGGGCCAGGGAAGACACATAGTTTCTGCCTCAGTCCATTTCCCATGGCTGTAAGTGGGGTGGTAACATCATGGAAATAAGTTAGGGGTAAGCTGTGAGTCACTCAGCATAGCGGCCACCCCACAGTCAACTTCTGTTAAACTCCATTCTCTATCCGTGCTGGCTAGTCAAATGTCAGCTTGACACAAACTGTAGTCATCAGAGAGGAGGGATCTTCGATTGAGAAAATGCCTCCATAAGATCGGGCTGTAGGCAAGCCTACAGGACATTTTTAAAATAAGTGATCAATGGGGAGAGGTTAACCCATTGTGAGTGGTTCCATCCTGGGCTGGTGGCCCTGGGTTTCTTATAAGAAAGCAGACCAAGCAAGCCAGGGGGAACAAGCCACAGTAAGCAGCACCCCTCTGTGGCCTCTGTATCAGCTCCTGCCTCCAGGTTCCTGCCTTGTTTGAGTTCCTGTCCTGATTTCCTTCAATGCTGAACAGCAAAATGTGGAAGTGTAAGCCAAACAAACCCTTTCCTCCTCAGCTTGCTTAGGTCATGGTGCTTCATTACAGCAGTAGAAACCCTCTGTAGTCAGACATTTGTACTAGGATAAGGGGGTGTTGCTGTGACAGATCTGACCATTTTGTTTTGGGGAGGATTGTGGAAGAACTTTGGAACTTTGAGCTGGAAGATCCGTTGATTGTTCAAAGCTTGGTGAGCTGCTCTGTGGGAGCTTGGAAGAAATGAATGCTGAGAGAAATGCAGACAATGGAGGCTTGGCTTGTGAAGTTTCAGAGGGATCACTTAAAGACTGTCAGGGCCATTGCGTATTTGCTCTTTTGAGTTCAGATACTGTGGTGTCTGGTCTGACGAGTCAGCTGTGATTTACAAGAGACCAGCACCATTGAAGAGAAGCCTCTGTGTTACTGGGACATTTTATGCTAGTCAGATGGAACTGAGAAATTAGCTGTTATTTAACAAGAGACCAGCGTCACTGAGGTGAAATCTTTGCTTTATTGGGACAATTGATGCTGGTCAGATGAAGCTAAGAAATTAGCTGTGATGAACAAGAGACCGGCATCGCTGAGGTGAAACCTTCTGGGAGGTGTTTCCTCAGGGTCAGCACACAGAAGCTGTTCCAGAGGCAGCCAAGGTTGTACCTACACTGGCAGCTGAACTTGGTAATATAAGAGTCATCTGGGTGGTACTGGTTTTGAAGGCATGAAGGAGTCATGGAGAGCAGCTGACGTTTGACTCTGTGAGAAGCCAGGGGAAGCCGTTGGTGAAGGTGCAGCCTCAGTAGCAATTGAAGGCCCAGGACTGAAGGGGACATTCAGAGAAGCTGAGGCTCGGGGCCTTGAAGACAGCCTATGGTCAAAGTACAGCCAGGTGCAGCAGAAGGCCTCAGCGTTTAGAGAGGCCAGCGCCATGGGATGATGACCACCAAGATCAGTAGAGGTGGGGACTGGAGCCAGCCACAGCCCATAACAGAAATTGTGTGCTTCAGAGGGCGAAGCCAGAGCAGCCCCTTGGAGGAGCCCAGGAGACAAGGTGTGTGCGGCAGAGGGTGAAGCCAGAGAAGCCCCTTGGAGGAGCCCAGAAGACAAGTTGTGTGCTGCAGAGGGTGAAGCCAGGGAAGCCCCTTGGAGGAGGCCAGAAGACAAGTTGTGTGTGCTGCAGAGGGTGAAGCCAGAGAAGCCCCTTGGAGGAGCTAGAATACAAGATGTGTGCTGCAGAGGGTGAAGGCAGAGAAGGCCTTTGGGGGAGCCCAGGAGACAAGTTGTGTGCTGAGGAGGGTGAAGTCAGAGAAGCCCCTTGGAGGAGCCCAGGAGACAAGTTGTGTGCTGAGGAGGGTGAAGTCAGAGAAGCCCCTTGGAGGAGCCCAGGAGACAAGTTGTGTGTGCTGCAGAGGTGGAAGCGAGAGAAGTCCCTTGGAGGAGCCTAGAAGACAAGTTGTGTGCTGAAGAGGGTGAAGCCAGATAAGCCCCTTGGAGGAGCCTAGAAGACAATTTGTGTGCTGCAGAGGTG
>CAJQZJ010033552.1:0-28280 GCA_907164525.1 Lophiomys imhausi | reverse complement strand
GAAGCCCCTTGGAGGAGCCCAGAAGACAAGTTGTGTGCTGCAGATGGTGAAGACAGAGAAGCCCCTTCAAGGAGCCTAGAAGACAAGTTGTGTGCTGAAGAGGTTGAAGTCAGAGAAGCCCCTTGGAGGAGCCCAGAAGACTGCGTTAATCCCAGATGTTGGATACTGAGTTATTTACACTGTTGGACTTTGGTTTTGTTTTGTTCACATTCTGATGACTGTGCCCTGTTCTTGCCTCTTGAAGTATGAAAGTAGTTTGTTTTTGTTTTTACAGGAGTTCACAGTTGAGAGACTTTAAACTTAAAAAAAGGGGCTGGGAGATTTCTTAGTTGTTCACAGGACTTTGGATTTTAAAAGATACTAGGTATTTAAAGAGGCAGCTTTTAAAGTGTTCAAATTTGTAAGACTGCCGACTCTTTTTTTTTTTCTCGAGACAGGGTTTCTGTTACAGCCCTGGCTGTCCTGGACTCTCTTTGTAGATCAGGCTGGCCTCGAACTCACAGAGATCCGCCTGCCTCTGCCTCCCAAGAGCTGGGATTAAAGGTGTGCGCTACCACGCCCGGCTGGCTGTGGACTTTTTAAGTTAATTAAATGCTTTATATTGTGATTTGTGATTAATGTGTGATCTTGGGGATGAACAAAAAAGGAAAGGTTCTGGCCTAACAGTGATGTGTTTGTGTATCAGGTTGACAAGGGCTCAGTTGTGCTGGTTAGTTTTATGACAACTTGACACAATCGAGGAGGGAACCTTGATTGAGAAAATGGAGCTGTATAAGATGGGGCTGTAGGCAAGCCCGAGGGCAGTGGCTCTCAACCTTCCTAATGCTGCAATTCTTTAATACAGTTCCTCATGCTGTGGTGACCCCCAACCGTAAAATCATTTCCTTGTACCTCCCTAAGTCTAATTTTGTTACTGTTATGAATTGTTATATAAATATCTGATCTGTAGGATATCTGATATGTGACCCCTGTGAGGGTAGTGACCTACAGGTTGAGAACCACTGCTGAACGGCATTATTTCTTAATTAGTGATCCATGCAGGAGGGCCCCGCCCATTATGGGTGGTACCATCCCTGGGCTGGTAGTCCTAGATTCTATAAGAGCAGGCTGAGCAAGCCATGAGGAGCAAGCTATTAAGCAGCATCTCCCCATGACCTCTGTCTGCGTCATCTCCTGCCTCTAGGTTCCTGCCCTGCTTGAGTTCCTGTCCTGACTTCCATCTATTTTGAAGAGTGACCAAGAAGCATAAACAGTTCCTCTTCAGCTTGCTTTGGTCATGGTGTTTCATCATAGCAATAGTAAATCTAACTGAGACATTACCCTCTCTGTCTGGCCTGCATCAAGACACAGCTATGCCAATTCCCATCAGAGAGGGCAAGCCCAACTCTCTCCCCAACCCGGGCCTGTGAGGGGATTGCAGTTTCCAGGATGCAGGCACCCCGCTCTTCCCAGGGGAACTGTGCATAGCTCTCAAGTTCAGAGCTGCCCTCATGTGACAAGAACACCCATAGTCATCTAGTGTGTTCTTATGGTGCAGAAGACCCTTTCTAAGATGACATGTCCCTGCTTTGCTGGTCACAGTGTTCAGAGAAGAAGCCGGAATGCAGTGGGCCAGAGGCTGAGCCCTGCCTGGAAGTCCACACGGGGCCAATAGAGTCGCTGGCCCGGGTGTCCACAGCAGGCTCTGAGGGAGGCCGCTCTGAGCAGCCCTTCATAGTGCTGAGCCAGGAGGAGTATGGGGAGCACCATTCATCCATCATGCACTGCAGGTAGACACTGGAGTGTGTGAGAATGTTGGTGGCAGGAAGTGTCCCTGAAAGGGTCAGTAGAGGCCTGCTGAACACTACTGTTGTAGTGGTCTCCCTCAGATCCCTGAACTTTATGTTAGTGTTTGCATGGACATTTTTTACCATGAGTAAGTCTGTATTTAAACATAGTGAAAGGATGGCCTTGAAAAACAACCCCCAAGGGAGTGTGCCCTCAAGAGATAGGCAGCTTCCAGTTTGACAGCCCTGACGTGTGCTTGGCCCTTTGGTTGATCTGGAGCCTAACAGAGCTCCTCACCTCAGATGGCAGGTGCCCTGAGGGCACACACTCTGAGAATCTGCTGTCCATCTCATGTGTTCAAATGTATATTGGTATTCCATCTGTTTGTTTGTTTATGTTTGTTATGTGTGTGTGCTTGGTGTGTGTGTGAATGTACATATGAGTGTGGGGGTCAAAGGACAACTCTTGGGAATTGGTTCTTCCACATTTTTGAGGGCTCCAGGGATCTAAGTCAGCTCACCAAGCTTATGCAGTAAACATCTTTACTTTTGTCAGAAAGATGAACCATCTTTCTGGTGCCCTATAGTATTGCTCGGGTAACGAGTGATTCTAGAGTGGTCTACACAACTCCTTTAAGTGCAGGCCTGGAGCTTTATTGTTAATGCATTTGGAAAACTGGGAGAGTGATAGTGCCAATGTTGGGGAAAGAGGATGAGGCCAGGACACTAACAGCTCCCTTTGTCCTGTCACAGAGTGGACTGCTCTGGTAGGAGAGTTGCCAGCTTAGACGTAGATGGGGTCGTCAAGGTGTGGTCCTTCAACCCCATCATGCAGACCAAAGCATCCTCCGTTTCTAAGTCTCCACTGCTCTCTCTAGAGTGGGCCACCAAGCGAGACAGGCTGGTAAGTGACACTTTGCATGCAAAGCTTGCTCTGTGCTCCAAGTTCAGAAGTTCTCAGAAGCTCTTGACAGGCCGAGCTGAGGAGGTAAACTGAATCTTCTCTCCGATTGCCATCGTGGGGGCCAGGACCATGCAGATAGGCCTGGCCCAGCAGGCTCCTTCCTGGGGTGACAGTGAGGTTATTCCTGGAGCTTGTGGAAGACTTTATCCTATCTGCTGGTCTGTCTCAGGAGACCCTGGCTTCCTCCCCCACCCGTGTTTCTGATACACTATTAGTACTCACTCAGGCACTGATTTTTCTGGAGTCTAGAAAACATAGGAAGGTATTGTCCTCGTAAGATGCTCATCTCAGGGCTGTCCCTGAACTGATGTCCACTTGCCAAGTGTGTGTGGAGGCTATTGTGTAGCTAATATTCCTGGGGATACCCCAGACCAGCTGCTCTGGCATTAATCTGTTATTTTCACCCAAATGAGTCCTAAGGTCCCAGAGGTGGGTAGGGCCCACTCTATATACTTCTGGAGGCCTTGATGGAACCAGAGCCAGAGCTGTCCCTGCAAAGGCAAATAGAACAGTCAGCACAGCTGCAAGACTAGCCACGAAGGGAAGAGAAAGTAGGAGCAAGAAGCAAGGGTTGGAACAGCTGGGATTTAAAGCTGAAAGGAAGGAGGGAAAGATGAAAGGGTCTCAGGTAACTAGCCAGAATATTTCTGGGTGTTTCTTCTCTTTTACAGATGCTATGTAAGTCTGCTTTTTTTTTTTTGTTGCTATAACAACATACTTGAGGCTGGGTATTTTATGAAGAAAAGTTTATCTAGCCCACAATTCTGTAGGCTCACTGAACACGGTTGCAGCCCCTGCTCTCAAGCTTGGCTGCAGCACCTGCAGCATGATGGGAGCTCGTGCCAGAGGGAGAGACCCCACGGTGAGACAGGAGGCCAGAAAGGGAATTAGGGGCAAAGCTTGCTTTTTCAACGCTCAAGAGAGAGAACCTATTTACTTTGAGCCCATTGTTAATCTCCCCTGAGGGTGATGCCCCCAGTGGTCTAATCACCTTCTACTTAGTCCCACCTCAACAATACCACATCAAAATACTGGTTGGCTTTGATGTCTTCAGGTCATTCTTTTTTTTTTAATATTTAATCAGCTGGGTGGTCCCAGTCCTGGGGAAACAGAGGAAGGTAGATCTTTTGAGTTCAAGCCTAGCCTAGTTTACAGAGTGAGCTTCAGGATAGCCAGGGCTACACAGAGAAACCCTGCCTCGAAAATAAAATAAAAAAAGAAAGACAAAAATTAATCTTTATTTTGTATTTTAACTTCATGTATGTCTATGTACCACATATTTGTATGGTGTCTGAGAAGGCAGAAGAAGGCATCAGATCCCCTGGGACTGTAGTTTTAGGTGGAGATGCTGTCTAGGTGCTGGGAATTGAACCTGGGTCCTCTGGAAGAGCAACCAGTGCTCTTAACCACTGAGCCATCTCTTCAGCCCCTCTTCATGGCATTTTAAATGAGGTCTGTTAACAGCCAAGAGTTTCCCTGGCTGCCTGGAAAATCAGATGAGGAGTTTCCCCATGCTGCCGACCGTGCAGGAGTGGGCCTGGCCTCTCTCACTGTGGAATTTGGTACCCTGACCCCTGTCAGCCCCCTCTTTTCTCGTTCTAGCTCTTGCTGGGCAGTGGTGTGGGGACAGTGCGCCTTTATGATACTGAAGCGAAGAAAAACCTCTGTGAAATCGTCATCAATGATGACATGCCCAGGTGAGCAGGAGCCTCCGAACGTGCCTCACGGCCTCAGGTTGCTGCCCTTGCTTCCTGGGCCCCACCTCCTGGAGTGGGATTCACCTCGGAGCCTGTGGTGGCGATTGTCTGACCGTCACTGACCTGTGTATGTTGCAGAATTTTGTCTCTTGCCTGCAGCCCCAGCGGGGCCTCTTTCGTCTGTTCTGCCGCAGCTGCGAGCCTCACCTCCCAGGCGGACTCCTCGGCCCCAGATATTGGCAGCAAAGGCATGAACCAGGTTCCCGGCAAGCTGCTGCTATGGGACACAAAAACCATGAAGCAGCAGGTATAGGACCTGCCCTGGCGTCACCAGGCACTGGTGCACACTGGGCACACTGCCTGGAGGACGCCTTGTTTAGAGGGCACACTGCCTATGCTCTCTGAGTTTTCAATGAGTCTCTTCTTTCTTTAAAGCTTTGGCCTGAGGAATTCGATTTGTGAGAACGTTTCCAGGTTTCAAGTGTTCAAAAGTAGTGTACCCCATTTGGGGTAAATTATGAGCTAGAATTGTGCCATCCAGAACCCACTAACTGGCTGGGCACCTTACATTCTAGGAGAAGACTCCAGTCTCCCTCCGGCCCACTAGTAACTTAAAACTGTGTTAGAATCACAGGAGCAGCCAGAAGTACTAAGGACAGGGTGACAGCTGGCAAGGAGACTGAGCACATTGTCCCCCTTCCTGGAGCTGAGGGCATGTTCCATCCAGAATAATAGTGCTGACAGTTGTTACCACAGCCTTGGAGAGAGAAGCGACACTAACTCGCTTGCCTGCTTAGAGCAGTGGTACTTACTGAAGTGGCTAATGGAAGCTATTGAATGTGTAGAAGTAGCGTGTTCTTTACGGTGTCTCATTGCTTTCTGGTGCTTCTAGCACTCGAGGGTCCCTGTCTGAGAGGGACTGATTTCCAGATGTGTGGTCTTGCACCTTCATGCTTCTGCTTGCAGAAACAGCCTGTGTGCCCACCGGGGACAGCTCACAGGCCTCTCAAGCCTATAGACCACACTTGAATTCTTGACTTCCACTCCCTGCCAAATATGTCCCACTTAGAAGTTGGGTGTCTTCCCAGAGCCAGCCTTCCCTTCTGCCCACATGGTCAGTGCCACCTCCAAAGTGTACTTCCTGGCTGACCTTTTTTCTGTGTCTCTAGGGACATACTCTGCAGTGCCCCCAGTGGGACAGTTGATGCCCCTCTGGGGGCTCCGCCACTGTTCTTTATACCAGTTTGGTCCTGTGTCTTCTCTGTTGGCACCCTGCAATCCTCCAAGGTTCTTAGTGGGATTTGTAACCTGTATGTTTACTTGGGGGTTTCAACTTGTAACCTTAAATATTGAAGACATAGAAAGAATGTAGTAAAATGAGAAAGCAGTAGATTGAGCTCCTCACTTAGAGGTACCACTAGTACTTCCTTTTTGTTTTTTGTTTTTTTTTTTGAGACAGGGTTTCTCTGTGTAGCTTTGGCTGTCCTGGAACTAGTGCTGTAGACCAGGGTGGCCTCAAACTCACAGAGATCTGCCTGCCTCTGCCTGTGCTGGGACTAAAGGCATGCGCCACCATGTCCGGCTACTTTTTTTTTAATTAAGAAAAAATAATTAAGTTAATTTTTTTTGTATGTATAAATGTGCATGGGCACGCACACGCTCATGTAGAGACCAAAGGACAACCTGTGAGAGTTCTCTTCTTCCACCTTGTGGCCCCCAGGAATTGAACTCAGACCATCAGGCTTGGTGGCAAACGCCTTTACCCGCTGGGCCATCTTGTTGGTCCCATCAGTCCTTATGCCTGTGGGCCCTTCCCTTCTCTGTTGTCTTTCTCCCTTCACAGAGATCCTGTCTTAAATTTTGGGTTGCTGTCACCTTACAGTTTAACGGGTGCCTTAACACATGCATAGATACCTACACAAAGCATAGTTTCTGCTTTGAGTGGGCTTTCAAACTTTATGTGTGTGGAATTGCAGGCTGCGTATTTTTCTAGAATTCTCTATTCTAGTTGGGAATGGGTCTGTCCCTAACTCTCTGGCTCTTCCTTCTCTTCTTGTAGCCTGCGTTGAAATGAACAAGTTGGCTATCGGTGCAGCCCACCCTCCCCTGTCTGTGGCTACTCAGGTCTTATCTGGACATCTTGATGTAGATTTTCTAAGCTAAAAAACATTTTTAAAATTCTTAACTAGGTGTGGTGGTGCATGCCTGTACGCTTAGCACTTGGGAGGTGGATGCAGGAGGATCAGGAGTTCTATGTTAGTCTCTAATACATGAGACCCTGCCTCTAAAAATATTAACAATAATAAAATAAAATTTCCAGCCTTACTAAATTAATAAATAAAATTGTAGCTTGGGGTGGGTGTTGTTTCCTGAATGAGAGGATTGTGACTTTGTTTGATAATGGAAAATTCCTTGTTGTATTCTTTCCAGTGTTAACATTTCTCTGGTTTTCTCTTGTCTTCTGGAGCACCAATTTGGTGTTCTTAGGACTCTTCTCCTCCTGTTTCACTTCGTTGTCTTCAGGCATCATTTCCTCAGCTTTTACAGCTCAGGTCCTCCTCGCTGCCCCCAGTCTTGTAATTAGCCTGAGTGGACATTCACTTCAGGTTTTCTCATTTCCAAGAGGTGCCATCCTTACACCCCGGCTTGGTCATGCTAGCGTCTCCTCTTTTGGGCTCACTCTGGCATTCTGCTAAACTTTTTGGAAGCTCTGGAGTTCTGGTAATCTCATCCAGTCCCTGCTTCCTGTTGTTTCTGAGGATGGCTGCTTCTCTCCCCTTTTCTTCCCGTATCCTGTGAGTTTCTGCTTCAGGTTCTTTGGCCCTTCGTCCTTGGGGATACAAGCTTCATTGTGTAGTGGGAGGAGCATTCTCTGGAAAAGATTTCCTTTCACTTCTGCTATATGCCTGGGGGCTCCACCAACAACTGACAACTTTGAAATCCATTGTCAGACTACACAGGGGTTGTGAATTTGGTTATAAATCCACACCATGCCTGTCAGAGAGGTGCATTTTCTTAGCACTGTCTGTGAAGTTCTAGCTCATTCTTGCACCCAGGGTATTTCTTTTTGGAGCCTTAGCAATATGTGGGAAATTTTTTTAACAATGGGCTCTGCCGGACATTTCGCTTTGGGCTTCAGGCTTCTGAGTGTCCATGTCTCTTGGGTTTACTAGTCCACAGGCTCTGACCCTCTCCTTGTTTGTGGTCTCAGAGGGCCCTTTATTTTCAGGTCACTGCTGTGCCTGTGAGTGAATGACATCATCTAACATCAGCCTTGCAGTTTTAGTCCCAGGAGGATTCTTTATTGTTGGAAACAGTGTTCCATTATTATTGGATTATTTATTTAGTAGAGCTTACTTACATCTTCTGGCTTTGTTAGGTCCTGTAGAGATCGTGGGCTCCATACAAAGGGACTGGAGTGGCTTTGGGATGTGTGTGTCCTCTGTCTTCTGGGCTACCTGTAGTGAAAGGCAGTCGATGGACTGTCAGCTCCTGTTTGGTAGCAGAAGTGTTCAGTAAGACTTAGCTTGGAGTCCACTGGAGGAAGGAAAGCATGGGCTGCTGAGATCTGGGTTACTCGTCACTGCCCTGGCCTAGATTATTCAGCGCAGAAACCAGAGTGTCTACAGGCCTAATGACATTACCTCTCAGAAGAGCACATCAGCCAGTGTGCTTTGGCAGGCACTCAGATGAGTTTTTCAGAAGTGGGCCTTGGCAGGGGGACCTCACTGGGGTCTGTCTTGAACTGGTCTGCTAACAGTGCTTCTGTTTGTACTCACAGCTTCAGTTCTCGCTGGACCCAGAGCCCATTGCCATCAACTGTACAGCTTTCAATCACAATGGGAACCTGCTGGTCACAGGGGCGGCTGATGGTGTCATCCGGCTCTTCGGTACATACGTGTGCTATGGCAGTTCTTGTCCCCTCCTTAAACGACCCAGCTGGAGCTGCGGCCATTGCAAAAGCCCAGTTTCAAATGCATGTTCTAGAGCTTGACCTTGGTTAACGTTTTCAAACCTTCCACATGTGTGTGCTTACTGTCTGTAGTCATGGGAGAGGGAAGGCCTCAATAGTCCTCTGACCTCGAGCTGATTGACTTTAGTCCTTGTCACCTGTGTAGGATGCAGGAGGTTCCAGAAGAACAGTGCCATCCTATTCACTTGCTATAAGATGGCTTGTCCTCTGTCTCCAGGGAGACATACCTAGGCTCTAAAATGGGATAAGGTGATATCTAAGGTGCCTGGGGGCTGGTTATAGGGGTCTGGTATTAAGGACTCCTGTGTCTTCCTAGACTTACAGGACCCCCAGGTGAGCTCTAGCTGTCCCCAAGGATCCACAGTCCTCCCTTTGACCCAGTCAGGAGGCTGCTCAGAGGCAGGTGGCCTTGGCAGGGTCTGCATTTCTGGTCCAGGAGGCCCCTGGCCTCAAAAACAGCTACCATGGAGGGTTGGGGGCTGGCTCCTGCTGTATCCGGAGGCATTAGCAGCTGCGGTCTGAAACCAGGTACTGTCTCTCTTGCTCTCCCAGACATGCAGCAGCATGAGTGTGCCATGAGCTGGAAGGCCCACTGTGGAGAAGTCTACTCTGTGGAGTTCAGCTGCGACGAGAATGCTGTGTACAGCATTGGTGAGGATGGCAAGGTAGGTGCCTGGCAGGGTTTAGTGGTGGTGGGAGTGTCCGTGAGCTCTGTGACCTTGTACTTCTTTCTGCCTCCGTTTTCTCTTCCATAAAATAAGGATACATAGAAGTCTATCTTAAAGCATCTTTGTTGGGTTCAGTGAGTTCAGTGGGACTTGGCTATTCTTGTAGATGGGAGTTCCATATCCTTCTTCCTAGTTGTGGCAAAACTGACTCATCTCACCATAGATGGAACCACATTTGGGGGATGATATTCTTGGGTGAGTGTAGTTGGTCATGATCACAAGACAATGAATGGGGTTCACTGAGGGGCCACAGTCAGCATCCTGATGGGAAACAGGTTTGAGCAGAGCCCAGAGAACTGAAAAGGAACCTCCCTGTCTCCTATGACAGTATAACGCAATATCCTTTGTAGATTTCCTATGTGGAAGGGTATGTTATAAAGTGGGAATGACAATGACCTTGGACCAAAGTTGGGGGTAGGCAGAAGCAGGAGAAAGACTTAGCTGTCTCATATACCCTCCTGAACCCATGGGATTTTTGTATTGTTCGTATTCTCCACTGAAAACCGTGGCTACAAAGCCATTATTTATTTACTTGTTTGTCTGTTTGTAGACCACATCTTTCTGTTGTAGCCCAGGGCTGGCCTCAAACTTGGGCAGTCATGCCTTAAGCCTCCTAAGTGCTGGTATAACAGATGTGAACCAGCACATCTGTCTTCATTTACTTATGTATTTGCTTAAATTGTTTTGTGACCACATCTTAGCGTGCTGTCCACGCTGGCTTCAACTTCCTGGGCTCCTGCCTCAGTCTCCTATAGGAATGGGATTATAGGTGTAAACTACTGTGCTGTGTCTCAGTTCTTCCCCTGAAAGCTCTGTAGGGCTTTTAAGTTAAAGCTCAACCCCCTCCTTTTATGTGGGTAGGCCTCCCAGGAAGCTGAGCAGCCTGTCTACAGTATGGGCTATTAACTCTCCACATCACAAGTGAAACAGAACACCCCACCCAGCATGTGACCGGTGGCATAGCTGAGAAACTGAAAATGTGTTTGTAATCTGTCCATCTGTCCTCTAGACTTTGTCCCAAGATCCAGAGAATCTGACTGGGCCCTCATTCTTATAATACAAGAAATAATAGTGACAATGGTGAAAGTGGGTTGAAACTACCACCCACTGCCACCCCAAACGCGCCCTGCCTCACACAAGAGACCAGGAGGCCCTGAACAGCAGGGACTGTCCCTTTCCCTCTCTTGAACTCAGGCCAGAGGAAAAAGTAGGATTGCACAGGAGGTTGTTCATTGTTTTTTAGATTTTTTTTTCCCCCTGAATAAAATAGTATTGGTGAGAGACCCGGGACTACGGAGCAGACCGCTCCCCACAGCCTTGTGCTGCTCCTGCTCTTGAAAGGCTTTTTCAAGGCTGTGAAATGGGCAAGGGAGGCAGTTGCTCCAGCCAGTCACTGCCCAGGGTCGGCCTGGGCTCTGTCCCCCAGGCCGAGGTGGTGACCACTGTGGGGGGCTCTGAGGGAGTCTGGGGAGTGGTTTTTATGTGACTATCTGAGGGAGTCCTTGTTGTGCCTTGTACCTGCAGTTCATCCAGTGGAACATCCACAAGAGTGGCCTCAAGGTGTTTGAGTACAACCTCCCTTCGGATGCCACTGGCCCCTTTGTCCTGTCTGGCTATAGTGGCTACAAGCAGGTTCAAGTTCCCAGGGGCCGGCTCTTCGCTTTCGACTCAGAGGGCAACTACATGCTGACATGCTCTGCCACAGGGGGCATCATCTACAAGGTGACGGGTTTCTCTCTGGTGGTCAGCTTGGCTGACCTGAGCTGAGTGTGGCCCTGTGTCCTGTGTCCTGAGTAGCTGATGTGGCCCTGTGCCTTGCATCTGATAAGATTCTGCCCTTCTCTAGTCTTACCCCATGGGAATAATACATACTAATGAAGACATGGAATAGGGCAAAGCCTTGGGAGAGTGTGAGGGAAACGCACCTTCCAGGTCTGAGCTAGCTAGACTCTCGTCACTGATGAGATAACTAACTGGTCGGTTAGTTTACGGGAGGCCCATGGATTGAGTACACCAAAGTTCACACGTGAGACAGAAATTGGAGGGTATCCTTTCTCAAGCTAGGATTTTATTTTTAAAGATTTATTTTATCTTTATTTATGTGTTTGTTTGTATCTTGTATCTATTTATGAACATGTGTGTGATGGTACCAAGAAGAAAGTGTTAGATCCCATGATTAGAGTTACAAGTGGTTATGATTTATTGGTGCTAGGAGTTGGACTTGAGTCCTTGGCGGGAGCAGCAGGTGCTCTTAACCACTGAGCCATCTCTGTTTTAAAAAATGCATTCTATCCATCTGTCTATCTATTCTCTATCACCCGTCTATCCATCCATCCATCTATCTTTGTGTGTAGGTACATATATGACATGGTATGTGTTTGTGTGTGTGTGTGTGTAGATCAGAGGACAGCCTGTAGGAGTCATTTATCTTCTTCCACCACATGATTCCTAGGGATTGAACTCAGGTCCTCAGTCTTGGCAGCAAATTTCTTTATCCACTGAGCCTTCTTGCAGTTTGTCCACATTGTTTTTGTTCCTGTTTATACATTTAAAAAAACCAAAACCAAACAAACAAAACAAAATCTCTCAAGTCAGAGATACTCAGTTTGATGTGGGGTGTTGTTCAATAGATGGACCGGCTGCAAATGCCTGCCTTTTACTAGTATCCAGGGTGAGTCATGAGGCCCACGACCATGTGTCTGGTGCCGTGAACTCATCCCCTACCTTCAGCACTCATTTCTGAAGTGGGTGCTTCTCTTCCAATGGAATTTAGTCTGTGAGACTGGGGGATCCTCTAAGGCATCCTCTTGGTGTCTCCTGATGCCCCTGCTCATCAGTCAATAGCTTAGGTTTTCAACAGCAGTTGGGTGCTACCCCTGGCACCTCTGTCCTGTGGAGTGGACCAGGGAGATCGAAAATGTGATTTGTGCTCTCCTACACTGGAAGTAAATGACAGGCAGCTAAGCCCCGAGCAGTCTCCAGAAGAGAACCTGAGTGGGGACCAACTTCTCAGGATAGACCTAGAGGAAGGCTGCAATCTGTGGACTGAAAAGAGAAGGGGTTGGAAACATGGAGGAGGGCAGGCCTTGGGCCCCAGGAATGGCAGAGGCCAGGAAGGGACTCGGCATGTGGGCCGAGTGTGTGCTGAGATGGGAAATGGGGAGCTTTACACTGACTTGATGTGTGCTCAATGAGACCCAGGTTTGCCATCAGTAAGGCTCCTCTTTCTGCAGAGGGCAGTACTGTGTTCTTGCCCTCCCCTCAACAGTTAGGTGCACTATCTCTCCTGTGGGATCTCTCCTTCAAGACACTGTAAAACACTGTAGGCCACAAGCCCAGTTTTTCCGTTTAAGACTTGTTTTAGTTGACTTCTGGGATAGTTGTTCTTTGCTGTCTATATGGAAGAATGGTTGTATATGCATTTAATTTTAAATCTTGCAACTTTCTGCCCCATAAGTTTATGTGATGTACTCTCAGACTTGCTCTATAATCAGAAGACAGTTTTTACTAGGTAATTTTTAAAATGTCACGAATGGTTCCAGTTACTTAGGGAGTCTATTAAACTTCAGATTCCATCTTTACGATCCATAACTAATTTAATTGATAGCTTTTACAGTGATGGCTTCATGAATGTCGAGTGCTCTCTGCTGCCCACTCACAGGTGTCATATAGAGTGGTGTTGCTGGCAGTCATCTTGTTTCTGGTTCCCAGTGCCTGTTAGCATGGCCCTTCACACATGTGCACAGTTCTAGAATGGGTTCACACATTAATCAAGGCCTTCTTGTGCTGGGGCCCATTTGTGCTAATACAGCTGGTCATAGAGGCCCTGCCCTCCCAAAGTTTGCATGCCCACAGTGAGGAGTGTCCCTCAAATGAATGAGTAGGTGCACAATCTGGAGTCAGCCAGCGGCTGTGGTGATGCTGTGGGAACAGGCAGGGTAGGTGCAGGAGTGCTTACCCATAGCTAGGTCAGACAGCAGAGGAAAGGCTGCCTTTTGAAGAGCATCTTAGGGTCTTTATTTCCACATGAGGTGGACTGACTCCAGTCAGGAAAGTGAAGGTATAAACAGGCTTTCCAGAAAGGTGGGGGTGTGGGCCGGGCCTCATTCTCAGGTTGGGGTGGTCACTCCCAGGTTCGAGGTAGTTTTTGGACACTAAAAGTGAACGAAGTGTGTATGTTTGTGAGTGATGTTTGCTGATGTTGCCTCTTCATCCCTGTCCTTCTGCAGCTCGGCAGTGATGAGAAAGTTCTAGAGAGCTGTCTGAGCCTGGGTGGCCACCGGGCCCCTGTGGTCACTGTGGACTGGAGCACCGCCATGGACTGTGGGACGTGCCTCACAGCCTCCATGGACGGCAAGGTCAAGCTGACTACCCTCCTGGCCCATAAGCTCTGATGTCCTGCCTGCAGTGACACATTGGAAGCAGAATTGTCCCTGGCTGGAGAGGGGTGAGACAGGAAAGAAGAGGACAGTGCTTCTTGATCTGCACGGCCAGGGCTGTGGAACTTCAGGGAAAGACCGCCGAGGGGGTCAGCCATCCAGCTCCAGGAGTAGGAGATACGGAGCAGGCTGCTCATTCTTCCTAGAGACTCAAACCGTGGCTGGAGCAGGGCACGCTCCACAGCACAGGGCGGATGCTGAGGAAGGAGCCATAGAGGCGCGCCATGTTCACAGACCAAGAGGAATTGACAGTATTTTGTATATAATTGCTTATTTTTCTTTTTTAAGGGGAAAAAAGTGGCTCTCCTAGCCAGTCACTTGGTGTCTCTTTCTAGAATGTGTGAGTCACCTGGCCCTGGTGATAGCCATGGCTCCCTGCCTTGACTCTTGTACTTCAGCTCTCACTAGCCTCAGCTGTCATGTTTCTAGCAGAACCCCATCTGGTCTCCGAGGCTTTGCAGAGTTGAGATGTAGACCATGGCGCCCTCTTCTGGGCTCAAGCCATATCAGAGCGTCTCCTGGGGAACCTGAGAGCTGTCCACTTTGGTTAAGAGTCTTCTCCAGTGGTACCTGAGGTCGGGGCCTCCAGCTGCCCTCTCCCTCTGGCTCTTCTGGTCTGAGCACTGTCATTTGGTGGCTCCCTCATTCTTCCAGCTTGAAGTCTCTAAGCTTGAATAATACCAGCTGCCTGCTCCTCTGTGTGGCTTAGCTAAGCGGGAATCAGCTACATCCGTGTGCCTATCACGGCCTGTGTTCTATTCTCTCCCCTGGGAGGACCCTGAAGAGTCCTCTCTGTTGTCAAGTCCTACATCCTACTGCTGAGGCCAGCCTCATGAAGGAGCCACTATAGGGCCAGTGGGCCTGGACCTCCCACGCTTGGCAGGGGTGACCTTGTTTCACTACTTGGAACAGTCATTTGATAGCTTCCTTGGGTTCCAGGCTAGTTGTGGGCTGTGGGGCTGGAGTGCAGTTACTTGCAGGTGCCTACATTGGAAGGCATGGGCTCCTTTCTGGAGCCCAAGGAAAAGTAGATAGTGATATGTAAGACAAGCCAGAGAGGAGTAGTTACCTATTTATTATTGTGTGTGTGTGTGTGTGTGTGTGTGTGTGTGTGTGTGTGTTGGGGGAGGGCATATGCCACAGCAGAGGTCAGAAAACAATTCGATTCTCTCCATCCACCTTTATGTGACTTTGAGGGTTCAGACTCAGGTGGGCAGGCTGCATGGCAGGCAGCTTTTCCTGCTGAACTATCTCATGGTTATTACCCATTTCTATACTGACATGAAGAGATCAGTTCTTTCCCTGCCATTTCTCCGCTTGGACTTGGGCACAACCTCATCTGTCTCTCCCAGATTTGTGGTCCTGGGTTACATGTGAGTCCAGAACCCATGGTTTAACTTTTCCTCTCAAAGTTTTTCTGTCTTGTGGCACTCTTTCTTCCCAGTGCCTTCCCATGCCCGCAGCATGCTGAAGTGGTTTTAAGGATCAGAGACAGAAGGAATGAACACTCCAGAACCTGTTCCTCCCTGCCCCGCCCCTCCCAGGAAGAGCATTTACCCTTTCCTTCAAAGCTCTCAAATCCTTGAAAGCCGCCCCCATGAAGGTGGCATGGAGCATGTCCCTGAAGTCAGGTCACACTGCAGACCCCAAGCCAGGAGCTGAGATCCTGCCCTGGCTTATGTGGAAAGCCTGGCCGGAGCAGATCCACCCATGTTTCCCTCCTTATGCTCAGGGCCCTGTCTCTGCTCAGCCCCAAACGCAATCCCTGGTCTGGAACTACAGCAATAAATACATAGCAGGCTGACTAAATGAAGCTAACTGACATTTGCTGCTATATCCAGTGACTACCTACAATTTTATCTGTCAATTGAAAAATAAACCCCCCCCCAAAAAAAAAACCAACCCATGTTGACTCCAGGCAAGTCTTCTAGCTTGGTTCCTTCAACAGGCTCCATATGCATTCTGGTCTTAAAGCCTTATGTTCTAGGTGGCCATGGAGAAGTTTTAAGAAATGTGCAGGGTTGGGGAAGTTACTAAGAATCAAAGGAAACACACCCTTGCATCCAGTGTCTACTTGGCTCACATCCCGGGAGGTTGAGGACCCTGCTTATAATGAATGCTATTTTCTTGACAGCCAAGGGCTGCCCTCTCAGAACGGTTGGAGTCTGGCCTGATTCAAGAGCACCTGAGCGGACCCTAGGGGCTCTTTGGGGGATTGGAAGTCATTAGTTTATGCCATTAAAAGTTGGTACCTTAGCCGGGCGGTGGTGGTGCACGCCTTTAATCCCAGCACTTGGGAGGCAGAGGCAGGCGGATCTTTGTGAGTTCGAGGCCAGCCTGGTCTACAAAGCGAGTCCAGGATAGCCAGAGATATTCAGAGAAACCCTGTCTCGAAAAACCAAAAAAAAAAAAAAAAAAAAAAAAAGAAAACAAAAGTTGGTACCTTAAATTTCCTGGCCCAGGCTGTTTGTTTAGGCTTGAGGATTAGCATTCAAGAAGACCTAGGGAAGGGCCTTGGAGAAAACAAAGGCTCCAAAAGGTGGAGTGCCACAGTGCCCCATCCAGAGACCTGCTGTAAATCGAATATAGTCACTCTTGATTTCTCCGTTTGCGGGCAGAATCAGATCTGAGCTTCCTTTTGCTTCAGCGTGTCAGAGAAAGACCCCCCCCCCCCCCCCACCCCCGTGATTGCCTAGTCTCTGTTTTTAGTCGTTGTCTCCCTGCGCTTCTTCCCCGACCACCTCAGGCTGCGCCCAAATCATTAGTGAGTTTAACTTGAAAGCCCCCTGGACACCGGGCAGCTTGGTGGCGCCTCCTCCACTTCTGCAGAAGGGACCTTGAATGGGCAACCTGAACGTAAAACATCAGTAAATGGGAGTTTGAGTTCTCTTCCTGAACTGCCAGGCTCCCCGTCTCCTGGGTTGTGTTAAACTTGGTTTCCTGGGGATCCTCTGGCAGGACCCCTGTTCTTCCCCCTAGTTACTGACCACTTTGTAAGAGCCAACAGCTGCCCCTCAGCCACAGTGGCGGAGGGAAACCGGAGCCTGCGCACGTGGCCAGTGGTCTGCAGGGGTCACTCGGGGGCCTCCGCACCAGCGGGCGGGCGGGTCGGGAGCGCGCGAGTCGGGAGCGAGCAGGAGCCGGAAGGGGCGGGCGGTGGGATGCAAGCAGGCGTCTCGGTTCTGAGTCCCCGGAAACCACCGGAAGGACCGCTGCGCAGTCCTCCCCGGTTGCCCGCCTGTCCCGACCTGTCCCCAGGCCCCAGCTCAGCGCCCTCTGCAGATGGGCAGGGGCGCAGGCAGCTCCCAGCCAGCGCAGCGAGGCCCCGCATGTGCCTTCTGGGTGAGATTTTCCGCCAGGCCCGACCACACCACCACCGAGATCCGGAAACCTTTCGATTGGCAGGGCCTCGCTGCCGGCTCGATGGTTGACGTCCAGCTTTCTGAGACTTTGTGCACGTTAACTCTTAACTGAGTCTCTAAAATGGGCATGTACTGTGCCGGGTCTGATACATTTCTGTACACTCTCACCCACTGGATGGTATTGCTCGTATCAACTTCTGTTCTGCGGCTGGACAGGTTAGGATGATGCCCTGCTAGTTTGGTTGTTTGTTTTAAATGAAGTTGTAAACACTCATTATGCATGAGCCAAAATTGTGGGGCAGGAGTTGTGGGGTGTGCTGCCTAATGAAATCGGTGAATCAGAAGGCCTGGGGGGTGGGGGGTTTAGTAACCAAATCACTGTAGTTGAGAAGTTTGTTGTCAGAAGTGACAGAGATTGTCATGGATGGTTGTTTGGGGTGCAAAGGAAAGGGAGACTAGAGTCTCCTTTCTTCCTTCCTCCTGGGGTGACAAGAAAGCCTTTCTTGTTGCCCTAGCTACCTGTTGGGGCACAGAGCAGTGGAGTGGTCACAGAACTTTGTCTGCAGGCCCCATTGTCCTATCTGCTGCTTGGCCTTCTGGGCTCTGCTCACTTCTGGGCCCCCTCAGGCCTGTCCTACACTGACCAGTAATTATTGCTGATAACCGCATGATCTTCGACTTACTTGAATCTACTGACTTAGTTCCTCCTTGTAGGCATCAAAGATCGACACCCACTGGGGACAAATAAGCCTGGTGTGCCAAGAGAATATGATTTTTGGTCCTGCACCAGAGAAGCAAGTGAGTGTGGAAAACTGTAGCCATGGAAACCCTAGTATCTGTGAACAAAAAGAGGGTCCTCCCCTCATGGATGACACCCCCTGTGGATGAGAGAAAGGTGGGGTCAGTGAAGACACCCAAGAGGAAGAGGGCAGCGGCTGTGCAAGCTGGGGCAGCAACAAGGTGAGGCGACCTGGGTCAGGGGCTTCTCAGTAGCCTATCAGAGTGGGCAGGGCAGTAGAGTGGGTGGGACCCTTCCAGCAGTGCCTTGAGGGCTCAGCTGTTCCCTCACACACACAAGTGCCACATGAGTCTCCGTGCTAGTGAGGTCCTGCCATCTAGCTGTTGGCAGATAGTGAATTCTTTATACAAACTGTGCCCTCAGGAGCCAGTTGTCCAATGTGCTAATCTCTTCATTTGTGACAAAGATTACAAGAAAGCAAGATCAATGGATCTGAAATCTAGTCACGTAGGTGGTGCCTGCATTTCTGGTGGACAGAGGTTTGTGGACAGTTAAGAAATCTGAAGTTATGGATGTGAGTTAGGTGAATGCTGGAATTTGGGGGTGGGAGAGTTTTAGGTTGTCATTCTCAAGTGGGAGGGGACAGCCCTGCCATTCTCTTAGAAAGGGCACTAGGCTTGCAGTGCCACACTCGCCGGCTCTTCTCTGGCCACCTATCCCCTTTGTAGTTGTTTCAGCCTCTGTCCAAACATAATCACATTCAGGTACACATCGGGCCCTGGCCTGATACCCTGCAATTGCCGTGTACACTCTTTGCCTTTGAGACGGGGTCTCTCTGTGTAGCCCTGGCTGGCCTGGAACTCACTATGTAGACCAGGCTGGCCTCAAACTCAGAGATCACCTGCCTCTGCCTCCCCAGTGCTGGGATTAGTGTGTGCCACCACACCCACTGTCCACTGTGTGTTTGAAGGAGTAATGCTGGGAAGCCAGCCATCATCCCATTCCCAGTTCCTTGTGAAAGGAGTCCATGGCGGGTGGGTAGCTCTGGGCCACCAGGATGAGGAAACTCTTCAGTTCACAGAAGCAGCACCTGCCCCCTGGGGGTGGTATGTGGTGTTGTGGGATGCTTCCATTTCCTTCCTCCTTGTGAGTCCCACTGTCCTCATCTGTGGCTTTGTGTCTTTCTCTCAGAGCCCCTGCCACAAAGACTGTGTACTGCATGAATGAAGCTGAAATGGTCAGTGTGGCGCTGGAGATCCTGATTGAGGTAACATCAGCTCTGTGTCTTCTGATTCCTATGACTGGCAATTATTCTTGGGTAGAAATTAGCATAGGCCCTTGCTCCTGGTAAGAGAGGTGCTCTGAGGCTGCCTCAGGTCCCACTTCTTCCTCTTGCTCGCTCTTCTCAGCTGTGTTCCCCTCAGCTACTTCCTGTGTGTGGCATGTATCACGAGGTATGAGCCTTTGAGATTGGCTGTGTGGGTGGGGTGTGGATGTGAGGGGGAGCAGGCACCTATGGGTAACTGTACTGGCATGGATGTGACAGGACACAGTGTTCTTGGGAGGGCTACCAAGTGAGTAAGAGGGCTCCTTCTCAGTGCTCCTCTTCTGAGCAGAACACTGTGCAGGTTTCCTGGCTTCCTGAAGGAATAAGAGAAGCCGTGGAGCTGCAGAGCTCTGTTTTCCATGTGCTTTAAAGCAGCATATCATCTCTCTCTCTTTTTTAAAACATTTATGTATTTATTTTATGTATAATCTGCATGTACACCTGCAGCCAGAAGAGAGCATCAAATCACCATTGTGGATGGTTGTGAGCCACCATGTGGTTGCTGGGAATTGAACTCAGGACCTTTGGAAGAGCATTAGTCAGTGCTCTTAACCGCTGAGCCATCTCTCCAGCCCCAGCATATCATCTCTTTAGTGCTCATGGTAACCCAGGCTGAAGTGATCTGGGACACTGCTATCCCTGGGAAATGGAGGCTCTGAAGCCAGCTAGTGTTGGAGCTCAGTTAGGCCCACAGCAGGTTTTGAAGCCCGGGCTCCTGGTGTTCTCGTGCCTTGCCTTTCCAGCTGTGTTCTGTAGTTGAAAGTCGGATCCCCTTTCCTTCTACTCAGCTATTCCTCGTACCTAGGCCTGCATCTGTCCCTAGTGGGTCCTGATCCTCAGGTGCGGGGTGGAGAAAGGGTGGGAGCCTGGCCTGCTCATGTGCTGTGCTGGCTTTGCCGTTTGCTCAGAGTATGTTCACAGCATGGTCAGACAAACTGGTGTGTCAGGGAAGCTAGCTGCTTGTGTTGAGGCTGCTGTTTCTTCTGCTCTGCAGGGCCGAAAACAGGAAAAGCCCTGGGAACAGCCTTCTCTGGTGGCCACTGATAAGCTGCAGCTCTCTCCTCCTTCCTCTCCGTCCCTGAACATCAGTTCCCCTGGGAGCAGCAGTGAGGAAGCCAACAGTGGGGACAACTCGTCTGCTCTAGACCTCAGCCCTCCCCAGGGGCCAGAAGCTTTCGACTCTCCCTGTAGCAGAGGCCCTGAGGAGGAAGAGGAGGAGGAAGATATGTTAAAGTATGTCAGGGAGATATTTTTCAGTTAGTATGAACTGTTCACTGTTTCTGCTGAGAAGTGTGGGCACTGCCCACCCCTACCACCCACAAAAGCCAGGCTTTGCTCCAAATTTCCAGACCAAGGAGGCTTTCAGTTTGGGGGGCTTTCCTGAATCAGGGGATGTGTTGTAGGATACAGAACTGTATCCCATTAGAGTCTTGTCCTGCACTGCCCTGGCTCAGAGGGTCTGGAATCCCAGCCCTCTGTTTTATTCAGGTACCAGTAAAAATGAGGTCTAGGGTTGACTTGCTAGAAGCAAAGAAAAATTTAGCTGCTGCCGAGAACACTGGAATTCTAGATAGGCACCCGAATGGTGCCTTAAAGTGGAGGCCTATGAACAGTCGCCATTATGACAAATTCCATCAGTTAGGCACCTGCCCCTCCAAGCAAACAGGCTGGCAGCTGCCCACAGTTCCCTGCCAGGCTAGGAGAGAGGGCTGTACCAGACTGGTAAGCCACATGGGCCCTGTCCACCACCTATCACCCTTCTTCCACCTGGGACCTCCACCTTGGTCCCCGTACAGCTGTAAGGGAGAGTGGGACAGGAGATGCTGAGGAAAGAAGATCACACCACAGTCCGTGTTTATTTGTATTCACTGTGACTTTTGATGAGTACAGAATGAAGAGCTCGTTGCCATGTAGGTTTTCTGGTGTACAGACCCTGAAAAAAAATATAATGATGCCGCAATGCATAATAAAGACCAGACTTCTGCTTTTCTAGTTCTGGGTGAGGTGAGGGGATGTGTGTGCTTGTGGTGACTGTTCAGTCCTGATTACCTTCAAGGCTTTGGCACATTTTGCATCTGCATTCCTGGGTCACAAGAATGGTTTGACAGCTGATTTCTGTTTGGTGTCAGGTCCAGGGGCCCATTCAGAGGACCCCACAAAGCTAGCAAGCCTTCTCTTTGTGCCCTGGACCCTTGGGGCCAGAGTTCTGGTGTGGAGGTCATCACTGGAGGATCAGAGGCCAGCTGACAGGAGTTGATGTTAAAGCAGTTTTTTTAACCATCCCATTTGTTCCCATAACCATCACAGAGTTCTATTTGGACACTGCCACATTGGCTTGGAAATGTGGCCTCTGAAAAACATGCTCTCCTATCTGCCTTGGCCTATAGTGACAATTGCACACACAATTGGATGATTAAGGCAGGAATCCATGTGAGCTACATGGTTTTAGAGAGTCACGAAGGAAAGACCACACTACCCTAAGAAGCTGCAGGTACCCCAGCCGTCCAAGCTGCCTCTGGGCTCCTTGACACTGCCGCCTGTCTGCTCAAGTAGGTGGCTCCATCTGCCTGAGCTTGAGATCAACATCAGCTACGAAGCAAGGTGGCCGAGAGGACCCATCCAGCCACAGGTTCTCTGGCACAGTTAGAACTGAACCCTTGTAATCCCATGAGCCTTTAGGGCGGACTAACAGTTCTCCCACTTGCTCTTGTCCTTCTTATCCCGTGGAGGGAACAGAACTGTGGCCATGAGCAAGAATGTGAGTAAGGCCTGGGCTAGGCACAGAGCTAGAAAGCCAGGCCCCAGGAAGGAGAGCTGGAGCCACTTCCACACATAAGAAAGGAAGAGGCTTAGTCCACTAGCCAACAGAACAGAGGATGCCACCAGGAAGCCCACAGCCAGCTGCCATTCTCCCTCATCACCCTTGTACTGGGCAAGGAGGAGAGGCAGGGGGACAAAGATTGTGAGGACCAGAGCCCCATATACTCCAAGCCTGGCTAGGGCTAGGCCGATCTGAGGAACCCCCAGTGCCTCCAGCTCAGGGAAGCTGTAACACTCTAGGGAGCCAATGTCCTCCTTCCACAGACAGAAGTTGTAGAAGCCAATTCTCAGGTTAGGTAGGTCAGCCAGGTTGCCGGCCTTCCAGAGGAGAGCGTAGAACATCAGGGAGAGGACCACAGCCACAAGGATCATGATGCCCACAAAGGGCAGGCAGTTGCTCCGCCATGGCCTGGAGACAGCCATTTCTTCTGCCGTTGCAGGGGGACCTGGAAAAGGTCACACCAGTGAGTACCCAGCCCTTCCCTCAGGCCTTTGTGTTTACAAGCTTTTGTTCTTTTTGCCCCTACCCAGACAGGAAGTCCCAAGTTACAGCCATGTCCCACTCACAGATCCTCAATGACCCCTGGTTTGGGGTTAGAAGGAACTGGTTTTTTTTTCTGGCAGCTGTGGGAGCCGGAAGTGTCCTGAGCCAGAGCCCCCAGGTGAAAGGCTTTCTGGAGGCATAGACACCACAAGCCACTGGGAGCACTGTGAGGGAGTGTGTCAGATCCTTGCAGAGGTAGGTTTGGACGTGCTGGGGTGGGGTTGGGGGTGAAGGGCAAGCCTCACTGTCAGTTGGGGCTGCAGCTGCAGGTCAGTGTTGCAGGCCCGCCTGAGCCTAAGCTCTCACCTTGCTGCTGGCAGCCACTTGGGGAACTGAAAAAGTACCCAACCAGGCTACATGTCAGCCAGATCAGTGTCTGTGTTCTGGGTGTGCATGATTAGCAAGGCTATGGCTTGGTTGGTTTGATGTGAGCCTGGTGGAGGATCAGTGGCCTATGTCTCCTGCCAGATTTTGGGAACTAAACCTCTCCCATGATTAAATCACACCATTATATGCCATTGATTTTAAACACGTCTATCTGCCCCCCTAGTAATCTATTAATCCTAGGAAATTCTGGAAATATTTCTTAAAGAAACAATTAAAATAACCCTTTATCCTACCACCATAATAAAACCACTGTTCATATTCCACAAATATCTTCCCTATGTGACTGACTGTATTTTTTAAAAGCATACTGGTAAACACAATGACTATTGTGGTCATTTTTCATAGCTATTGAAATATTATTCAAAATATGATTAATGGTTACATAATATTTAATTCATAGGCCAGGTATGGTGGCAAATGCCTTTAATCCCAGCACTTAGAGGCAGAGGAAGGTCTCAGAGTTAGAGAGTAGCCTGGTGTACAGGGTGAGTTCCTGGACAGACAGGTCTATATAGAGAGAACCTGTCTTTAAATAAGGAAGAAAGAAAAAGGAAGAACACACACACACACACACACACATATGCAGATACACAATGCACATACATGCACACACACAAATTCAACTCAGCTGTTTATCTGTCTTAATGATCTTACTACTTATTGCCAGACAGACCTGCAGAAAACCTGCTAATGCCATCTCTGTAGGTGCATATAGAAGTGCCTGTTTTACCATACTCTCATTACTTAGAAAAATCTTTTTATTACTTTTTTATTCAGAAGGGATTTTCCAATTGCCTCTAAAATGGTAGCTTGCACACCTTTCTCTATGTTCATTTTCCACTAAGGAATAAAACAGATGTTTACACCAGGAGTGTCTAGGAACGCAGAGGTGGGGACTTTGTGAGACATAAGCACCAAGGCCCAGATACCAAGTCCCGTGGGCCCAATCCGTACAGCTAGGTGCAGCCCAGCACTGGTGGCTCTGGGGAAGAGCCACAGACCCTGTGGGTCAACTTCTCAGGGGACTC
This sequence comes from Lophiomys imhausi, assembly GCA_907164525.1. NCBI lineage: Eukaryota > Metazoa > Chordata > Mammalia > Rodentia > Muridae > Lophiomys > Lophiomys imhausi. Next base: position 4,506 of record CAJQZJ010033552.1, on the reverse strand, counting down.
CCTTGGGGAACAGCTCTTCTCACATGTTGCAGGACTAACAGAAAGGAATTAAGAGTGAAAGAACACTTGCCCGCCTTACAGGGGTAGGGTCATGGGAGCAGGAGGGAGGGGTATCATCCTCAGAGGCTCTCAGAGTATGACACATTGGAGACTCATTGACCAGCTTTAGCAGCCGCCCGGCAGTAGACAGGTACCGTCAGAACACTGAGCTCTGCATCCACACTTGCCTCTTCCCAGCATTGGAGTTGCACTGAGCAGCCTATCCAGTTCCTGGCTCTCATGGTGGCTTCCTCTCCAGAGGAGCCCAGTGGGGACCATCTCAGCAGCAGCTTTGGCTGCTGATCCTGATGCTTTTGTCAGTGGGCTGGGGCCAAGGATGCCTTGTTTCGAGGTACTAGGAATTCTTTTTTTTGTTTTTTTTTAATATTTATTTCTTCAAGTTACATCTCAATCATAGTTCCGTCCCTCCTCCCCCTCCCAGGCCCGTTCTCCTACCCTCTTCTCTCTTACCCTCCTGTCTGATTTTTTTTTTTAATTAAGGTGTTTCTTTTTCTCAGCAGTTCCCCTTTTTAGTCCAATAAAAGGCTCTTTTTCTTATAACAATAAATATAAAACAAAACAGTAAGAATAATTAGGCCACAATTATGAAAATTATAAGGTGTGACATACACTCCCAATGTCCAGTCCATACGTATTTGGCTACATTGGTACTGATCTTTGTATATTGATACAAAATTAAGGTTAACTCTTTTAAGGTATTGTACCTATGTAATGCTTAAAAATACAATGTGAAGTTTTGGCCTTTTGATAGCAACTGTCACAAACTGTTTAGGATAATTAAGAAATGCAAACTAATAGTCATTCAAACATGTCATTTTGTTAGGTACTAGCGTAGTGTGTCACAGATATTTTCTAAGTTAGTCAGAAATCAAGTTGCTAAGAGACAAGCAACATTTGCTTATCTGAATATATGGAGATAGATAGATGGTCTTCAAAACCCTCAAGAGATCTGCAGAATATGCTATTCAAAGATGTTTTCTTAACTTAAGACTTTTTGATATTGAGACATGTCAGCTCTTGACTAGGAACTCTTGAAGCAGTAATGCTTGCTACAGAAGGGTTCGTCAAGACTGTAAAAGGCAGCTTTCCTTCACTGGGTTCAAAGGATGAAATACTTAATTCATGTAGCCATAGTATGGGAAAAGTCTCACACTTGAATGGTTTTGCCCATTTAGTAAAATGTTTGCAAAGCCTGTATGTGTGTTTTTAGAGGGGTTAGGTTCTTCGGGATGTGGGGTGGACTTCTTGGTGTGGAACCTGTTTATCCAGTGATGCTGTAGGAAATAAGACTTGCTTAGCCTGCACTGCCCAGGAAACAACCAGGATGTGAACGGGGAGGCTCCTGTTTGAATCGTGCGTATTTAGGTTAAGCAATACTACCCTTGAAGCTCTGTCTGACAGTGAACGTGGCTTCTCCGAGGAGGCTGTGGCCACCTCGACACAGCTCCTGCCAGGTACCAGGAGCTGTTGCTTGTGGCTTCATTTTCTCTCAGCCGATCTTTTGGAGGTTTTAGTGGTCTATTGTTTCTATATTCTGAAATGAGTCTCTCTATGTAGCCCAAGTTGGCCTCAAACCCTATGATCCTCTTGCCCTGTCTTCTGAAATGCTGTGATTATGGGCATGTGCCACCGCACCTGACATTCCAAAAGTTTGCAGTGGAGAGCAGAGCAAGAGAAAACTGGAGGGGAAGGAGCACAGGCCCCGGGCATGTGGAGGAGGCCTATCCTGACTTTGCTCTGCTCTGCCCTCAGAGGCAGGGCTCAGTCCTAGCTCTGATGCCTGGCACTTGTGTCTGTCTACCTACCGGTCTGTCTTAGAACTTGAATTTTACTAGGGCTTAGGTCTTTTTGTCCCCTGCACTTGCTTCCTTGTAGTTAAGCTTCTCTGCTTCAGGCTGTGCCCACACTCAGCCACTCTCCAGCACCCGTGGGCAAGCCAGAAACTGGAGTGCACACTAGAGAACAGTGTTCCTGAGGAACCGTCCTCATCTGCTTTATCCTGAGAAGGCTGGTAGGAATTTTTTTTTGAATGAATGAATGAAAGAAAATGCTGTCTGGTATCCTTAGGTTTATACCATGTGTTACACCTCAGGAAGATGGGAGAACATCCTGAGGGGCCCTGTCTGTGACTTGCATTTTACCAGCAGTGTTGGGCTGTCCATTCGACTTCCTGCTGGAAATACAGACTTCTGAGACTGGCGACCGGCCCTCACTCCTCAACTCCCATCCCACAGTACCTGTATTTAGTTGGAAGCCCGACGACTGTCTTCTGTCTGTCCCAGCAGCCTACCCCGTGTTCTTGTTTTTCTAACAGTGCTAGCAACCACGTTCTCAGCACGAAAGGACCCTAGTTTCCTGTAATGATGAACCTGTGCTTCCTTCAAAGAGCAAGAGGCTCTAGGGACCGCTGTGTCACTGTAACCTCTCCTCAACAAACTTCTTCCTGCTTGTCACAAAGTGACGTGTGCTGGTGCCAGAAAACTATCAAAACATGTCAAAGCGTGAAGGAAGATGAAAAATCACCTATGACTTCCGATCAGAGTGACCCGTGAGCACATCTCCTCTCATGCTGGGCAGTTAGGGTGGCATCCATCCATGAGGGCACTTCCTGCGTGTCATTACAGCATGCATGCCTCTTTACGTCCTACCGATAATTCCCATTATCCTCAAGGGCTTCCTGGAGCTGTTAAAGCTAGTAGTTTTTATTAATTATTCTTCATAATTTATGTCATAATCTTATAACGCCATGTGAAATGTTTGTGAATAAATACATCCTTCTAGCTTAACTTTAAAAAATTACACTCTTTATTTTTAATTTGTGTGTGTGTGTGTGTGTGTGTGTGTGTGTGTGTGTGTGTGTGTGCCTGCGGAGGTGAGAGGACAGCTTGCAGGAGTTGGTTCTCTCCGTCCCGTGTGTGGGTTCAGAGACTGGAGCTCAGGTCCCCGGGCTTGCCTTATCTCTTTACTCGCTGAGCCATCTGCAGGCTCCAGCTTAGCTTTTTAACTCCACTTTATTTTAGAGATGAGGTCACTGCACGCCCAGGCTGGTCTTGAACTGTGCAAAAGTAGAGCCTCCTGAGTAACTGGGGCTACAGGAACAAGGTGCTTGCTGGCGAGCGCCTGCCTGACCTCATCCTCTCAAGGGCTGCTGCGCGTTCTTGAATCATCTAATCTTGGATATGGATGAGTCACTGCCACTCAACGTTTCCTTCAGACACAGGAAAGTTCAGCATTTTCAAGTGTTTACTGACCGTTTGTATTTCTTCTGTGGAGTTCTTTTGCTTTTTAAAAACAGCTTTTTGAACATGCACAAAGTCTGGGGTTTGATCCCAACACCGGCATAAAGGAAGCATCCTGGGTTTTAGTTTTCCCTCTTCTCTGTGAACAGGCAAAGGCTGCCAGGCTTCTGTGACTGCACCACAGGAGAGCAGTCTTCTTGATGCAAAAGCCCCTAGCCCTGAGCTGAGGTCCCGGCTTATGTTGGTTTGATGGCCATAGCATGAAAATCACCTTAGGAGGTGGTGATTTCTGCTTGATTTCCTAGCTGTGGAAATAGGAAGACTAGTTTGAGGTTTGTTTGTTTAAGCATCTCTACGATTATCCTAATGGAGAATGGGCTAGTGACTGAGAGGGACCACTAAATCATTTCACCCTGAATTATGTTCTTGTCAGGATCACTTTTAAAATTTTTTTAAAATTTTTATTTATTTATTTATTTATTTACTTACTTACTTGTTTGTTCATTCATCCGTTTGTTTGTTTGTTTGTTTATTTATTATGTATACTGTCCTGTCTGCATGTATGCCTGCAGGCCAGAAAGGGCACCAGATCTCATTCTAGATGGTTGTGAGCCACCATGTGGTTGCTGGGAATCGAACTCAGGATCTCTGGAAGTGCAGCCAGTGCTCTTAACCTCTGAGCCATCTTTCCAGCCCCAGGACCACTTTTAAAGAGTGAAACTGAGAGAGATCTTAGGTCCCTGAAGATCGTTTTAAGAACCTTCTGGTGGCCTGAGAATTAGTAACAGGTCTCTCCAGTCCTGGGAACCTGCACATCAGGGAGCTGTGAGGAATGAGTGAAGCAGAGAACTTCTCCACAGCATGGCTCTGTATTCCCAGTCCTGGCTCAAAGACGGGCTACCTTCCACCTTCAAGGAACTCTGGAGAAGGACTGAATGAGCAGGGGACTGTTGCCTTGCTCAGACACTTGCTGTCTACTGGTTTCTGATGGCTGAGGCTCCACTTGCTTGGAATTGAATATTCAGAGTGAAATTCCAGACTGCTCACAGTGCTTCCTGCCACAGTGCTCTCTCTCTCTGCCACAGTGCTCTCTCTCTGTCACAGTGCTCTCTCTCTCTGTCACAGTGCTCTCTCTCTCTCTGTCACAGTGCTCTCTCTCTGTCACAGTGCTCTCTCTCTCTCTGTCACAGTGCTCTCTCTCTCTGTG
>CAJQZJ010033544.1:3326302-3337110 GCA_907164525.1 Lophiomys imhausi | reverse complement strand
CTAGAGTCTCATAGTTAAATTTTGAGTTGTTTAGGAATCAAGAGGGTTTTCTGGATCTAAGATGATGTTTTTAAAATTGTTAGGCAAGTTAGTATGAAAGCTGAGTTAGATATAGAACTTTAAACTCATGGAGATGGTTAGATAGAATGTTAAAGTCAGGTGCCAAATACATATGGACTGGATATTGGGAATATATGCTAAGCCATATAGCTCTCATAATTGTGGTCTATTTATTTCTGTTGCTTTGTAATGTATTTATTGTTATAAGAGAAAGAACAATTTGTTGGACTGAAAGGGGGAGCTGTTGGGGGGAAAAAGATATACCTTAAACTAAAAAAAAAAGGGTAGAGGATGGGGGGTTGAGGGGGAAGAGGGTGGAAAGGTGGGACTGGAGGGGGGAGTAGGGAGGGGATTGTGATTGAGATGTAACTTGAAGAAATAAAAAATAAATTATAAAAAAGAAAAGAAAGTAACTGTGATAGTGTCATAGTACCTAACAAAATGACAATCTTGTATGACTATTAGTTTGAATTTCTTAATTATCCTAAATAATTTATGACAGTTGGTAGCAAAAGGCCAAAATCACATTGCATTCTTAAGCATTACTCGGTACAATACCTTTAAAAAGCATTACCCTTAATTTTGTATCAATATACAAAGATCAATACCAATGTGGCCAAATATAATCTTAATTTTGTATCAATATACAAAGATCAATACCTATGTAGCCCAATACAATCTTAATTTTGCATCAATATACAAGGGGGTCAATACCATTGTGGCCAAATATAATCTTAATTTTGTACCAATATACAAAGGTATAAAGCTATATTCAATAATCTGTCCTTTTTTCTTGATCTTTCCTATACTATGTCTATGTCCCATTTTCTCTCAAGTCTATTCACTCCTACATAGGAGAGAAAGAAGGATACAGAAAAGAAAAAGAGATAAGTCCCTGGGTCTAACCTCCAAAACCCATTTAACAAGACCATTTAACAGCCTGTAATCTCTTCCCCTAAATAACAAGATTTTCTATTATCCATCAAATGACCAAAGGAGGGAAAAACACCCTCGCCACCTTCTGGGGATGGATGTCACTCTCTTAAATGACTTCCTGCTGATTTGAACTCTTAAGTGTGACACAAAGATCCTTCACACCCTGCATCCAGCTAGCTGCTGCAGGCCTTTTTCTGTTCACTCTAGATTGCCTGCCTTTCTTCCAGAACATTCCTGAAAGAAGTTGAACTTTGTGACAGAGCTTTCTTTGGGTCATCACAGGCATTTGTTATGAAGACCATTCTTATTCATGGAAGTGAGGGGAGGGACAGAAAGAACACTAGAGCTGGAAGATAAGAAAAGGGCTCCGAAATGTCACTTGCTAGGTATGACACAGGTCTTGCAATCATGAACTGACAGCAGCCTCAGCAACCTGCCTTAGAGTGACCATATTGATAGTCAGTCATGAATAGGGAAGGGACTCAGGGGCCAAACTCCTCCCTGTTGATAGAATCTGGTTGATAAGGAATCATTGTCCTCAGCTGTGTACCCACTGGTGAGTCCAACAGGCTCCAGTAGTTCAAAACTGCTCATGGTTATATAGATTGCCCTGTTTAAACTCAGTGGGCCACAAAACCAAACAAGAAGACATGAATATGGGAAATATATCTATAGGAAAGAAACAGGGCTGACAGGAATGGAAGAAAGATAGGAGAAGGCATAGCAAAAATAATCAGAATGCGTTATGTACATGTATAAAATGGTCAAAGAATAAATTTAATTTATAACAATAAAGAAAAAATGTCATTCCTTCCCTTTGTGACTATGCAAATTATAACGCCTCCTGCTCAGAATCTCTCCCTTTTGGTATTATTTGTGCAAAACAGGCTAGCAAAATTAATTTCTCTCCCATTTCTTTTCCTGTATGGGTTTATGCAAACTTCTACTGTATCCATTATGAGTCTCCAATTTAAATGACCTATTTGTGCCCCAGAGTTCTGAGTATCTTCCTCACTACTGCCCAATATAGCCCTGGGCAGTGTTGACAGTACTGGCTTGAAAATTACGTGCTCAAAGAGTCAGTATGATGGGCATTGACTGACTCAGTCAAAATTTATATATATGGTAGGTGAAGAGATGGAGAAACGGTGAAATGCCAGTACTACAAAGACCGTCAAATAGATAGATGACCGGGGATTCAAGATGGTGGCGGCCTGCGTGGACGTATTTTGATTTCGGGGTTAACAGTCACAAGGCGGCAAGTGTTGCAGGATGCTGTACAAAGGGCACGACCCCTTCTAAATCTCACCCAGCTACCCAGGGACCACGGAAGATCCCTGGGCAGGACGCTCCTTCCCACTCTCGGACACACAAGGAAGCCGCTGGACCCGGGAATCGGGATCACCCATCCCCCAACAGGAGAGACTCCCGATAAGTTCCAACCTAATACCCAGCAGGCAGATTCAGAACCCACGCAGAGAGAATCCCCACCCTGCTGGGCACCCCCAGGTCTCCCACAGATGATCCAACTATCTGGTGAAAGGTTGCGACCCTTGGAAGTGAGCGCAGCTCCGCTGCAAAGTGCCTTCAGACCGCAGATCGCAGTCTGTGACGAAACTGACCAGTTTACAAGCTGCGGGAGTGGCAAGGCTATTGGAGCTGAACTGCAGATTTACCTGCTATAGGAACCAACCCCAGGCAAACTGCGAGATATGTGAAACTGTCGTATATCGGACTTTTGTACTAGTACAGGCCCTTCTGGCGGGGAACCAGAGCTTACTTGTACACAGCTCCGCCACCTGGATAAGTTAGGTCTCCACCTGGGAGGTGGGGCTGAATGACTCACCTTATAGGGGTGGAGTAAGGCAACATGAACCCTATATCAAAGCGCCCCCTTTGGACCCAAGTCCAGAAGACAGCAAAAAATTCCACATGGCCAGAAGCCCCAGACAAAAAAAAAAAAAAACAAAACAAAACAAAAAAAAAAACAGAGCGAAATGTCTCCAACAAAGGACAGCAACGCTATTCCGTCCAGCCCGAACCACCTCACCACAACTGAAACACATGAAAACGATGACAATTCTACATTATGGAAAGTAATAGAGTCCCTTCAAGAAGAACTTAAAACTATGAAGGAATTCAAAGAAGACACAATTTTACAAGTCAAAACAACAAATAACACCATTAAAGAGTTCTAAGCCAAGGTGACTCAGCTTGAACAGGAAAAGGACAAAACAATGAAAGATCTCCAGGCAAAAACAAGCAAACTTGAGAAGGAAATGTACAAAATGAACAATACCATTCAAGACATGAAAACAGAAATGGAACCAATAAAGAAAACACAGTCAGAGTTAAAAGAGGAAATGGAGAATCAAGAGAAGAGAACAGGAACTATGGATGTGAGTACGAAAAATAGGATGGAAGAGATGGAAGACAGGATCTCAGGTATGGAAGATTCAGTGGAAGTAATCAGTAAAACATCCAAAGAAAATGAGAAAGCTAAAAAATCTCTCACCCACAACATCCAAGAAATCAAGGACTCTATGAAAAGACGGAACCTAAGAATTATAGGCATAGAGGAAAGAGAAGACTCCCGACTCCTTGGTCCAGGAAATATCTTCAACAAAATCATAGAAGAAAACTTCCCAAACCTAAAGAAAGAGATGCCAGTAAAAATCCAAGAGGCTTACAGAACACCAAACAGATTAGATCAGAAAAGAAACTCCTCTCGCCACATAATAATAGAAACTCCAAATGTAGAGAACAAAGAAAGGATATTAAAAGCTGTAAGAGAAAAAGGCCAAGTCACATACAATGGCAGACCCATCAGAATCACACCTGACTTATCCTCAGAAACTTTAAAAGCTAGAAGGGCCTGGACGGATGTCCTACAAGCCCTGAGAGAACATAGGTGCCCAGCCAGATTACTATACCCAGCAAAACTCTCTATCAACGTAGAAGGAGAAAACAAGATATTCCATGACAAAATCAAATTCAAACAATATCTCCTCACAAACCCAGCCCTACAGAAGATCCTAGAAGGAAAATTCCAACACAGAGAAGATAACTACACCCAAGAAAACAGAGAAAATAGAAACCTCCACAGCAACTAAACAAAAAGAAACACAAGACAGCCAGCTATACCAAAATAATGGGAAATAACAACCCCTGATCACTAATAATCATCAACATCAATGGACTCAACTCGTCAATAAAAAGACACAGACTTACAGACTGGATCCGTAAACAAGTACCATCTTTTTGCTGTACACAAGAAACACACCTCATTATTGAAGATAAACACTATCTCAGAGTAAAGGGCTGGGAAAAGGTTTTCCAAGCAAATGGACCCAGGAAACAAGCTGGAGTAGCCACCCTAATATCAAACAAAATAAACTTCCAATTGAAGTTAATAAAAAATACAGAGAAGGGCATTACATACTCATTAAAGGAAATATCCAGCAAGAGGACATGTCAATATTGAACATCTATGCCCCAAATACAAAGGAACCTACATTTATAAAAGAAACGCTTCTAAAACTTAAATTGCACATCGACCCAAACACTTTAATAGTGGAAGACTTCAACACCCCACTCACAACTATGGACAGATCATCAAGACAGAAGCCAAACAGAGAAATAATGAGTCTAACAGAGATCATGAACCAAATGAACCTAACAGATATCTACAGAACGTTTCACCCAAACACAAAAGAATACACCTTCTTCTCAGCACCTCACGGAACCTTCTCCAAAATCGACCATACAGTTGGACACAAAGATAGCCTCAACAGATACAAGAAAATTGAAATAACCCCTTGTATCTTATCAGACCACTGTGGAATAAAGCTGGACTTCAATAGCAAAAGAATCAACAGAAAGTCTACACTCACATGGAAATTGAACAACTCTTTACTAGAGGACCACTGGGTCAGGGAAGAAATAAAGAAGGAAATCAAAGACTTCTTAAAATCCAACGAAAATGAAGACACAACATACCCAAACCTATGGGACACAATGAAAGCTGTGCTACGAGGAAAGTTCATAGCACTAAGTGCCTTCAAAAAGAAAATTGAGACAGCTCATATTAGCGAATTAACAGCTAAACTGGGTGAATTGGAAAAAAAAGAAGCAAACACTCCCAAGAGGCGCAGAAGGCAGGAGATCATCAAACTTAGGGCTGAAATCAACAACTTAAAAACAAAAAGAACAATACAAAGAATCAATGAAACCAAGAGTTGGTTCTTCGAGAAAATCAACAAAATAGACAGACCCTTAGCCAAATTAACTAAAAGACAGAGGTAGAAAACACAAATCAACAAAATCAGAAATGAAAAGGGAGAAATAACAACAGACATTGAGAAAATCCAGAGAATATTTGGATCCTACTTTAAAAATCTATACTCCACCAAATTTGAAAACTTAAGTGAAATGGACAATTTTCTTGATAGATTCCACCTATCGAAGCTAAATCAAGATCAGATAAACAGATTGAACAGCCCTATTACCCCTAAGGAAATAGAAACAGTAATTAAAAATCTCCCAACCAAAAAAAGCCCAGGGCCAGATGGCTTTAGCATGGAATTCCACCAGACCTTCAAAGAGGAGCTAACACCAATACTTTTCAAACTCTTTCACAAAATAGAATCTGAAAGAACATTGCCAAACTCATTCTATGAGGCCACAGTCACCCTGATTCCTAAACTACACAAAGGCCCAACAAAGAAAGAACTTCAGACCAATCTCCCTCATGAACATAGATGCAAAAATACTTAATAAAATACTAGCAAATCGAATTCAAGAACACATCAAAAGTATCATACACCATGATCAAGTAGGCTGCATCCCAGGGATGCAGGGATGGTTCAACATACGAAAGTCTATCAACATAATTCACCATATAAACCAGATGAAGGAAAAAAAACACATGATAATCTCACTAGATGCAGAAAAAGCATTTGACAAAATCCAACACCCCTTCATGCTAAAAGTTCTGGAGAGAATGGGCAAAAAAAGGACCTTACCTAGAAATAATAAAGGCAATATACAGCAGGACAGTGGCCAACATCAAATTAAATGGAGAGAAACTTGAAGCAATTCCTCTAAACTCAGGGACAAGACAAGGATGTCCAGTTTCACCATATCTCTTCAATATAGTACTTGAAGTCCTTGCTAGAGCAATAAGACAACTAAAGGACATCAAGGGGATAAACATCGGAAATGAAGAAGTCAAATTATCCCTATTTGCAGATGATATGATAGCATACATAAGCGACCCCAAAAATTCCACCAGAGAACTCTTACAGCTGATAAACACCTTCACCAAAGTGGCTAGATACAAAATTAATTCAAAAAAATCAGAAGCCCTTCTTTATACAACAAACAAATGGGCTGAGAAAGAAATAAGGGAAACAACCCCCCTTCACAATAGCCACAAACAACATAAAATACCTGGGGGTAACTCTAACCAAGAAAGTAAAGGACCTGTACAACAAGAACTTCAAGGCCTTGAAGAAAGAAATGGAAGAGGCATTTAGAAGATGGAAATATCTCCCATGCTCATGGATAGGTAGGATCAACATAATAAAAATAGCCATCCTACCAAAAGCAATATATAGATTTAATGCAATTCCTATCAAAATACCAACACAATTTTTTATAGACTTGGAAAGAGCTATTCTCAATTTCATATGGAACAACAAAAAGCCCAGAATAGCTAAATCAATCCTGTACAATAAAAAAAAAAAAAAAACAAAAACATCTGGAGGTATCACCATCCCAGGTTTCAAGCTGTACTACAGAGCAACAGTTGTAAAAACAGCATGGTATTGGTATAGAAACAGACCAGTAGATCAATGGAATCGTATTGAAGATCCAGAAATAGATCCACACACTTATGGCCACCTAATTTTTGACAAAGAAGCCAAAATGGCACAATGGAAGAAGGACAGCATTTTCAACAAATGGTGCTGGTACAACTGGATGTCCACTTGTAAAAGAATGAAATTAGACCCATACTTATCACCTTGTACAAGACTTAAGTCCAAGTGGATCAAAGACCTTAACATAAGGCCAGTCACACTAAATCTACTAGAAGAAAAAGTGGGAGAAACCCTCGAACTAATTGGCACAGGCGACAACTTCCTGAACAGAACACCAACAGCTCAGGACTTGAGATCAAAAATCAATAAATGGGACCTCATGAAACTGAAAAGCTTCTGCAAGGCAAAAGACACTGTCATTTGAACAAAACCACAGCCTACAGACTGGGAGAAAATCTTCACCAACCCCACATCTGACAGAGGGCTAATATCCAAAATCTACAAAGAACTCAAGAAATTAAATGCCAAGAAACCAAATAATCCAATCAAAAAATGGGGGACAGAGCTAAATAGAGAATTCACAAAGGAGGAATCCCTAATGGCTGAGAGACACTTGAAGAAATGCTCAACATCCTTAATCATCAGAGAAATGCAACTCAAGACGACTCTGAGATTCCATCTCACACCTGTCAGAATGGCTAAGATCAAAAACTCAAATGACAGCACATGCTGGCGAGGGTGTGGGGAGAGGGGTGCCCTATTCCATTGCTGGTTGGAATGTAGGCTTGTTCAACCACTATGGAGGTCAGTCTGGCGATATCTTAGAAAACTTGGAATAGCTTTGCCTCAGGACCCAGCCATACCACTTCTGGGTATACACCCAAATGCCTCTTCATGGAATCATAAGGAAGTTTCTTCATCTATGTTTATAGCAGCCTTATTTGTAATAGCTAGAAACTGGAAACAACCCAGATGTCCCTCAACTGAAGAATGGGTTAAAAAACTGTGGTACATCTATACAATGGAATACTATTCAGCTATCAGGAACAATGAAATTATGCAATTTGCAGCCAAATGGATGGAACTAGAAAAGCTCATCCTGAGTGAGCTAACCCAGACTCAGAAGGACGCATATGGCATCTATTCACTTATAGTAGGATTTTAGCTATATATTAGAAGGTATCGATACTACAACTAACACACCAAAGGGAACTTGGACATAGACTTTTTATTTTTAATTTTAATTAATTATTTATATATATATATATTTTATATTTTTTTCTATTTTTTAGTCTTTTTTGTTGATTGTCTGCTTATTGGTTTGTTTGTTTAGTAGTTCTCTCTCCCGGGCAACGAGACACTTTTCACTGATGGTACTGCTTCATAGACCCCCAATGAATGAGGAGGCTCTTGGCCCTCATGCGACCTCTCAACTGACATGAGGGACTGTTATATAAGGACACCCCACCCCAGAGAAATGGGATGGAAGGGTTAGGAGGTAAAGAAAAAAAAATGAAATGTGATGTTTCGGCCTTTTACTACTAATTGTCATAAACTGTTTAGGATAAATAAGAAATGCAAACTAATGGTTATGCAAGCCGGTCATTCTGCTAGGTACTATGACAGCCTATTATAGTTACTTGCTAAGCTAATCAGAAATAAACCTGCTACGAGACAAGCAACATCTGCTTACCCTAATATAAGAGATAGATAGGGCCTCTTCAAAAACCTCAAGAGACCTGCAGAATATGGCATTCAAAGATGTTTTCGTAACTTTAGATTTTTTTATATCAAGACATATCAACTCCTGACAGCACCCACTATTCTCCTCCAAGTAGAAGATGAGCATCGAAGAATCTCCAGTGGGAGATGATTGAATTAGTCGCAAGCCTATCTCTTGGTAGGAAAAGCCCCTTGCTCCAACTGTAGACAGACTGCTGTCCAAAAAGTACAAAACGTGGAAGCAGGTAAGTCGACAGCCTAGCTCTGCCAAGACAGAGTAGGTAAGTCCTTCATAACCCCTGCTCTATAATCAATGTCTGTCAGAGAAATGGGGCCAAATGACTGAAGATCGATGCTGTAATGTATGGAGAGAAAATGGGAACTGTCCAGGCAGCCACTGGTATGTCATTTCTTAGTTTTGGAAGCTGCAGGCCCTGTACTTCCTATAAAATCAGATATATTTATCCCTCTCAGGTCTCTGAGGTGGTTGAAGAACAGATAGCTAGAGTCTCATAATTAAATTTTGAGTTGTTTAGGAGTCAAGAGAATGTTATAGATCTAAGATACTTTTAAAATTGTGTTGCAAGTTAGTATGAATGTTGAGTCAGATATAGAACTTTCAACGCATGGAGATGGTTAGATAGTAGAATGGTAAAGTCAGATACCAAATACATATGGACTGGTCCTTGGGAATGTACATTAAGCCATATAACCCTCATAACTGTGGCCTAATTACCTCTGTTGTACTGTATTGTATTTATTATTATAAGAGAAAGAGCCATTTGTTGGACTGAAAGGGGAAACTGTAGGGGGAAATAAGGTAGACCTTAAACTTAAAAAAAAAAAGGAAGAGGATGGGGGGGTTGAGGGTGGGAGGGTGGGACTGGAGGGGGAATAGGGAGGGGACTGCGATTGAGATGTAACTTGAAGAAATAATAATAAAGGAAAAAAAACAAAAACAAAAAAAAATAGATAGATGACCTAAGATACTCCATTGTAATGGCACACTCCCCCCAAACTTGGATTCCTAGTCTAACTGTGAACAGATATCCTAAGAGACATTCTACTAAATAACCAAGTATTATTCTCAAATCGTTAAAAATCATAAAAAAGGGAGGCTGGAATAAATATGAAAGCCCGAGGAGACTAAGGATGCTTGGAAAGCAAATACAGCATGCCCTGCATGGGATACTAAAGCAAAATAGGGTAAATTATGGGGGTAAAAGGAGACAAAATCCAAACAAAGCTGTAGTGCCAGGAACAGTACATAGTACATAGGCTAATTTCATAGGCTAATTTCACAGTAAGGCAAATGTACTATGTTTATAAAGGAGACCATAAAGGAGAGGTCCTGGATTGTCATTACAACACTATAGATTTAGATGTATTAAAAATAATGTATTAAAAAATTACAACCCAGCCAGGTGTGGTGGTGCACATTGTTAGTCCCAGTGCTCAGGAAACAGAGGCAGACAGATCTACCTGAGTTGGAGACCAGCCTGGTCTACAAAGCGAGTTCCAGGACAGCTAGGGCTACTATACACAGAGAAACCTTGTCTCAATCTCCCCCCAAATAAGTAAATAAATTATAACCCTACAGTGAATACTCCTCACGCTTAGTTATTTTGGATTCTGAACTCTAAAGGTACCTATACCTCCATGACATCACAGCACAGCAACTGGGCACAGCCCTCGAAACCTAATGGACAGCAGACATCTTTAAGAATGTGTCAACTCAGCATAAAAATATATTAGAATGATACTACCATGATTTCCAGATGATAACTATGTGAACATACATTTATTTGCTGTAGCCCCCGGGAATTTCGGATACAAAATTAAATGGATAGAATTAGAGTAATTTTATTTGGCAAAAAGAACTTTGCAGAACATAGTGGTTTCCTCAAGGGAATAATTTAACCAATATAAACAGCACATGGCAGCAGACACACAGCTCTACAGATACAGAATAGCAGTGCTTACTCCATAGTACTTAAACTCCTTTGTGCTCCAAAAATGTAAGAAGCGCAAGGAGCTCTTGCTTACATTGATTATAGCTAGTGACACCACATTCAAAGTTAGGAGTGCTTACTTGAAAATATTTAATTCAGTGAGTAAAGGCTCAATGCAAATCTGGTAACCTGACTTCAATCCTCTCAGAACCCATGTGAAAGTGGAAGAAGAATTGACTCCACAAAGTTCTTCTCTGACCTCCTCCCACCACACACACACACACACACACACACACACACACACACACACACACAC
>CAJQZJ010033544.1:3224122-3272021 GCA_907164525.1 Lophiomys imhausi | reverse complement strand
TCTCTCTCTCTCTCTCTCTCTCTCTCTCTCTCTCTCTCTCTCTCTGTGTATGTACAAAGTTCCTAAATTTGCCACTCAGACCATCTGTAAGTGTTCAAATCAGTAGCAGTGACGTCACAATATCAGTTATAACCATTTCTAATATTTACTTCACCAACCAGGTCATTCACCTGAACAAAATCTATTCTCGTTCAAAAAGATACTGTCCTTATCAATGACAAAAATAAAAGTTATGTTTTACAAGTTATAAATTAAATCCCTCAAAATTCTACCACCTTCCCTCATTCTGTAAATTATATAATAATAGTTATTATTTACTGTGCATACAATTTGTTATTTTGGTCACTTCTGAAAACAAGAGAACCTGTTTTATGTTTTTATACATTCTATTATTCTAACAATGTTGTATAATATTTGATTGAGCTCATAAGTCATGGCATATTAAACCTATATCCTTATCCCCTTAAACTTGGTTAAATGAGTGTGAAGTCTTTAAAAATGTTTACTATGTATTTATTTGGTGGGGGTAGGGTGTATCAGCAAACAACTCTGAAGAATCAGATATCTCCTTCCGCCATGTGGGTTCCAGGATGGAGCTTGGCAGCTGATCTCTTAATGGTTCAGGGCCAAGTCTTTTTTTAAAAAAAATGTTAATCTACAAAACAGTAATGAGAATCCTTGGCCACCAGTCTTTACTTAGTTTTTTTTTCTCTCTCTCTTAATTTTCTTAAGAGGAGAACCAAAGAGCAAAATTACTAAACAGAAACTCACCAGACTTCCTGGTAAGTACACTAAAGTCCTTGAAGCCATTCCCTAAGGTCTCTGTGTCTCCAATCAACAGTGTCTTCCCCTCAAACTGCCTTCACCAACACAACCATCACCCTTTTCCTTCAGCCAATATTTATTGAGTTCCTTATTTGATGGACTCTGTTACTGGCGCCTCCATATAGCAGCCAGTCAATGTGATTTGTTTTAATTACATTGCCTGTTTGCTTGGATTCATGTACAAATTGCTCTCCAAAATCATCTTATTTTACTACTATTACTCTAGATCAGCAGTTCCCATCACAAAATTATTTCATTGCTACTTCTTCTTTTTTTTTTTTTTGAGATATGGTTTGTCTGTGTAGCCCTGGCTATCCTGGAACTCACTCTGTAGACCAGGCTCACCTTGAACTCATAAGAGATGTGTGTACTGTGATTTGAACCTGGGTCCTTTGGAAGAACAGTCAGTGCTCTTAACTGCTGAGCTATCTCTCCAGCCCCTCATTGCTACTTCTTAACTGTAACTTTGCTACTGATATGAATCATAATGTAAACATCTGTCATGACTATGAGGAAAATATTTGAAAGCTGTTTTCAGGATTAAGTGAGGTGCTGCAGACAAAGTACTCCTTGTTCATACGGCCCAGCCACTCATACCATGAACCAAGGCAGCTGTTGGCCTCCGTGCTACAGGACTGCCATCCTCCAGCACATTTGGAGATATAAAAATTCAACTGGTTCTCTTATCAATGAAAGAATAGTACTTTGGAACTATAGCATTTCTCTCAAATCATAATACTTCCCTAGAAATAATTTGGTAAGAGCCAACTCACAGGACAATTAACAATTAATACAGAAAAAAATATCATAGTTCCACTGCCACATGAAAAAAAATCCAGAGGGCCAGCAATATGGCTAAGCAGGTAAAAGGGCTTGCTAACAGGCCTGTGGCCTGAACTCCATCCCTAGGATGCAGATGTGCTAAGAAAATCAGTTCTCACAGGTGAATTTCTGACTTCTGCATACATGCCCTAGCATGTGTGTAAGTATGCATGGACACACACATACACACACTAAATAAACATGTAATACAAAACTAAAAGCGCCGGGCGGTGGTGGCGCACGCCTTTAATCCCAGCACTTGGGAGGCAGAGGCAGGCGGATCTTTGTGAGTTCGAGGCCAGCCTGGTCTACAAAGCGAGTCCAGGACAGCCAGAGATATTCAGAGAAACCCTGTCTGGAAAAACCAAAAAAAAACAAAACAACAACAACAAAAAAAAACTAAAAGCGACAGAATTAGGAGGATTAAGATCAGGAATAAATGTATATATAAATGCAATGCATAAAGTTGGGAGAGAAAAATGGTGGTGGCGGGGGATGGAGGAAATTGGAGGGGAGGGGATGGGGAGCTGATTTCGTCACAACACTTTATGTATATGCAATTCTCAAATGATAAAAAGAAAGTTAAATATTCTACATAGAAATTCCTTTTCTTTTGACAGCTACTCTCAGAACAATAAAAACCATCCCACCAGGGGCTAGTGTTTATTAACACAAGGCTGCATAATTTAAGGTGTACATTTTGCTAACACATCTGTTCTAACTCTACCCTATGAAGGAGCATGGAGAACTGGTACCTTGTATCCTGCTAGTTGCCAATCTTTGTTTCCTCAGTTTTTTCTTTTATGAACCTTCATCTGGTGGTACCACTAATATCAAGTTGCTGAAAGTGCTGGAGTTTACAAAATGCTGTTCCCAACACAGAAGTGGCTGCTCCATCACAGAGACTTTCACAGAATGTTTTTCTACAGATAACCTTCATGCTTATGAACAGGAAACCCACCAACCTTAAAACTGCAGGTATCTGTCTTTGCATGGAGAAGGTCATCTGAAAGACTATTACTACAAAACCACACCGTCTTAAAACTCCTACCTCACTCAGCTGTGTCTTGTGTAAGGGGATACTCAGGTTTTATTGAACAAGAATCTCATAACTAACCAATTTTGTATTCCTCTCATGTGGAGGAGGTTGTGAAACTGAAGGCATAGGGCCTACAAAAGCTGGTTAGTTGGGGAGCACAGAAGAACATGAGCCAGGGTTGAAGGCAAGCCCAGTTTTTCAGGCATGTCTGATTGGGTGATAGTATGCATTCTAAATGTTAATTAACGTGCTCCCAGAAGCCTGCTTGCTGTACACCAAGTGAAGGGATGCTACCTTTCTTGTTAACCATTGTCTCTGATTGATTAAATAAATGCTGAAGCCTGAGATTGGGCAAAGACAGAGGTAGGTGGGACTAAGATGCTCGGGCTTCTGAAGCAGCCCAAGGTTGATGGGTTGAAGAAGCCTCCAAGAGAAGAAGCCAAGAGCAGGAAGGAGGACACACACCATGGGTTAGAGAAAAGAACCTCATTCCATGTGGCCTGGAACATCGGTGTAGCGTGGAGAATAACAGCCCAGGGGACATATGTATATATGGGGTCATACTTGGGAATAGAATTAAGGGCTAGCTTAGGTGGGCTAAGAATGCACAATCCAGGCCAAGGGTTGTTAAAATCCATCAGGTGTCTGTGAGTTCATTTATAACGGTGGGTTAAGGATTAACACTGCCGATCAATTAAATATAATCTAAATACTGGTTAAGTAATTTAATTTGCCTTTTCTACAAATGGCGACCAACATAAATACTAGTGAATAATTTAATTAGTCATTTTTCTACACATGTCTTTTGCAGAAGGCAAGAGAAGGTGGCCTGCCATACACCATGGCTTTAAAGGTCTATCTATGCCTTCAAGCCAATAGTATCAGCACAGGGCTGATAACCAAAGAAAGATATGCACTTTCTGCTCTTCTGTAAAGGTGTGGGAGTGTTTTAAACTGTGAGAGAAGAAAATGTTATGCAATTTCTCAGGAGATAACAAGAAAATTCCCAAAAGAATATTGAGATTATATCAGAATCATACAGAAACAGGCCTTATGTATACTCACTGTAAATAGCTGTTTCCTACATGAACACAAAACCAAGTTATGAAGTATGCTAATGTGTGTCAAGCTTCAATGCATACTTTGTCACATTCTCTAAGTCCTGTTTTTACCTTTGGAAATCTAGACACAAATAGGTTACGAAGGTTAGACTGCAAATTGCTCAGCACCCACAGATTCAGTGTGGCTGGAGTCCATGCTCTGAAACTCCATTCCAGATCCTCAAGAGAAATACATCCAATATTCAACAGAATTGAAGAATTCAAAATATGAAAACCTCTCAGATATTCTGAGAGAAAATAAATCCTGGGGTAGAGTCAGGGATTTGGATTTAAGTCTCCAGCTATGTGAGGCATTAGTAAGTGTGAAAATAAAAATCCAGGCAGTAGTTTTCCAACTGAAAACTTAATCTACCAGCTCAATATAGTCTGCTGAATACTTGCTATGAAATGTTCAGAAGTTATGTTTGGTCTACTATGTAGTAGCAGCCACTAGCTACACATAAATATTGAAATTGACAACAATTAAATCTCACAAAATACTCAGATTAATGGCACCTGCCACATTTTAAATTATCCAATTGTAACTTGTGTGTAGTGGCTACCACATGACAGGATTTTCAGTAGCACATAAGGACCTGCTGGACAGGTCCACTCTAGTTCTTTCAATACTTAGTGCAGTGTCTAGAAATTTCTAAATTTCCTCAAAGGAACTGGGTGGCTCCTGTGCGGTCACACTCTGGGCCTTTAGATGAATAGTGGAGCCTGGCTTAAGAAAACAAAGAATGTAGCAGACAGCAGAGATTGTAACCCTGGGCCAGGGAGTCACTGGACGATGTGTAGGCTGACAAGGGAGGAGGCTCTGCTTTAGGCTAAACCCACAATGGAGAGAAGTGTTTCTCATTTACTGCTAAGAGACAGTAAGATTCTTTTGGTGGTTACAACCTCAAAGTAAGCAATGTAGGAGAGCAGAATTCTTGGGGTAGAAAAATGAAGGCTGCGTGAATAGGCACAATTTCACTCCAATTGTAAAGTTTAGTCAGGGTGACAAAAAGTGAAAGACAAATGAACAATCCTATTTGTATTCATCTTATTTGGAAATAAAATTGTGTGCTTAGTCCTATTTGGAGGCAAAACATAAGACCTGGTGTGATCCTTAATTGACTAGCCTCCAAAATAGGTGAGCCCATTCCTAAAAATATTCATTATCCACTGACACCTAACTTATCTACAAGGGCAGACAATCTAGGAAAGCAGCTATCTGTCTTCTATACTGGAGAAGTTCAACCATCTTTCTAGAGGAAAACAAACAAACAAACATAGCTATTTAACTCAGATTGCATCATGTTAACTAGCTGCCCTGAAGTGTTTTGTTTGCTTTGTTTCATCAGAACATGCTGCCCTCTGCAGGCTGCGTGAACACACACATGCATAAGGTTCATGGAGCCAAGTTAATTGGGATCATTTGAAAAGATAAGATAGGAAAAAGGGGGGGTGGTGTGGGGTGGGGTTGAGTGCTTGTATCTGATTGTCTTCAAGCTTTTAGGAACAGGATGAGAGGCAATCAAGATAGATTATAAAGCTTAAAAAGCATTCCACCCATCAGTTGACATTATGTTCTCGAAGTTATAAGCAGTGCTTTATAGACCCATGGCATTTTTCTTAAGAAACTTGTAAGTGTGCTGACAAGCACTCTGCCTTTATTTTAAATATGAAGGGCAGGGTGCAGAAGAAAAAGGAGGAAGGATGGCTTGTGTGGCTTTACAGCAGTTACTAACATCTCAAAAGTATCAATGTCCGTTTTGATCTAAAATTCAGTAAGTGGGAACTCAGCTGCAAATGGGGACATAAAACAAATGAATCTAAAGTGACATGCATAACCTTACCCTTCAGTGTCTCAGCTTGTAAGCCCATATCCCACAAAGTGATTAATGTTTGGCCTGAGAAAGGAGATCAGTCCTTCCTCATTACTTTGAATTGATTCTTCTCCAACAGCTATGCCATATACATGTTCTCTCTCTTCTTCTCTTCTCTCTCTCTTCCTTTCTCCTCCCTCCCTCTCTCTCCTCTCTCTCTCTTCATGCCCCACAGCTTGTGTAGTTATTAGCTTAGCCACTAAAGGATTTATCTGGACAAACATCACAAAGATGATGGCTGATTTAATTGAATTTATGATCAAATGTTTTTTCACTTCAGGAAGAGTGGGAAATCACTTATGAGGAGATTTGAATAATTTAAGGGAAGTTCTCTGTTTGGCATGATGTTTGTATATCAAGTCCTGAGGGATTATGTGCAGCTGAGAACTAGCAAAGATTTCATATACAGATACACAAAGATAAGCAGCAAAACAATGCAGTAAGGAGAGGGCTGGGTATCAGTTTCGTCCCATTGTATTCCTTTACACATACATGCTGTTTGCAGAATGAGAAATAACACACACACAGAGAGAGAGAGACAAAGAGAGAGAGAGAGAGATCAATTGTATACCATGAGTGAATTGTTCTAACATCCTCTAAATGCTGAAATTATTAATAGATGCTCTTAGGCAAAACAAAAAAAGAATGGACTAGAAAACAATATGTGTATAAAGCATTTTGTACATTTTTGTTGTTGGTAAAGACACAGAATCTACTAATAAAATCATTATCATGATGGATATAAGAAACCATACCCTTGTGCCTAAGGGTATGGACTTGGCCCAGTGTCTGAAGAGAAAGGCCAGTGGCCTTGGGAATCCTGTCTGCTTGCCTTGTCAGTGATGACGGAGGAAGCAAAGCCATGTTCCCAGCCATTATTCTTTGTGCTGCAAGAGATAAGCCAGCTCCTCTTTTCATTTGAAATGTTTGAAACAAAGACAGTTACTTTCAGTTTCACCACTGAAATGACAGACCAAGGGTGAACGCCCAGGACCTTTACACCTAACTTGAGGCCACCCATCCTTCTGTGACTCGGGACACCATAGAAAAAATTTACTAGATATTTGAACTTGGTAACGGTGATGCATCTGTGGGTTTCCTTCAGTCTGGTTGGGAAAACTGTCTAGAAGATGTGTTTCAAGATTCATGGTAAATCACAATTTTTCATTAATTATGTACAATGCTATTTGTTAACATGCCATTCCTTGGAAGGAACTGATTGGTGAGAAGGAGTCTTGTTTTCACAAAAGTATCTACAAGCGAATCAAAATGGTGATCAAGCAGCTCAGCACGCTCCTCCCCTAGGGAGGCGGAAAGACATTCTAGGTGCCTAGGGACCTGTCTAAAAGTACCATCCATATTCAAGGAAAATTGCTTATTTGGAACTATATTAAGCTGACTGTCAGAGGAAGCAAGGAGTTCTGGAAGCACAGTGGAAGGTAATGAGGGTATGTGAGGGACTAGGGTGGTAAAGCACTGGGTAATTTAACAGTTGAACCTGCAACAGCAGAGCTCCGAGACATTAGCCAGTTTCCTGAGTGCAACAAGCTTCCTAGCGGATCTAAGGTTAAACTTGACTGCAGAACACCAAAGATGATCTCAGCTCTAGGCGTATTCTTGCCATTTGTGCCCAAAGTTGGATGTGGAGCCTTCTTTCCTTTTTTCTGCTTACTCTGAGTTTATGCTAGTAACAATTGTTGACTATGTATTTTTAGGTGAGTAGGACCACCACACACACAACAGACACTAGACACTAGTTCAACATGGATAGTTTGGTAACTGTATTTCCATTATAAATGGTAGATGAACCCTAAGAAACTCCCACAGAAAGTCCCCCTCACTAAGAGGTCATTTTGTTTTACCACAGCCAATCAGGGTAAAGGGGTGTGTGTGGGTGCCAGTGATTACAGCAGGTAACAGTGCTGTTTAAGATCATCTTTCTCCCTATTCTTCATCATTTTGAGACAGAAAATTCACTGAATTCATAAGCATTTCTTAATCAACAGAATAGTATGCAAATAAGCGTTGCAGAAAGGGATCAAACTACAGGAGCTTCTAAATAAAGTAGTGTAAAAACTACTTTATTACAGTGTGCATTTCTGTTTAGGTGTGGCATCATAAAAAGTGGCAATTTTCAGCATTCTAAAGCTTAAATATGAATATATGTATACAGAGGGTGCACTGAGAGAGACCTGCACTTGATTTCGGAGGTTTATTTGGAAAATAGAGCCCTCTTTGAGAGCATTCCCTGTGTGGCAAGCAGGAAGCTGGCTTCTGCCATATTTTCTGAGCAGAGGGAGGGAAGATCAAGGGGATCAGAACAACAGCAGAGAGGTGAATTCTTCAGGGAGTTCAAAAAGGGTAGAGAGCTGTGTGTCTAACCCCTACCAGTTCCCAACAGAAGAGGGAGAGAGAACACAAGGAGGAGAAAGGAATAGAGTACTTGCAATAGGCAGAGCCTCTTAGGAGGGAACAGCATGGCCTCTGCAGTAGGAAGAGGTGGGGGAGGGAGACCTTCTTGATTCTCTTTGATACTCTTTCCCCTGTGGATTTATTGCACTCACTGGGCACTCTAGAGATACTGTCTTCTTAGAGTGTGTGTGTATGTGTGTGTATATATACATATATATATACACACACATACACACACACACACACACACACATACACACACACACACACACACACACCAAGAAAGATCTCCAGGCATTTAGGTACAAAATGCAATGTCTTTTAGACAGAATATCCATGCTTCCATACTTGTGTAAGCCTGGTACACATTTGATAAATGAATACTTCAGATTCGGATTTACAACTGTGTTGCTCAATATGGTAGCCACTAACTACACATGGCTCTTTACATATCAATCAGGTAAATTCAAATTCAAAGTGAAGTTGAGCTCCCCAACCATACATTCTAAGGGTTCCAACGGTGGGTATTGTTGATGTATGTATTAGAAATGTCAGGTCAAACTTTAAGTTATTAGCAGGCTTCCTGAGCATAATCTCTTCTAAAACTCTGTGCTAAGAACAGACAGTGATTCCTTCCTCATGCATGATTTTGAACATATCTACTCTGAACCAGGCAAAGTGGATTATGTCTGAGCTGGCTGGTGCTGGGTTTGCTTGGCTTCACCCAAGACTCAGTGACTACATCGGGAATCCTTTACCACCATGTAAACAGAATGACTTCCTGAGATGCCCTGTTTACTAGTAATTCCTTCAAGGCTGTCAATATGCTACTTTCCACGGAAGATGGACCTTACCACTAACTAAGATTACCTACTTTCCCACAGAGAGAAAAACCTGTTCGGTATGTGATTTTGGATTCTGTGACTCAGATCAGAGGAATGAGCTAGACATCCAGATTTCTGCCCCACAGAAGTGAAAGATAACATTTTGAGAGACCATCCATGGTTCCTTGGTACAGTGGTCAGAAAATACAAATGTCTACTTCATGTTGGCAGAAGCAGGACTGCCCCGCTGGAATCTGTTTGGGGGGCATAGTTCAAGAAAGGCCTCTCCTGGCAGTCCACCTTCCCTGGGAGCTTGGGGCTGCTGCAGAAACTGCTTCTGAGTTTTCCTTCCTTAATGAGTTGCCCAGAGAAGAGTGGCATTAACCACACCAGAGGCCTGTGCACTTTTGGATGAAGAGGCCAAAACATAATCTAAAGGATGAAAAATAATAACTGTTGCCAACTCCCAATCCTGGCATGTACTGCCAGGTAAGAGAGAAGATGGCTATTTCCTGTCCATCAGAAGAACAAACACTGCCAGTGGACAGATAGTCAACAGCATGGGGCCTGCCCTCGGCCACCACCAGGAGCTGCTAATGATAGTGGAGTTTTTGCTACCAAAAAAAGGGACAGACAAGAAATCTAGCTATGAGACAAGATAACAGGGAATAAGTCCTTTAGGGCAGTGAGGGCTTGTGTGTAGGTAAGGAGTTTTTCTTGCAGGAAATGAGTAGGTGACTGGAAAGAGCCTCAGCCCCTGCACTTAGTTTTTTAAAATCCAATCTTCCTTCAACCACAAGGGACTACCCAAGGATGCTACAAAGAAAGCATAAGCTGGTGGACCATGCTCACAAAGCTGCAAACATTTCTTTTCCCAGAGAGGAGAAAAACCAACTCTCCACTCCATCCTGCTCCTTCTGCTGCGTGAAGCCCTGACTGAGAAGGATATCAAGTTTGGGAGAGATCTTTCTACCCAAAGATGTGCTAAGGACAAGTAAAACCAGGTTATGTCTAAGTATTTGACAACTGGACTCCTTTTGCAAGACTCACTGGGGCTATCCATTCCAAGCTGTGGTTTTTTGTTTGCATTGATCATTTGCTCTACTTTGTTTTCATATTGCTGTTTCTGACCTGTAACCGGCAAACCCATTAGCTATTTTTCTTTGTCATGGAAAATGCTCCAACCATGTGTTTGCATGCACTCCAAATCTACCTTCTTCTCAAGTTCTAGGACACCTTCCCAGACTGACACATATCTCTTATTTTTGACCCTCTTCCCTTTCTCTTCAGGACTCCCTGTCTGCAAACTCCTACGCATCAAGGGGTTCACTGGATCTGCCTAACACATACCCACACAGTGTTTTGAGGAACTGAACTAATGACTCATTATTATGAAAACAAATGTCCTCAAGAGCTGCCCTAGCTGGTCGTTCAGCAAGCTGGGGAGCCCTTTGGGCCTTGAAACAATACCATGAATGTGTACTCTATGCCCAACAAGAGACCTGCTTGCTCATGTATTGAAAATGACATTTTCAAGGGAACAGAATGTGGTGAGGAACTACACTCCACATGTCCTTTTATTGCTGTATTAGAGTCCATGGAGATAGGCAGCTGGCAATCATGGCCCATCTTCAAATTATGGGAGGATGGGATTCCAAAATGTCTGGTTTAGAGCTGATCACCCTATAAACATGACCCCCCCCCAAGCCAATCAATGATGCAGAGAATAATTTCTTTGAAAATATTATAAAAGGAAGTCTCCAGGCACTAAATAAATTAAAACTGCTACTTTGAAGTAAACAGAATTATAACAAAAATCATCAACAGTGAACAAAATGTGCAAGTGGATGGCTTTAAGATCTTGTTTGACTCAACTGCTCCCCCCTAGTGTACCAACAGTGTTCTTGTTTTCATCATATTTCTATACTGGCCAAGAAACTTAAATCTCTAGCGTACTTTACAGCGTATTGTTTTGTTAGGCAATTTTAAATCTACTTCAAACATGGAAGAGTGGAAAAGATGATATTTCTGCTCCATGAGAAGGTGCTGATTTAAATCTTAAGTCATTAAGATTTAAATCATTGTCAGATATGATGGGAAGAAAGCCAGTAGACTGCCTCGAACACAAATACAAAAGTGAAAGGTTGTGCCTTCAAACATTATTTCCTACATCATGCTTTATGTACACATAGTACAACTAAATAGCAGGTCATATTTAAAATGTGCTCTGGAGGTTAAACATGAAATTGGATAAAATATTCAAGGAAAGTTCAAGAGCACAAAATTGGGCTATTTCTAAATTTTCCAAATTAGAACTTGTGGCTCTGTCAGGATACAGAAACACAGAGGGTAATATTTCATTTTCTATTTTTTTCGTGTCCAAAGGTGGCTTCCTCATTGCCTTTGTATTTCTGTACATTTATAAATACCAGCTATACAGTCTTGGGAGAAATCCAGCTGTGCTTAATGAGTACGTGGATTGCTTGCAGGACCAGTGTGTGAGAAGGGTGGAGACGAGCCTGGCCTGACCCCATTAATGTGCGTGGGCCTCGCTTTACCAGCTATGAGCTGTATTTTCCAGATGTATCTACTGCAACTTAGTGGTTTATCCTAAGTTTTCATTTCAAAACTTTCAAACCTCCCAACTTGTTCAGCCGTTAAAAAGTTCCAAAGCAAGCAAATGTGTTCTTGGAATCTCACCCTTCACTTTGCTGGCAAACATATAGTAAGCTTCTTCTCCAGAAAAAATAATAAAAGGTCTTTTAAGTGGCTGAAATTCTTGGTGGATTGCACATACGTGCCAATGTCAGACAACTATAAATAGAGAGATTTACAAGAGAAATAGTATGAGTCTTCATAATTCCAATTCCAAATCAAATAAAATGGACCATTTTGAAGGCAGTTAAGACACAGGACATATTTTTATGAAATTCAGATTTGCTAGTCTCAAATCCCCTTCATGCGGGAAAAGCTTCCTGGATCATGCACTGTTAGTATGAGGGAACAAAGGGCTTACTTTTCTTTAGTGATGGTGATTTGCTATTCTCAAACTGACAATATTTTTATTTATGATTAGGCTTTTCAGTTTGGATAGCTACTGCCTTTCTTTTATATCTTCCTCTCCCACTGCTTTGCTATTATAGGACATTGAAATTTTTTTCAGAAGATAAAATTATGCTTATGGTTACTGACATTAGTGAAATTGGCTGAGTTCTTCCCCTGGTATAATAAGCTTGGGAGATGTAGTTCCCAAGTGGACTGGATTATTTGTGATAACTCTTTAGACTGAAGGTTCTCTTTCTCAAGAAATTCTAGTAGTCTCTGGCAGGCAATGCCCCCAGTAGCTTCTACAGCTTGGATAATGCCTACCTTTAAAGGTATTGTTACTTAATTTTGAGCAGTAACTTTAAAAAATATTGTTACTTAATTTTGTACCTTAATTTTGAACAGAAACCTATTTTTTTGGATTAGCTTGTTGTTACATATTAACCAATTAAATTGAATTCTTGGAAATTACTTTGAATCCATTACCACAGTATAAGAGAATTCAGCAACTGCTTCAGTTTAGTACAAATTCAAAAAAATATTCCACAACTTAAAAATAGTTACTATTAGCATATATGCATTATACAAAGTGATTGGATTTCATATTTTCATTAAAATGTATTACATACTTTACTCTATACACTTATATTTCCTCTCCTATTTTATTCATAATCCTTTCTTATTCTTGAATAGTCACATTGCTACTTTCATGTCATTTGCATGCATGCATGTGTGTGTATGTGTAAAATCTAAATTATGTATATTAACAGAAAACTTGCCATTTTTATCTTTCTGATTTTAACGTGTTTTGCTTAGTATGATGGTTTCCAGTTCCACCCATCTTCCTGCAAAAGGACTAATTCAGATTGACGCCTGCCCAGGGTGTGGCTCCCAAGGAACTGAACCTTCAAATGATGATAACAAATAGCATATGATACAGCTATGCTACCCTCGGGAATATATGTAATAGAATATAAGTCAGCCCACTACAGAGATAATTGCTCAGCTGAGATTAGCATGGCATGGTTCATAACAGCCAGCTTAAGAAATTGACCTTGGTGTACCTCAAAATGTGGAGAGATTAAGAAAAGGTGGTATGCAAAATCAATGAAGCTTTATTTAGCCACGAATAATGAAGAGGATAAATAACGTGTAAGTTACATTTTAAGAAAAGTATCATGAAATTCACCACTTTGTACAATGATCATACCCTAATAATTAAAAAAAAACCAACCTTCAGCTTGTCATCTCACTATAAGCTGTCCACCATCTCTGCTGACAGCACTGATTAAGAGCTTTCTTGTATGAATATTTTTATTTTTTTATTGTCATACTTGACAATGTCCCAAGGTAAAATGTCACAACAGTACAAAGTAAGATTGTTATAACTGATCCTCCATAGACAGATTCTCTACATGCTAGAACGAATGACAGCTTATGTACTCAAAGGAGCTACAGTTAAGTTCTCTGCAGTGCAGTATTTGAAATGCGATGTCAACACTAAAGGGGGATGACTCACCCTGTTCTCTGACTTCTGTCAGTATTCCACTCACATGCTGGACTCCTGGATGACTTGCAACCCCCAAGTTTTCCTACTCTGTCAACTTATCAAACCGTCAAATATACTTTATATACTTGTTATTATCATGTCTGTGGGCACGTGTGGACCATGCATGTGGACAGTGGGCAACTTTGTGGGGCCAGTTCTCTCCTTCCACCTTTATAGGGGTTCTGGGGCTTAAATTAAGGTTGTCAGGACATTGTGACATTTTTAACCATTGCACCAAACTTCATACAATAAATAAAACTATTTTTATAAGATCAGATGAAATTAAAGAAATTGGTAAATGTACTTAGCTCCCCAGTAAGATTTAAGGGAAAACTAGGTAACCAGAACAAAAAAATTGAAATACCCATTTTTATCTAACTCAGTAACAGTAGTCAATGCCATTTGTCAGAAAGTCAGTTACTATAGTATATTTTGTAAGAGTTATTCTGTCGATCTTAAAATATTTCAGGAATTTGGTTGTAAGATGGACCACAGTAGATCTAGAATTCATAATCCACATACAAGGCCACATTGCTCTAAGAACCCAAAGCCATACTGGCTGTTGGCTCTGTCTGAACATAGTACATGGCATGACATAAGGCTTTATTTGTGTTTAAATGAATGGATGGGTAGCACCATGCTGTGACAAAGTCACTCAGTGAGTTACACACACATACACACACACAGAGAGAGACAGAGAGAGAGAGAGAGAGAGAGAGAGAGAGAGAGAGAGAGAGAGAAAGGAGGGAGGGAGCAACATCAAGTGTAAAGACTTACTTATTCCATGCTTGTCTAAGGCTTTTAGAGCTGTACACGGTAAAGCGTTCTGAAATAAAAAAGAAAAATGGTAAGGAATCTCTGTATCAAATATATATATATATATATATATTTGTATCAAACATATGTTACTATATATATCACAAGCCTGCTGGAGAAAATAACTCATTTTTTTCTTCAAGTTACATCTCAATAATTATCCCCTCCCTCCTTCCCCTCCCGGTCCTGCCCTCCTACCCTCTTAACCCTCGCCCTCCTATCTGCTCTCTCTCTCTCTCTTAGATTTAAGGTATATCTTTCCTATATGATCAGATATATTTGTACTTATCAGGTCTCTGATGTGGTTGACGACTAGATAGTTATAGACTCACAGTTAAGTTTTAAGTTGTTTAGGAATTAAAAGGATGTTCTAAGTCTAAGAAGATGTTTTTTAGTTGGTAATGAAAGTTGGACTGGATATTGGGAATGTATGTTATATCTTATAATTTTCATAATTGTGGCCTAATTATTCTTATTGTATTGTATGGTATTTATTGCTATAAGAAAAAGAAATTTATTGGACTAAAAGGGGGATCTGTTGGAGAAAAATAACTCATTTAAAAAGACAGTCTCACTATGTAGCCCTGGGATAGTCCTCCAGCTTGCTGCAATGCTTCCATGCCTCCCAAGTGCAGTGTTTATAGTCATGCACCGTCACATTCAAGAAAATTCAGCTTTTTCACCAGACAGTTTGATTTGACCATAATTAGACATAGGTATATATGGACCTATGTCTTTATGTTGAGCAGCACAAATAGTGAAACAGGATGAACATTATCATTGAAAACAATGAAACAATGCTATCTTGCTTAGGGCAATTTCTTTTACAATCTAGTTTGTTTCCTAGTTATTTATTAAACGAATTGAAAAAAAATACAATTTACAATCTCAGAACTGAACGTAGCTTTACAGGCAAATATCAGCATGTTAGTCAAGAGAAGCTTGTCGACTGTTCTATGACAGTATCATTGACCACATGTAGTAAAGTTGGGTCTCCTATATTATGAGACATGGTACTCACACATGCTCAAGCTAAATTTCCCATGATGCTTCAGTGGGCCCACCGGAGCATCTGTCTCTACATAGGGAAACTTCACTTGTTAGACACATTGTACAAGGCTGCTTGGCGTGTGGGGTTCATGTCTTATATTTTAGTGGAGGCTGAAGCACCGCTTTCCACTTTCCACAGCAATGAGGAAGAATGCCTCCTCTTCTCCATGCCTTTAAGAACTAGCTGTCACCAGCCTTTTATATTGTTGCCCGAATTCTGCTTCACAAATTTCACTTATCTTAGTTGGTACTAGTTTTCATTGGGGGGCCCTGAGTTCTTTATCAGTCTAGACATGCTTTTTAGGGTAAGTCAAGTTGTGCCATACATACACAGAGTAATATATGAGTAATGATGATTTGGTCCAGGATGGATTGTACACATGTCTACCAAGGTAGTATTGTTAGCTTATTATATAGGTGAAATTTTGTATTACCTTACCATTTCTCAAAACTTATTACTGTAGTTAAGCAAAGGATGACTGTGTGTGCATGTGTATACATTTAAATGTATAGATATGTAACTAAATTTCTAATATTGCATAGTAGTTCTTGATTTATTGTGCTATCCACCAATTGTTATCAACCATTCTCCAATAATTTAAAATTATTCCTTCAACTAAACTAAGGCCTAAAATACACGAGTCCAAAATTCGTTCATGATCATGTCTTTTTGCTAATTTTGTATTATCCTAACTACAGTACCTCATGATTTCTTTAAAAGGTATCTTTTTCTTTTTTCAACTTCAAATTAGCATGTTTTCTTCACTTATGATTATTTTATGAATTTGCATCTATTTTTCATTTTTTAAAAAATTACATTTATTTATTACTTCAAGTTATATCTCTATCACAGCCCTCTCCTTCCACCCTTCTTGGTCCCACCCTCACATCCTCTACCCCCTCTCCCATCCATCCTACTCCTCTGGTGTAGGGTGCCTCCACATCTCAGCCCCCCTCAATTCATCAGTCATATAAGGGCTAAGAGCTTCCTCTTGCACTGGGTCCTACATGGTAGCTTCATTAGGGCAAAGTGTCCTACTAACAGGTAACAAAGTCCATGTTCCTGTTCCTTTTGGTCTGTTATCCTGTAGGACAGTTATCCTGTACTAAATGGCTAAAATCCAATCATAAGTGAATTCATACCATGTGCATCTTTCTGGGTCTGGGTTATCTCATTCAGGATGAGCTCATCTAGTTCCATCCATTTGTCAGCAAATTGCAAGATTTCCTTTTTACTGATAGCTGAGTAGTATTCCATTATGTAAATAAATGCACCATAGTTTTCTTTTTTTTTTTTTTAAATCCATTTGTCAGTTCAGGGACATCTGTGTTGTTTCCAGCTTTTAACTATTACAAATAAAGCTATAAACATAGTTGAGGACATGTCCTTGTGTTTTGGTGATGAATCTTCTGGATGTATGCCCAGGAGTGGAATGGCTGGGTCTTGAGGTAGAGTTATACCAAGTTTTCTGAGATATCGCCAAACTGATTTCCATAGTGGCTGTACAAGTTTGAACTCCCACCAGCAATGGAGGAGTGTTCCCCTTTCTCCACACCCTCGGCAGCATGTGCTGTCATTTGAGTTTTTGATCTTAGCCATTCTGACAGGTGTAGAGTCATTTAGAGTTGCATTTCTCTGACAATTAAGGATATTGAGCATTTCTTCACGTGTCTCTTGGCCATTAATGGGGTTTAGCTCTGTACCCCATTTATGATTGGATTATTTGATATCTTGGTGTTTAATTTCTTGAGTTATTTATAAATTTTGAATACTAGCCCTCTGTCAGATGTGGTGTTTGTAAAGGTCTTTTCCCAATCTGTAGGTTGCCATTTTGTTCTAGTGACAGTGTCCTTTGCCTTACAGAAGCTTTTCAGTTTCATGAGGTCCCATTTATTGATTGTTGGTCTTAGAGTCTGAGCTGTTGGTGTTCTGTTCAGGAAGTTGTCACCTGTGCCAATGAGTTTGAGGCTTTTCCCTACTTTCTCTCTTATTAGATTTAGTGTGTTTATGCTAAGGTCTTTGATCCACCTGGACTTAAGTTTTTTACAAGGTGGTAAGTATGGGTCTAATTGCATTCTTTTACATGTTGACATCCAGTTATACCAACACCATTTGTTGAAGATGCTGTCCTTGTTCCATTGTACGGTTTTGGCTTCTTTATCAAAAATTAAGTGAGCATAGGTGTGTAGGTTCATTTTTGGGTCTTTGATTTGATTCCATTGATCAGCTGGTCTGTTTCTATACCAATCCCATGCTGTTTTTATTACTATTGCTCTGTAGTATATCTTGAAATCTGGGATGGTGATATTTCCAGATATTTTTTATTGGACAGGATTGATTTAGCTATTATGTTTTTTTTGTTATTCCAAATGAAGCTGAGAATTATTCTTTCAAGGTCTGTAAAGAATTGTGTTGACATTTTGATAGGAATTGCATTGAATCAGCATCTTTTTCTTATTAGCATTTGTTTTATATAAATGGCTACTTGTTTATATAAGGGCAGATAAACTCAAATTACTCCATGCCTTCTTAGTTGAATATTAAATGACTACATAATGTATCAAGTATATTTCACAAAGAAAATTGCTTTAGAAAGTATGTTAATGGTTTTTCAATTGTGTAAGTTGTCTACTGTTAAAACATATTGAAATTTATTTGCAAATTGCTATGAAGTGCTTACAAGCAACTACTTTGCTTCAACCATAAAAATGATGTTAAAATGAGTCCATACAATATGAGGGTCCTACTGTGATCAAGTGAAGACAGAATAGTGACATTCCAGTCCCATGCAGAACAGGAGTGTGTACTGACTGCATAGAACTTCTTGTGATGAAGAAATGTTACAGATATAGACAGTGGAAATGATTCCATGTTGTTGTGAATTACATACCTAAAATTCATTCAGTTAGTTATGTAACATGCATCTTAACACAATAATAACAAAAATGCACAATGGAACCTGAGTTAAAGTAAGAGAAAGTTATTAAGACAAACTCTGGTCATTTATTTATTCATTAGCCCCACATCACTTTTTATAGATGGCTTTGATGCTCCGAATACAGGAATGAGCGAAACAGAAAAGACATCTTTCATCGTGGGGCTTATACTTGGTCTAATTCAAGAGAGATGAGCAGTTAAATGTCAATGGTGTCATTTGCTGCCACCACCACCACCACCACCAAGAAAATGAACAAGCTGGTTTTAAAAAGTGTTACTGATTGAAAAAGTCAAACAAGGAGCTACGGAGTTGAGTGACAGCACACCTGTAGACACTCTGGTTGGGTAATACTGAATCAGCAAACATGCTGAGTTCCCTCTGGAAATGTTCATGGAATCCCACTAGGATATATTTTTCTGAAAAGGATGATAAGCAATCTTTGTGAATCAAGCTGTGTTCACGAGGACACCTTTCAGGAACATCACACAACTTACTCTTCCAAACTGACTGGTTTCCTTTTAATGATTCATATCAAATAGGTATGAGTTAGTTTAACGTCAGTTGATGCCTTTGCCAGCCCTGTCTTGCCAGTACTGTCTGCTTTAACTTATCAGCTGTGGTGGAGGAAATCAACGTGACTTATAGTGCTTTTGTTACAAGAAATTTCATGAGTAATAATGCTGTCAGCTTGGAAAAGCCAACAACTGAAGTAAAATACACAGTTTCTTAACTAAACCAGAGTGTAGTGAAAAGAAGTGACTGGAAACACCATGTAGTCATCTACCCAACCATCCACACATCTAACCCCCCCCCTACACATACATACACACCCACTTACTCACCCACTCATTCATTCATTCATACATACATACATATATATACACATATATATATATATGTATATATATATGTGTATATATATATACATACACCTATCCTCTCACCCTCCCACCCATTCTGTAACCAGAGTACCTCATGATTTCTTTGTTTATGTTTTTAAAGCTTTTTCTTATTTGCCTTTGTCTTATATAAACTACTACTCTCATATGTAAGTGAATGGAGTCAGGCAGACTTCTTGGGACTGAGGATGCAGAAGGGAATCAAATAGAAAGGTTTTCTGCTTGCAGGGAACTGGCATTCTAGGAGTGGGTGTGCAAGGCTGGAGTGGGCTGGAGACTAGGGGAGGTAAAGAAAATAATGCTGGAGAGAGGGTAGAAGGGTAGGTCTGATCCATGGTTTAAAGACCAGTTGGGGAATTCAATCCTAGAGACAGAGAATGAGGCCACACCTATCTGGGAGTGAGAGTACATGACTTGGGCCACGGTGGTGGAATAAACACATTGAAAACAGGAATCAGAATTTGAAAATACCCCCGAAGGGAAGTCCGGGAAGGTTCACTGTTACATTGCATGGCAGTGCCACAGAAAGGCAGGGGTCTAGATGACTGGCAAAGCACCTACCTGTTCTTAACTTCCCAGGTTTTGAGGGCATTAGCATTTCTTGCATAACATAAGTAGTGCTTTGAGAATAAGTTTATCTTTCTGTAAAGATTCAAAAGGTAGTTAAAGAGTAGTATTTGTGGAGTTTCAGAGTTATTATTCAAGTAGGAGCATATATGTCAAGTATAAATACTGACATTTTATAGTGTGTAAGGCACAGTTGTGGAAAATGAGAACAGAAACCAGACATTAAGTTACAGTGGTGTGCATGAGCCAGCCATCTGCCTATTGTTCGGAGCCTTGTTTCTCAACAGGATCATTCATTTCAATAGAATGTATAATTTTTTATTTACTCTTTACTGGGCAGCATTATAAGGTATAGTGAAATTCAGGCAGTTAGTGAGTAGAGATAATGAAAGGATTATCCTGTGTTTGAGAATGAAGTGCCAAAGAAAGGAGAAATGGGAATAATAGTTCTTTGTTAAAGTTTTTAGAAAAATATCATTTAAAGTGTGACATTTGAAATGCAAAAAAAAATATCAAAAGTTAGTTACATCAAATGTCCTTGTAAAACAAATTTGATTCTGTTAACTTTGTAGTCCCTACAAAGCAATCCAAGTAATTTGTATTATTTAAAATGAACAAGACTTCTATTACAGATCTAACCAACACAATCTTGCATTTATAAGTAAATTATTATTCTTACAAATTAATGACTACACATAAATATTAGTTCTAAGCAAGGCCTCCATTTAGAGCTTGACAAGAGATGCCAATAGAATTTTTTAAGAAATATATCATCTTCAGCTGTGCATAAGAGACACAGAAAAAGTAAATCATGTCACATGATATGGGGGTAAAAATTGAAAATACTACCTGCCCCTAGAGGCATTGCAGATGTGACTGCTATGTCACATGTGCATAAATAGGTGGCAGAGAGGAGAGAGGCTCTATTTACATTCAGTGTTCTGACCTATGAACATGTGAATGAATAGTAGCCTAACATTCCTGGGGGTGGGGAAGAAAGCTGGATACCAGCACAACTTTGGCACCATGGGATAGCCTGTGATAGTTCCACCAGACCAGTACCAGGCAAGCACCAGATGGGCTCCCAGGACAGAAAACAAACCAGAAATTATAAGAACTCTGTCTAGCCCTGGACATGGGGGTTGTGGGTGAGCCAGCCCTGAGGGAGTGAGTGTGGGAGAGCCAGCCCTGCCTTGTGTCTGCTATGTGATGGTGTTGGCTAGGGAGAGATGCCTTCCCTTCCCTTTGCCCTCACCACCATTGGCAACAGGAGATATGGCTCAGTTGGGGTTACAAGAGCAGGAGAACTGTCCCTGCCCCTCAGATGCTGCAGCACTCGGGAGAGCAGGGCCTGTACCTTTCCATAGTAGAACTGATCATGCAAGTGGGGGTTGCAGGTCCAGAACCAGGGATGCAATATTGTGGGACATACTGAGATACATTACAGGTTCCACAATGAGCTGTCATTTTTTATGCTGGGACAGATTGCAAGGGTGGAGGGTGGGTTTGGGGAGGTGGGGCACGGGAGGGAACAGGGTGCATGATGTGAAATTCATAAATTAAAAATTTTTAAATTATAAAAAATGAAAACACTGAAGCTTCCTTGTTACATCCACATAAATCTCAATTCTGTCAGCAAATATTCTATATATGCTTGCCTGCCTGTCAGGTGACATAGTGGGCACACAGAACTGATTATAGTTCCTACCCATGTGTATAAGTGCAAAGTTACAGATTCCAGGTGGGAAACACTGGCACATGGATGGAGACAAAGCTCCCAAAGTCACAGTGACTAAATAGAGGTATCTTTTTTTCCACATGAAGACCTAAGAACAAACCTAAGAATCTGTAGCTATTCCAGAAATACATAGGATTTCCTGTACCCCACATTTTCCTAGCTAGCAAGATGCACAGCTTTAAGAGAAAGCAAACAAAAATAACTGGAAACAAAAATGTGTTCAAATGAATGCCCAGAATCAGAAAGCAGTGTATTTTATAACAGTAAAAGACTTGTACATAAGGTGGTAACTGATTATTCAAGTATTTGCATATGCAAGCTTCAAAGTGTTCACCTTCAGTTGAATGTGCTCTCACCTGCCTCTGTCATGTCAGCTCTCTCTTCCCAATCATGTTTAAACTAGGGGTTTAGAGTGTCCTTAAAGCACTGGCTAAGTCAGCTTCGCCAAGGAGTGCAATTAATTTAAAGCTGCAGGCTGACTTTCACCTTCTCTCTTATTGCAGGGACATTGCAGAGGATGATCCCAACGCAGTAGGCGACAGGGAGAAGAGCCTGCAGAGAAGAAATTACTTGCCAGGCCAAATGACTCAGGGGACAGAAGACTGGAAAGCTTTTCCCTCAAACCCAGTACCTGTGCCTTTCAATTGCATTGACATTCCATAGGTAAGCAACTAGAGAACAATGGTGCATATGTAAAGTTTTACTGCTCAAAAGCATTCTGCCGGACGACATGGCTTGAAGTAGACTGTCACCTCCTGAAGATAATGCCTCAGCTGGATTTGATGCACGTGCCTATAGGTATGCACTGCGCTATCCAAGCAGTCTATGTTAAATTCTATTCTACCCCTCTTCTCACAGATGCCTCTGAAACTTACAAGGCACTGCTGTGTTTAGAGCTTCAATGACACAAGGGCATACTGAACAAAAGTTCAACAAGTCAATTAAAAACCACCCAACTCCAGTATGTGCAAAAGATATGAAAGGCTGAATGTGGGTGTTTCTCTCTTGGGAGGGGTGAACAAGGAGGGGAGCAGGACAGAGATAGGAAATGTCTCAAAAATAGAATTGATATTATGTAACACATTAGCACCACAGAATGGCAATTTGCTTATAACTTGATATAAAAATGAGTATGTGTTTAGGAATACACACACACAGACACACACACACACATATCCCAATTAAATACAAAGGAAAAAACAAAGAAAATTAAACACAAAAAGAAAAAAAGGTCATATATGAATTTGAAAGAGAGCAAGGAGTGGGTGCATGAGAGGGTTTGAAGACAGGAAAAGGAAGGGACAAATGATGTATAATTATGTTATAATCTCAAGAAGTAAAAAAGTTAAAAAGTGTGTACACCTGCATTCCAGAAGAGGGCACCAGATCACATTGTGGATGGTTGTGAGCCACCATGTGGTTGCTGGGAATTGAACTCAGGACCTTTGGAAGAACACTAGGCAGTGCTCTTAACCACTGAGCCATCTCTCCAGCTGTGGAAATCTCTCCACAGCTGGGTGTGGTGGTGTGCGCCTTTAATCCCAGCACTTGGGAGGCAGAGGCAGGTGGATCTCTGTGAGTTCGAGGCCAGCCTGGTCTACAAAGAGAGTCCAGGACAGCCAGGGCTGTTAGAGAAACCCTGTATCGAAAAACCTAAAAAAAAAAAAAAAAAAAAAAAAAGTGTGTATAAACTGCCACATGTCTGTTGTGCTAGTCACTCTTTAGAATTGAGACTATTCAACTCTTCACGATTTGAATTTAGAATTACTACATTTTAATAAGCTCATTTACTGAGCTGGTAAGAAAGTGGCTAGAACTTAAGCAAAGAAACAGAGCCATCTTTGAAGCCCCCATCTTATCCAGCAGAGGTATAGAAGGATAGAATAATTCCAAGTTCCTTTCTTGGGATTGCTTCATTGGAGGAAAATGGCTCAGCCTTTATAAGGGTGAATGATTACTAGAGTCATGAATCACTGTGTTTATATTCCAAGCAAGCACCCTCTTTGTATGTTTATATAACAGACAATATCCTCCAATCCTTTTGGATGGGAGTCACAGTGGCCCATTCATTCTCTCACTCATTCCACAAGCAGTTAGTGTAGGTCGACCATGTGTCAGGCGCCATGAATACAGCAGGAGCACAACAGTTATGAGCATAAGTAGCCTACAGGCAAATACACAAAGCAACATGGTGGCCGTCAACTGAAGAAAACCATACTCACAAATGTACATGACAATCAGAGTGTCTATTTTACATTCTGGTATTTATTAGGAAAACCAAGCAAGACATGGACATTTCAGTTAGGGTTCTGATATAGCTGTTTTAAAAGCTAAATATCACAGTCCTTGGAGCATGAGTAATAGGGGATTTCACATATACCTGAAGAGAACTCACATTAAACAGAAAGGGTCAGTCTATCCCAAACTCTGAAGATTTTAGTTATACCAAAATGCCAGAGTGATCACAATGGGCATTCTAGGAACACTACCTCTGTTGTGCAACTGTGACTCACATCTTTAAACAACTTGAAACCCCCCAATATATCATGGTTGAGAGCTGATTCCCAGCAGGACCATCGAGAGGTTTTTATTTGACACAGGCACCTGAACTGACTGTAGTGCCTTGCTTGTCATTACTACCCAGAGGGCTCTATTAAGATGCTGAGAGACCATCCTCTGACCTCAGAGACACAGCATGTGGCTGGCTACCACAGCCATCCTGGCTACCAAACCATGCTTTGCTTTTTCAAATCAGCAATCTCTGAGAAACTTCTAGACTCAAGCATTCCACTCTGTTCATTAAACATGTCCATCTTCAGTGGCACACCTATGAAAGCTTCAGAGTATACACTGTGCAGGTAGCAAACTTTCAGCTCCTCTAACAGAAGGGGAGAGAAAGCACGTAGACATTTCCACAGCGGCAGAAACAGCAGGAGGGGGTGATATGCACAGTCTGGAGGATGGCAGAAGCAGTGGGGGTAGAGGAAGCTGACCCCTTTATCTTACAGACAAGCATGGTGGGGGGGGGACGACAACTGTGTTGCCTGAGACTGTGGTGGAGGCTAGAGGGCTGAATGCTGCTATCACTTGCATGACATCCCATGCCTGGCAGTAACTCAATGATGCTAATG
Source organism: Lophiomys imhausi (assembly GCA_907164525.1). Lineage (NCBI taxonomy): Eukaryota > Metazoa > Chordata > Mammalia > Rodentia > Muridae > Lophiomys > Lophiomys imhausi. The sequence goes on along the minus strand of CAJQZJ010033544.1, from coordinate 3,247,391 downwards.
CACAGGTGAAAAGCGAAAGTAAGAGAGCACCAATTGTTCTTTTTCACACTGGAGGTAACAGAATATAAGAGGCCTCTAAAGACACAAGCATTTGTGCACGTGCATGCGTGTACACAATCGCACACAGCTTTCTTAGCAATACCCATTCAAGAACAGGAATAAGTGAGGGAGGTTTCAGCCTCCCTCTGACTCCAAGCACAGTAACAGTCAGTGTACTGGTCTACCTTGAATATTTGGACAGTGAAAACTCTAGTTGCTCCATAAATAATGGGAGCCTATGTTTTTCTTCCATCTACGCAGTGGCATAATAATTGTTTTTTAAAAAAATATTCTGTGTGTATGTGATCCATGTGTATGTGTGTGTGCTCACAGGTGCACGAGTGCTATGGAAAGCCACGTGGAGACCATAGAAACACCAGGCTAGTTGGTCTATGAGCTTCTGGGAACTTTCCTGTCTCTTGTTCCCATCTTGCTATAGGAGTAATTACAGACATGTGCTATCACAACCAGCTTAACGTGGGTTCTGGAGATCTGCCTGCAGGGTGACTACTTAACCAATTTAGTCATCTCTCCAGCTCAGTAATTATTACTGTACAGTGGTGGATTTGTCTTAAAGGAGCCCTGTGACAATGGTCTAATGAAGATTTTAAAGCACAGCAAAATGAAGTTATTTCCCTTCGCTTAGCCAGGAGTAGCTGACAAGCCTGGAAGTCAGGGGACCAAGAAGGGGTAATTGGATTAAAAGTCATCAAATAACTTCTCCCTTCTTTCTTTGTGAGTGAGACTCACTTCAGCTCCCCACTGAACCTGTGATCACCGTTCAGTATCAGTGGTATTGACACAGCAGAGGCGTGACATGCGCCCCACAGCCAAGTCTTCTATCTTTTGCTCCTGCCTTTCAGGGGCAAAGAGCTGAGCATTTTTCCACAGCCCACCGCACACACAAACCACAGCGATGCACCCACACATGCTGGTTAACTGTTTTTGCCTATTTGGTAAGCTGAGGTTCGGTTGATCTTGGCTGGTCCTTACAGTTCTTGGTTCTACAATGCAGGTTGGTTTTGTTAGGTTTTCTCCCTGCATTTCTCATCCTCCATGGAAAAGAGAGAGTGGGGGTGGATTTGATCAAAATATGTTGTATGAATGTATGAAAATGTCAAAATGAACTCAATTATTATGTACAATTAATTCTGCTAACAGACCTTTTAAAAAGTTCACATAACATGCATTTACTAATTATCTAGCTTTCAGTTGATATAGGACGTTGTTCACTGTTAGAGAGAACTCTGAAAATCCCCAACCTATGTCAGCAAACCTTTAAGGTTTTCAGCAATGCAACCTAACACAAGAACCAAATCGCTGCATAATAATTCTTGTGCTAAGTCATGTGTGTGAATGCATGCATGTGTGCACATGTGTGTTTTGTGTGTGTGTGTGTGAGTGGATGCAGGTACATACTCACATGCATGTGTGTATATGGAGTCCCAAAGTGGAAGTCAGGTGTCTTTGCACCACACTGTGTTTATTTTTTGGGATAGGGTCTCTCTCTGAGTCTGAGTTCCCAAACTCGAGGAGGCTGTCTGGTCAATGAACTTGAGATATGTGTCTGTGTCTGTTTCCCTGTACCCAGGGATAGTGTTATCAGCATGTACCAACACAAATGGCTTTCTGCGTAGATTCAGCACTCAGGTCCATGGGCTGGTGCAGCAGACCCTTTATTCACAGCCACTTGCTCCCTTTACTCATTTGCACATGGTAAATCATTGCTATAATCATCACACAGTACACACAGATCTAACCTACAGTGGTGATGGTTGCTACGGGGGGGGGGGCAGAGAAAGAGATAGGGAGAGAGAGAATTTCTGAAACAAAGCATAAGAAGCAAGTGGGAAAGGAATTAGAGACACATAATTTTAATGATGGAAACATTAGTTTAGAACCATAATCCCTTAAAAGTTAAAAATACAATGCATATTCAATAAAAATAAAAAATGTAGCAATTTTATTATCTAGTTCAGTTATCTTAAACATAGGCAGAATAAATAATGATGAATGTATTAATTTCCACAGACGTTGGTGGCTGGATACCACAGACACTATAGCTTTTGAGGAGTTAAAGGAGGAATCTCGGCACTTCATTGTAGCGTGGCCTGTGAAGGGCACGTTATGACATCAAGGTGCCCTCTTCTCTCTCATCTTCACAAATTACATATCCCACCCAGCAGGGATTCTTGCTGCCTCCAAAGCTTGAAAGACTTGAGAAGACCCAGGAGTGTGACTTGAGCCAAAGGCTAAAGAAAGGACCAAACTGGCATTTCCTTTCCCAGGTACTGAAGACTGCAACCTCTGACTGAGCACTGGCAGTGGTCAATTCTGTTACGTGAGGTGTCAAACTCACATATTTGCCAGCAGTGCTGAGATTAAGTTCGTCTGGCCTTAGAATCTGTGTTCTTAATCCTACACTATATGTAAATAAAGAAGCTTTGGGATAGGTAATACGTGGGAGGGTCACGTTTCTAATCACTCTAGGATAGTCCTGGTTCATAGCCTTTGTCCTTGTGAGAGTGTTCATTGTATCACTTAAAAAAACACACACACACACACATTGGAGGGTAAATCATCAGAAATATTTTTTTTAGAATTGACAGCTTATTAGAAGAGCAGGTGGGGCAGGGTTAAAGATGCCACAGTGAGCAGGAGATGGGCGTGAAAGATGCTGTAGGGAGATGATAGTCGTTTGGTAAGATTCACTGGGCAAAATTTTGTTATTTAGGGGAAAAGACTACAAGCTGTTAAATGGTCTTGTTAAATGGGTTTTGGAGGTTGGACCCAGGGACTTCTCTCTTTTGCTTTTCTGTATCCTCCTTTCTCTCCTATATAGGAGTGAACAGACTTGAGAAAAATGGGACATAGACATAGTATAGGAAAGAACAAGAAAAAAGGACAGATTATTGAATATAGCTTTATACCTTTGTATACTGATACAAAATTAATATTATATTTGGCTAAATTGGTATTCATCATTGTATATTAATGCAAATTTAAGATTATATAGGGCTACATCGGTATTGATCTTTGTATATTGATACAAAATTAAGATTATATTTGGCCACAATGGTATTGACCCTAGTATATTAATGTAATATTAAGATTGTATTGGGCTACATCGGTACTGATCTTTGTATATTGATACAAAATTAAGATTATATTTGGCCACATTGGTATTGATCTTTGTATATTGATACAAAATTAAGGGTAATGCTTCTTAAAGGTATTGTTTGTAGTAATACTTAAAAATGAAATGTCAAGTTTTGACTTCTCGCTACCAACCGACATAAACTGTTTAGGATAATTAAGAAACGGAAACTAATAGTCATGAAAACATGTCATTTTGTGAGTTACTATGCCAGTCTATCACAGTTATTTTCTAAGCTACTCAGAAATCAAGTTGCTAAGAGACAAGCAATATTTGCTTATCTAAATATAAGAGATAGATAGGGCATCTTCAAAAACCTCAAGAGATCTGCAGAATATGGCATTCAAAGATGTTTTCTTAACTTAAGATTTTTTGATATCGAGACATGTCAGCTCCTGACAGCACCCCCTATATTACTCCAAGTAGAAGATGAGCATCGAAGAATCTCCAGTGGGAGATGATTAAATTGGTGGTAAGCCTTTCTCTTGACAAGAAAAACCACTTGCTTCAACTGTAGACAGACTTCTGTCCAAAAAGGACAAAACTTGGAAGCAGGTAAGTCGACAGCCTAGCTCTGCCAAGACAGGGTAGGTAAGTCCTTCATAATTCCTGCTCTACAACCAATGTCTGTCAGAGAAATGGGGCCAAATGGCTGAAGATTGATGCTGTAATGTATGGAGAGAAAATGGGAACTGTCCAGGCAGCCACTGGTATGTCATTTTTTAGTTTTGGAAGCTGCAGGCCCTGCACTTCCTATATAATCAGATATATTTATCCCTCTCAGGTCTCTGAGGTGGTTGAAGAATAGATAGCTAGAGTCTCAGAGTTAAATTTTGAGTTGTTTAGGAATCAAGAGGGTGTTCTGGATCTAAGAAGATATTTTTAAAATTATGAGGCAAGTTAGTATGAAAGCTGAGTTACATATAGAACTTTAAACTCATGGAGATGGTTAGATAGTAGAATGTTAAAGTCAGGTGCCAAATACATATGGACTCGACATTGGGAATGTATGCTAAGCCATATAACTCTTATAATCGTGGCCTATTTATTTCTGTTGTTTTGTATTGTATTTATAGTTATAAGAAAAAGAACCATTATTTGGACTGAAAGGGAGAGCTGTTGGGGGGAAAAATAAATACCTTAAACTAAAAAAAAAAAGGGAAGAGGATGGTGGGGCTGAGGGGGAGGAGGGTGGAAGGGTGGGACTGGAGGGGGGAGTAGGGAGGGGATTGTGATTGAGATGTAACTTGAAGAAATAAAAATTAAATTATTAAAAAAAAAAAAAGATTCACTGGGCAGACTAGCCTGGCCCTTGTCCCTCCCAGCTTTAGTTGTAATAGGCAAGCCATCTTTAATAGAGGTAGTAGGCTTGGGGCAACACTCAGAGCTTGGTATTCTCTTGTCAGCAATATTAAGAAAGTAGTATATTTCCTATTCATTGTGAATATCACACTGAGATAAGGTATTAAAATATTCTGTAAGTAATGAGATATCACTGAGAGGTAAGGTACCAAGGTTTTACATTTCTGAAATCACTTACTTCTTCCCTTTGAAAATAGAAGAATGGATCTACTTGGTTCAAGAAGCCTGTCTGTGACTTCAGGACTTAAGGAGACATTTTACACTTCGTTACAAACACTTAGTATAACCAAGTCCACATGTAAATGCTGATTCAAAGGTCAGTATGTCTGCATGCTTTCCCTCGGGCATAGTATGTTTTAAATACCACCATCCCTCACTTTTCTTTCTTCACTGGTAAATTCTTTTTTATTAATCTTATTGCACTCATGTAAGACATTCTGTCTTCATCAAAGTTTCATCAATGGAATAACCTCTTGTATTGGATAATTAACTTTCCCTGAGAAATGATGTAACAACTTTAGATATGCCCTGCCCCTTTCTTGATTTTGGAAAAAAAATAGGGCTATTTTATTTGAAATTTCATTACTTCTTGTTGTTTCCAGTCTGGCAGTGTTGTTTCCTCCTTGAACTTTACAGTGTCTTCCTGTCTAAACTTCTGAATAAGAATTCATCATTAAGCCACTGCTGAATGCCCCTTTGTTGGGAGAATCTAAGAGCGGGAGGAAAGTACCAAACTTGGAGTCTACATGCTACTTGGGTATAAAGCCATTTTGTACAGAATTAGTTCATGTCTTTTTTTTTTGTAAGACATATATTAAGAATACAGACATGAAATCTTCTCCAAGAAATGTAGCTGTCTAGATTTATGTATGAACACAACAATAAAATAAACACTTCGAGATGCTTTCTCTTAAATGAATGCATATGTGTGTGTGTAACAGGATTTGGTATTTAAAAATGATGCCTGTACTATTTTCCAAATACCAGAGGATTTTTTTTCTCTTGAAACAAAATGTTTTATTAGGCAAGTCAGAAAAGAAACAACATAACCATAAGGACTACGTTCAGCTTTGCTTTAAAGTTTAGAGGGCCTTGGGCTTCTGGAGGACCAGAAGTACTCTGTGACCAGGACTCCAGTCTGGTAGCCTCAGAAGTCAGTTCAGGGTCCATGTTTCAGCTCCAATGGGCTCAGTGTCCTGTGGGAGTCTGGAGCTTTGGTTCTAGTGGTCTGAGGTCATTATGGATGTGGAGTTTCTGAAATGCCAGTGGTGACTTCAGAACTCTTATTCACTGTAGATGGAGGTGCAAAGTAACAAATACAGCCATTGTGGAAGTCAGTTTGGAGATTTCTCAGAAAACTAAAAATCCTATTTTATACTACTAGTCCACACCTGGGCATCTTCCCAGAGAATTTCATATCCTCCTACAGAGATATCTGAAACCCAGGTTTAGTTGTTTAGTGTTGCTGTATTCACTACAGAAAAATAACAGGAACCAGCTTAGCTGTCAGTCAACAGATAAATGGATAACGAAAATTTGTCATATATACATACCTATCATCCATCTACCTACCTACCTACCTATCTCAAATATTTATACATATTCACATACACATACATACACATATGTGAATGAATGAATAATGTTATTCAGTTCTGAAGAAATACATAATTACAAAATTTGCAGGAAAATGAATGGGCTTAGAATGTGCAATATTAAAATAGGTAGCACAATATCAGAAAGAAAAAACACACATGTGCAATCTAGCCAATAATATATGTATATGCATAAACAAATGTCCATGTGGGTAGAGTATAACATGTGGGAAAGAACACAAGAAAGACGAAATATTATACAAGAGTGAGGAAAGACCAACTGTAGGTAATGAACAGGATTTATGAAAGGGGATATGAGGTAGTTGTTTTTCTAGTTCTAATTCTGTCATGGGATTCTAGGTTTTGATAATAGATAAATGCATAAAAATGTTTTGATAGCAAAAGTGCATAAGTCAACACCAAGAAGCTTTGTCCTGAATAGTTATTCTAACAGTATTAACTGAATTGCACAGTCCTTGGGTCTGGTTAATTTCAGTGTATGATATTTTTAATGCAACATTTTTGGTAATAAAGATAATCAAAATAAAAAATACTCTTATGAAGTTCAAATGCAGAGAATAAAAAAAGCTTTCATTAATAAAAGACAAACTACTCTAAGTTATCAAAACTCTTAAAAATTAATTGGGAGATGACAAAGATTACATCTTTCAATTGTACATTGAGCAAAAGCCATAAATAGTTCACAGCAAAGGAAAAGCTAAAACAGGTGAACAGATGCCCAAGGACGCATTAGAGGAAGCATGCAAATTGACATAAAAGTGAGATTTGGCAGTTGATTGGTTGAGTCTGGCCAAACACTCTAGAGTGGAGAAGACTGTGGGGAAGCATGGCATGTACCGCCCACATGGACAAGGGAGAGTATCACTTGAGAATGATAGAAGTGTTACAGTTCACAACTGTTTATACTTGTTGACTCCTTAACTTTTTTCTCTCAACTGACTGCATTAAAACTTCTAATTGTAAAATACTGAAGGCAGCCCAAATGTTCACAGATAGAGAGCAGGTTAATTTTGTACAACAGAAAACTGTAGCATTCAGAGAAAAGAGGGAAGGTGACAGATGGGAGAAGGAGCAGAGAGAAAGATTTGCACTATGGTATTCTATTTTTCAACATGCTTAAATTTATTCTGTTAAAGAACCGAGGAGGTGGCTCAGTGGGTAAAGCTGCTTGCACGTAGGCTGATGACCTGAGTTCAATCTCTACAACTCACACGGTGCAAGGAAAGAACTAATATCTGCCAGTTACCCTCTGATGTCCACACATGCACCATGGCATGTACATGTACACACACACACACACACACACACACACACACACACACACACACGTGAATTTTTTAAATTCTTAATTAAAGAAAGTATGCCCTTGTAGCTTTCCTCTTCCCCTTTCAGAATCTCCATGGCCCTTTTTGGGGACAGAATAGGTAGGTGGGGAGTAGGATGGGATGGATAATCCTTAGATTGATAAGTGCCCTTTGGGATATGTGTTTTATTCCCTTGGAGTATAAGGGCTGTGAAGTCAGGGACAAAGATCCCTCTGATGGTCTGGCTAGGCACTGTGCTAAAGTCCTCAGGGATTTGTCTCCCTCAGTTTATAGTCTTGTCTCTCCTAGTCGAGTCATATATCATCTAGACGTGTTGTTCTTCTGGACCACAATAAGACTATGTGTCTGGTGCAACACTCACAGAAATTTAGTATATCTGTTCTCATGTCTATATTTTTATCAGAGGAGTATCATGAATGATACTGTTTTGAAATATTCAATATAACTCAGAGCAACACTAACTTTGAATGACAGATATGTTCTGTGCATAGTCCCTGGTTTCCTGAAGTTCACCATTGGCTATGTTAATTTGTTCTACATCTTATACTTTCTGGAAACTACTAAGTGTTTGCACGTATCTTGATGAAGGTAAGTTTTATTCACACAAAAATAGACACATTCCACCAAATTTTCTATTCTAGACACTTGGCAGGTGAAATGACTACCTTAACTGTTCTTTATGCATATAACTTAATTCATTTAAAATATTATTCGTTTGCTTATTTCAGTAAATGCTAGGATAGTATCCTGCCAGTGAGTTAAACTCTAGATTCTCAGGTTCTTCTATTTTGTTTCTTGGGTTTTAAAATTTTATATTGTAACAAGATTGCTAACCTTAAGGGCCCATAACATTTATAAAGAGCAATATTTTTTTTTTTTTGCCTTAAACTCCACTCGGAATAACTACACTGGTTACAAGATGCTTCTTACTTAATTAAAAAAAGAGAAAGATCTATTACAATAAAGTGCTGTGTTTCTAGATTTTTCCTGAACATAGAACTCATTTATAATTTTCAGTAAAAGTACAAAGAGCCTTGGGGCTTCTGAAGAATATAAAAGAATTCTCAGCACACTATACACTTTCAGAAGAAAAATAATGAAGAATAAAAATAGTTCCCAGCTCAGTCATTCTTTGAAATCGGTAATTCATTCCTGGAGTCTCCAAAGAGGAGAAGCAAAACACACTTGGCTTCCCTCAGTGAAACCACTCACAGCTCTGATAGGACAGTGACTATCAGAGCCTCCGTGAAATTCCTTCGGAAATTCTATGGTGGACAAAACATCTCATGAACCATGTTTTGTAACCCCAAAAGGAAAACAACAAGAGAATTTATTTACAATAATTCACTTTCCTGGTTTTATTCAATTTCCAACTGCGAATCTTTCATCTCTTCAATAAAAACTAAGCACATCCTGTCAGCTTTTCTTGTCATTATTGAAACTAAAAGTTTTATGATTGCCATCTACTGGTGAGTGAGAAGTTAACAATTTCATTTTGAAATACTGTATTCTCAAAGGCCTCCAGTTTAGAGGATTAAATAATAATTTCCGGTAACTTAGAAAACATCTATGATAAACTATGCTAGTACCTAACCAAATGACATGTTTGAATGATTATTATTTTTCATTTCTTAATTATCCTAAACAGTTTGTGACAGTTGCTGTCAATGGGCCAAAACTTCACATTTCATTTTTAAGCGTTTACCTAGGTACAATACCTAAAAAGGGTTAATCTTAATTTTGTATCAATATATAAAGATCAATACTGATGTAGCCAAATATAATCTTAATTTTGTATCAATATACAAAGATCGATACCAATGTATCCAAATATAATCTTAATTTTGTATCAATATACAAAGATATAAGAACATATTCAATAATCTGTCCCTTCTTCTTTATCATTCCTATATTATGTCTATATCCCTTAAGTTACCAGAAATCAAGTTGCTAAGAGACAAGCATCATTTGCTTATCCAAACATATGGAGACCAATAGGTGGTCTTCAAAAACCTCAAGATTTTTTGATATCAAGACATGTCAGCTCCTGACAGTACCCCCTATTCTACTCCAAGTAGAGGATGAGCATTGAAGAATCTCCATTTGGAGATGGTTGCATTAGTGGCAAGCCTGTCACTGGGCAAGAAAAATCCCTTGCTTCAACTGTAGACAGAATACTGTCTGAAAAGGACAAAACTTGGAAGTACGTAAGTCGACAGCTAGCTTTGCCAAGACAGGGTAGGCAAGTCCTTCATAATTCCTTATTTACAATTAATGTCTGTCAGAGATACTGGGCCAAGAGGCTGAAGATAGATCCTCTAATGTATTGAGAGAAATTGGGGACTGTCCAGGCAGCCAGTTGTCTGTCATTTCTTTTCTTTTAACTTTTTAAAAAATGTTTATTTATTACTTCAGGTTACAATCTCCATCACAGTGCCCTCTTTCCACCCCTCCCAGTCCCTCCCTCCCACCCTTTACTCCCTATCTCTTCCATCCCACTCCTCTGGAGTGGAGTGTCCATACATAACAGTCCCCCACCCCAGTTCAGCAGCCAAGAGCCTCCCCATACACTGGGGGCCTACAAGGCAGCACCACTAGGGCAAAGTGTCTCATTGACAGGAAACAAAATCTATGTTCCTGTTCCCTTTGGTGCATTGGTTGTAGTGTAGTTATCCTGTACTATATATCTATCATTTCTTAGTTTTGGAAGCTGCTGGCTCTGCACTTCCTGTATAATCAGATATATTTATCCTTCTCAGGTCTCTAATGTGGTTGAAGACTAGATAGGTATAGTAGTCTCACAGTTAAATTTTAAGTTGTTTAGGAATTAAAAGAATGTTCTAGGTCTAAGAAGATGTTTTTAAGTTGGTAATGCAAGTTAGGATGGAAAATGAGTTAGGTATAGAACTTTAAACTCATGGAGATAAATAGATAATAGAATATTAATATCAGTTGCCAAATATGTATTGACTGGATATTGGGAATGTATATTATACCTTATTATTTTTGTAATTGTGGCCTAATTATTAAAAAAAAGAATTATGAGTTCTGGGAGAAGGGGAAAAGGGTGGGAGGGTGGGCCCAGGAGGGATGAAGGGAGGGGACTGTGATGGAGATGTAACTTGAAGTAATAAATAAACATTAAAAAATAACAATTTCCATTGAAATATTAAATGCTACACAATTAGAGAATCAAGACAATTTATATAGTTAAGCTCAAATTATTTGAGCATATATTACTAGCATAATTCAAGAAAGGAAAATGTGTTTTCTTTTTTATAATTTATTACAATTCTAAGTGTTATTTAAAAATAGTGATATGTGTGAGTGAGCAATTTAAATTGTGTGTGTGTGTGTGTGTGTGTGTGTGTGTGTGTGTGTGTAGTGTTTCTGTTGCTAATGGGTCTCTTCTTCAATTTCTCTCCGCCTTACTTTTGAGAAGGTTCTTTCATTGAATCTGGAGCTCACAGATTCATTTAGACATAGCTAGTCAGCATGTTCCCAGGATAAATATTACAGGCACCTCCGTGCCCAGCTTTTTTCATGCATGCTAAGAATCTGGACTAAAGTTCTTATGCTAGTACAGCAAATGCTTTACCATTGCTTTGCCATCTCTCTAGCTAAATTTTGCTTTATAAGCAGGAAGACATGTCTAATTGATAATGAAATTATTAGTTACTACAAGATCATCTAGACCAGTGGTTCCCAACCTTCCTAATGCTGTGACTCTTTAATACAGTCTCTCATGTTGTGCTGGCCCCCAACCAAAAAATTATTCTTATTACTACTTCATGACTGTAGAATTGCTGCAATTATGAATTGTAATGTAATTTTTCTTTTTGAGATAGAAGTTTGCCAAAAGGCATCACTGGCCCACAGGTTGGGAACCACTGATCTAGGCAAATCAAACATAGTTCATGCGATGAAACTCTCTCATGGTAGAGGGGTAGTGAACTCTATTTAAAAAAAAAAAAGGAATTGTGCAAATACAAGGAAAACTATTAACATATAAAATACAAAATCACAAGGGTAGGTAGAATGTTTCAAGACCATGTGTTGCTTGAACATGCACATTTACATAGTTACCCTTTACATATAGGAAGCACTTAGCATTTACAATTAGTGGGACATACATACCTGGCTTAAAATGTGGCAAAGAATGAACTCCAGGCCACGTGTCCTCGTTTGGTGTTCCAAGAACCTAGCAGAGAACAGGAAATTGTGAAAACAGACATTATTTCCAAAGCACTCAAAATTCTCAAGGGCAGAAAACAGCACACTGCGTGGTGTGGAGCTCTGAATGTTTCTCCCATTATCATCAGCCTCGATTTTCATTTCCATAAAAGCAAGGCCGCTTAAATAACCACCCAAGGCAAATCTCGGTGTTCTAACAAATGCAGCTGAGTGTGACAAGTTACGTCTACTCCATTTCGTCAAGCGGTGAAGAATCTCATAGCACAGTGTCGTCTTCTCAGAACTGAATAAAGTGTGCCGGTGCCCCTGGCGACTTTCATCAGGGTTTGTCCCTCAGTACACTGCCACAGTGGATCATTCCAGTTGTGAGAGCTCTGTCACTTCTTCACCCATGCCCTCAGTCTCAACATCGGGATGTTTCAAAGACTCAAGAGTCACATGTTCAAATTCTCTCAGTACTCTTCAGTTTTAATCACCATGATTTACAGTTTCTTCAAGTCAAAATGGTATTTTATATGCACGGTCTCTTTTCCTATTTTTACTTCCACTTCTTCCCCATCTACATTTGTTCTTGCAAAAGGAATTCAAGGACAGTTAGGGCTCCCACACTGAACGTGAGTGCTCAGTTCTCTTAACGCTCATGATGAACAAAGCTCAGAACTTCAGATCAAAAGTGTCGAGTTGAAGAGTTAAGAGCCTTGAAGTCAGGCTTACTGGGTTGAAATCCTTAAATACTTTCTAGCTATGTAAAGTTGGGTGAGAAGGAGTCTCATGGAGCTTTACTTTTCTCACTTATAAATCAAAGAGTGATAATAGCACCTATCTCATCGGTGTGGAGAACAGTCCATAGCACTCAATAAACAAGTAATACTAGATAAGTATCCATAGAAAACTAGATTGGCTCAGAGCTGTAGTGGGCTTGGAGACTACATATTTTTGATAGCAGCTCCCAGCTCAGAGGAATCAGAGCCAGATGTTGCCATTCAAATGATCCTGGGAAATCATGGACAGTGAGGAAGTTAGAAGGGTGAGAGGCAAGGCTAGAGAAATGAAGAAGGAAGAGGGGTGGGTACAGAAGGAACAAGTAAGTCATACACCTTTCTATCTGAGAATATGCAGGTACCACTAGGTAGAAGGCAATACAAAGCTATGATTACTGGTACAGGGATTTACTGGTGAAGGGTTCCAGGCCTGTGTTGGCCAAGTGTGACCCACAAGTAAGCATTCTATTCACATTTCCTGCACTGGTGAGTCAGTACCAAATACATGGACTCCTGTCCTCACTTTGATATTAAATCAGCACACAAAATGATAAAATTCTTCTTTGAAATTACAGTTTATTGACTTTGAAAACACTGATAAATACCAAAATAGATGTTGTCTTAGTTACTTTTCTATTGCTATGATAAGACATATCTATCTTCTTCCCTCTCTCCACACAGCCCATCAGTTATGTAACCTTGTATGTGTAGATCTGTGGTGATTTGAATGAGAATGGTCCCCATGGTCTAATATGTTTGAATGCTCGATCTGAAGTTGGTGGAACTTTTAAGAAGGAATATGAGGTATGATACATACATACACAAACAGATATAACAGATAAGGAGACACACACATTCACAGTCACAGATACAGACACATGCACACACAACCACAGATACAGACACACAGACAGTCAGACACACACACACACACACACACACAGCTCTCTGGAAATGATGTCCGTCTTTGTTCTCACATTGGTTGAATTTTTCTCGAAGGACAAAGGAGTTCAATAATACTAAACTTCAACAACTGAAGAGAGGTACATTCAATTAAAATTGTGACAGGGACACAGTTTGTGCATCACATATAAGCCTCTGAAAGTTCTATGAACAAAAGTACAGCCAGGGTCTAAGTCTTGCTCCAGGATGATTACTGCCCAGGTGGTCCAGTCAATGTTCCCATAATTCCTGTATTAGCAAAACCTTTTCCTAAGTATTATCTTCACCTTTGTACAGTGCTCTGTTTTATGGAGATTAGTAAACATTATGGCTGTCACACAGAAGTTAACAGAAAGACAAACTACATGAGATTGTTCTTTAAAGACAGACTTGGTGATCAGATCCTGAGCTCCATTTTTTCTATAGGCGTTCTTGGAGCCTTTGCTCAGGAAATGGAAAGTAGGCAGAATGTTCACAAAGGATAAGAAGAATTAAAAATTAATTTTACTTCCAGTAAAAGCCTTTTCAGAAGGTAAGGGGCAACGTGGGTTAAGAGGATGTCAGGCAAGGACAGGCATCTATGCACTACAGAAAGCATGTGTGCCTTGTCTCTGGGCCAGATTTTTATTTGCATGAAATGATAAGTTGCAATGCCAAGACATTTCTATTCTAGAAAGCAGAAGAATATTGCCTAACAGTCAAAAACAATCTTTTGTGAATAAAATATGAAAAAGAAAATTGAATCTGTGTTATCAGAATGTAAGAGTCTCCACATATGTAAGTAAATGGGTTTATAGTATCTGAAGCCACCTTCTTCTTAAGATAACACATCATGCATGGGAGCTGAGAAGTTGTTTTAAATTTATTTTTTGAAGTTATTATTACATCATTTACCCCTTCTCTTTCTTTAATCCAAACCTTCTCATATACCTCTCCTTGTTCTCTTTCAATTTCATGGTCTGTTTTTTTTCCCCATTAATTGTTGTTACACACACACACGTGTGTGTATTCCTAAAAACATAAGCACAGCCTTTTCAGTCTGTATAACCTTAGTTACATGTATGTTTTAGGGGTTTAACATCTGGGACCATAACAATGACCCTAATGGTACAGTAGGGGCACACATACCTTGGTGGTAACCAACAGCTCTCTAATTGTACTTAAGACCTACTCAACACGAAAAGAATCATGCCTTCTACTGGAAACCTAGGCACCTACCCAGAGCTAGTAGTTCTCCCCCATTGTTATGAAAACTTCTCTTTGCAACAGGCTGATCACTACAGAAAACTACAACCAATCAAAACACAGAGTTGTGGCACCCATTCCAAACGACACATCGAAAATACAACTCCTGGACCTAAGGCTCAGGGATCATTGCAGAAGAGGGAGTGGAAAGATTGTAAGAGCCAGAGGACCAAGGAGGTTTCTGTGAGACTGTAAGGTCAGAAGCAACACCCATAATGTCTCACCAACATTACTATCTCAACATGAGCAGAACAAGGACAACAATCATAGACATGCTAAAGTAGGAGGGAAAATGCCCAGGAGGCCTCAACCCTACATAAAGAACTACAGGAAACTAAGGAAAGTTGAGAGTGGGAGAAAGAGTCTTCTCCAGGGAAGAGCACACTAATTGGTTATCCAAATGGTCAGCTCTGAGAGGTCTTTTAAATATTCACTTATTTACTTCATCTTAAATCTGCCCAAGAAGCTGTGTACCTCCCTACTTTCCACAGAAGATGCAAAGCCTGGGTCTCCACTGGGGGGAACCCCTGGCCTAGTGAGGGAGGTAAAAATAGGAGGAATTAATATCCTTCTTCATGATAAAGGGTCTACAGGGTACTGGGGTGGGGTAGAGGGGGGACAAAGAACAGAGGACACTATGCTTGGCTCCCCTGGGGAGGGAAAAACTCAGTGCAGTGGATGCTAATGAGTACTGAGTACTGAGTTAATAATGATGACTTGGGATCACCAGCAGACAACTGTGTGAGTATTTCATTTCTCAAAACTGCTGGGCTGCCTGGCAGGGCTTTCTGTTGCTGCTTTCAGTCTCTAAATGTCTGGCTTCTGCTTTGGCCAGCTGCATCCCACCTCTGCTTCTAGCTTCAGTGCCTGAGAGCATCTCTGGGCAATCTGGTTCAAGTCCCAGGTAGCTTCTATGTGATTTGATTCCACAGTACTTCTTGAAGACTTCTCCTTATAGATGACTTGTTTTCCCACTGGACCTTCAAGGTTTAGAGTAGAGACCATGCCACTTACCCTTCGATTTTTTTAGTGCTCACCATGTGTCTTGTAGTGGATAGAGATTCAGAAAATGTTGGTTAACTGATTGGATGGGTGACTGCAGACTAGTCTCAGACTGAGAGGCTAGGATCAGGTAATGAATCCAAGGAGGTTGTATATATTTGTTGCAGTGTGTTGGAACCCATTGTGAGGCTGTAACGTTTACTTAGAGAGTTTAAATAGTCCCTCAAGGCAGAGCGCAAATTTCCCCACTATTTTCTGGGATAAATGTGACACTTAGTCAAATGGTGGGGTAAACCAATAAATTAATAGGGAGATTTATGCCAGTCATTACTCAAAAAGAGATATGGTAAACATCAGAGAGATATCAACACTGTTTTTTGAAGCATATGTTCAAGTTATAACTATGTGTGCATATAATGAGTCATGATGCAAAAATGTTTATCTTGCTGGTTAAAAGCCAGTTCCTATTCTAACAAGCTAGAAGCATAAATCAAGAATGCAAGAGATAAAAGAAGTTTAGACTGAAGGGCAATGAGCCTGTTAAATGTTAGGAATGCCTTCAGGTCAAAAGAGAGGTTGTGTACAGGGCAAGAGGAATCAGATATGGGTCGTGGGGAAGAATTTCAGACAGGAAGAATTATTTGGATGTCCTCAGCATATATATGGTAATTGAAAGCAAATGTCAAATACAAGCTACAGAATGGTCTCACTTTCCTGTGCTCCCACATATGCCAGAACTGTGTGCTCACTGGAGTGTTTGGTATCTGTTAAGACAAGTAAGAGATGAGCCCATCTTTATCAGTGAGGTCTGCTTCTAATGTTGATAACTTAAAACCCATAATCCTAGACTTGTTTTTCTGGGAGAGGACCAGACACTACAGCACCAATCCTGTTCATGCCAGCCTCTGTTGTCATGCATAAGAAAAGCAGGCTGCTTCTGCAGAAATATCTGTTTTTACTATAAGAGAAGAAAATAATTGTCTGGAGCTCAGAGTTTAAAAAAAAATTAGTGTTTTCTTGCAATATTTACTTGTGTTCCCTATCTAATAACAATGACAAGAACGCTCATGTTTTTCCAGTCTTGTGGTTGCATGAGCCTTGGGTTTGCTAACATGGAGTTCATGGGCTTTCCCACCAAGAACACCTAGGGCTTCAGGAAAACAAGTGCTTTTATAAGAGTTGCCTTGTTCATGGTGTCTCTTCACAACAATAGATCAGGAATTAAGACACCATGCCTGCAATAAACAGGAACATATTGGATGATGACAACGTGGCCTTCTCTGATAAACAGTAAAAGTGGAGGCATGATGAGACTGAATTTGTGCCTCATCAAACTCCTGGAGACGCATGTGGACATGGTAGTATGATAATACCTGCACAAATTAAGACTGATAATGCTCCTGCATATGTATCAAAAAAGTGAAGCAATTGTTTGCCTATTATAATATAAAACACATTACTGGTATCCCATACAATCCTACAGGACAAGCAATTGTAGAAAGAGCTAATTGTACCTTAAAAGGGATTCTTAATAAACAAAAAGGGGAATTAAAGAATCCCAGGGACAGACTGCACAATGCTTTACTAACACTGAATTTTTGAATGTCAGTGAAAAAGGTACCACTGCAGCTGAGAGACACTGGGTTATAGAAAAAACTGAGGAACTAAATCAACCAATATACTATAAGGATATTTTGACTTTAGAATGGAAACCTGCACTAGTTTTAAGATGGGGACGTGGATATGCATATGTATCTACAGGAAATGAGAAAATGTGGTTACCAACAAAACTTATAAAGATTAGATCTGACCAGGGAGAGCCTCTTAATAGCTGAGACATAAATGTCTTTGTATAGTAAGAACTGTCCGATGTTCATAATATTCCATTCTTTCATTTAGCATGGATGGAGTTTATGCTTCAAATGGACTTACAAAATTAATCTATGCCTTTCTCCTCCTTAAACTTAGAGAAAAAAAATTATTTTCACAGCCAAAGTCTGAATGACAATAACAAGACAAATAGGCCAAATGATTCAGCCTGTCAGACTGCTTCAATTACTAATTTTTCGAGAGAGAGAGAGAGAGAGAGAGAGAGAGAGAGAATGTAAATCAACTTTAAAAAGGGCTAGCTCAAAAATAATCGATAATCGATAATATAGAGATTGGGCAACAAAAGCTATAGCTGGCTATCCCGGGAATTGGCCAATATCTCAATTTTTAAAGGGTGCCCCCCAAAATATTTCCAACTTCATTCCCAGGAGGTGGGATGTAAATTTTTTGTTGTTGTCATATCTTATGTGTTGTGATTGTCTGTTTTCATTTGTGATGAATGGTATATGATAAATTTGTTATTTGCGATGAATATTTCCATGATGAATGGAACTGTAAGGGTTGGAGTGGCATGGTCAGGTTTTTCCTCAGAATCTGCCCTTTCAGATTCTATTGATGGTAGCTTTAGAGATCATCTTGGAAAGCTGTTCCACTTCAGCCGGAGCACCCAGGACATCATGGATTCATATGGTTTCAGTGGGCGGGGGGGGGGGGGAGAGGAAAAAATATATATGGGTTGGATTTAGTGATTTCTTTCTTTCTCTATTCCTTGTCTCTCTCTTTAAAAATAAAGATTATCTTGTTTATATTGTTAGAAATTTAAGATTTTGTTTTTAGATGCAAGTTTAAAAATAAGTTTATTGATAAGAATTTAAAATCATTTTGTTTGCTTCAATATCTTTTGATTGTCAAAAGATGTAAATACAACTATCTATGTATTGTTAGAAGTTTAAGGCTATTTTAACTCTTGCTTTAACGCACATTGATGAAAATTTAAAGTTATTGTTTATGTATTGTACATAAACAATTTAATTACTATGTATATGTAATTATGATTATAGATTTATTTTTTTGTTTTACAAGAAGGGGGATAAGTAAGGGAAGATAGATTAATATAAATTAGATTTAGTAAATATCTAGAGGTTTCTGATATAGTCTCTTATTCTGGGGCATGAAGATCAACTTGGCTGTGGGCAACTAGCTTATCAGCTTATGGACTAAAAACAAGGATGAAGTCAGGTGAAATGAGGGGAGTCTCTATAGACTAAACAAGGAGGAAGCCAGGTGAAACAAGGAGAGACTCTATGGACTAAAAACAAGGTTTATGGCCTGGCATTGTTTTTAGCTGCTACTTGGGCAGAGCCCAGATTAAACTGAAGCTAGGTGGAACAAGGAGTGATCCTATTTAAGGACAAGTGGATGGAGCCTGGGGGCCCTATGCTAGAGAGCTCCAATGCCTGAGAGTCCTCACGTTAGAAAAGACATGAGTAGTTTGTATCCTCTGATGGAGAAAGTGCTGGTGGACTGATGGCCAGATCTCCCTGAGGCAGAAAGAAGCTGGTGAGCAGAGAAAGCCTCAGCAAAAGGCCAAGGACTAAATCCTGTGGCTCAGCTTTTGCCTAGAGGGGTTTGACCTGTCCAAACAGTGGCCTGAACAGAACTGTGGCTGGCTTTAAAGACTGAAGCAGAGCGGCAGAGTTGCTGATACAAAGGAAATAAGTTGGCTTACAGACGGCTGAGGCTTCTCCCAGGGAGAAGAAAGCCTCAAGCCTTATTTAAGGTGAAACTTCCATAGCCAATTTACTCTGACCGATCGATCTATGTCTGAGATATTCCAGAAGAAAGACTGCTAAGTGCATTAAAGGGTCTACCCCAGAGACTGTGTTCCTGACAACTGAGGACCTACCCCAGAGACTGTATCCTTCTAAAAGGTTATGAAAATAGTTGTAATAGTTATCAGTAGGTTTAGTGGTTAGGTAATAGGGGTTGTAGGCATTCGTAGGGTTAGTAGTTAAGTGAATGTTTATAAGTGAATATATTATTAATAAATAAGTGTTTAATAATTTAAAAGGTTTGGTTTCATGGTAAACTGGGACCTGGGAGACGAATAAGGTGGCTACAGGAGGAGGCTGAGGAAGGGGCTCTTACCTGTTGCACACAACGTCTACACGACAACTACCAGAAGTAGTTAAAGCAGCTACGGACCACCTTCACTTGCCAGATGGCTCTTTTCACTCTTCATACTCCACCCCTCCTACCCGTGCTGGCATACATGACCACTCCTGGTTTATGTGGACACTTGGGATTGGAAATTCAGGTCCTCGTGTTTGATCAGCAAGCGCTCTTACCCACTCAGCCATCTCCTGAGCCTAACCCACAACTTCTGTTTCCAAGGCCAGGGTTGGGATGATATATGTGGTCTTAAGCAGCTTTCCCCACAATGGGAGATGTGAAAACCCAAATACAAATTGCTCTAGTTGGCACATGGAACATGGCATGATATTTATTTCTCTCAATGAAAATGTCAGTCTCTTTTTGGTTCTCTTTCAACTCTTTTGAAGAAATTAAGAAGAAAAACTTCATCTTGCATCTTGGTGTTTGTTTTTACAACTTCCCAAGCATTTGGCTTACATCCCACTGAGGGGTAGTAGCCCTTAGGTTTAGAATCCCGGGAGGGTGAGGTCAAACTTAATAATACTCCTTACTTATTTTCATTGCTTTTATTTTACTTTATTTTCCATTATGGGGACACTTAAGGGATTTCATCTTTCTGTAGTAATAGGAACAAGCAAAATTACTTGAAATGAGTCAATCAAAGGGAAAATAGTAAACTGCAGACAGTAGGCCATGGTGCTACAGCAGAGATCTCAGAAATGGAGACAGGAAAGCTGACTCTGGGAGTCATCGTCCTGGTGGGGGAGAGGGCTGCAATATTGAAGACCATGAGGTAGACCCCTAGAAAGGCACCACAGGGTAGGTTGCTTTCACGACAAAAATGCTAGGAAAGGGGATATGTGGTTCATGCCTCACTGATGGGAAAGAGAAGCTGGGGGCGCTTCAGGATTGTCCCGAGAGAGCAGAACGAGTACACATAAAGACCAGACAGGAGTTTCTGAAACATTTTTAACTTCTTTGATTTCTATTTTTAAACATGTCTCAATCATGTAAATGTTATTTTCATTATACTTTCTGATTTTATTTTCCTGTATGGTCTTAAGTCCACCATTTTTTCCTCCTCTTGGCACACCCTTGCTACACCAGGTTCCCATCACTTGCTAAGCCCAGCCACCATCCAGTGATCCACGTGTCATCATCCTTACCTTCTTTCAAGTTATATATCCATATTCCTAACCGGTCCTTTCAAACTCAGACTTGATTAAGTGTTACTCTATGAGGAAAATTCTTTGATGATTCAAAAGCTTCTCACTGTGGATTGAACCCCATCTCCCGGTGACACACGCACTTATGTTGTTTCTGGCTGAGGCCTACAGACCTCTTTTCCCCTTATCTGTGACTGTTTACACATTCTTTTCCCGGTGTGCTCTCTTACACTGATCCTTCAGTGCCTGCATCTGGCACATTCTCCCGCTGACCACAAATTTTCCCACATGCGGTTCTGAGGCCTGGACATCTGTGCTGTCTCCATGTAATTAGCTGCTAATTAATTTCTCAGCTCTGTGTTGGAACCTCATTCTCGGGTCAAGTCCCATGACCTGTGTGCTAGGACGGGATTCCTGCAATATGCAACGGTAGCCACCGCAGGCCTCATAACCACTGCCCCAGTTTAAATTTTAATAAATGTTTACTTTGCAGTCGATGTTTTTTTCCTTTTACTTTCTATTTCTTTTACCTGTCAAAGTCTGTGGCATAACGTAGGCACTTAATATCTGTTGAATAAGCTATATATAAATGAAGGTTCCTTATGGAATGACCAACGGGTATCAGCAAGAGCTGATGACTGAACTGAAGAAAGTTAGTCTTCTTCAAAGTAGAGGCTGTGCCTCATACAGTCAAGTCAAGGTATATATTTTCCATACTGTTTAATTCTGTAGTCCTAAATAACAAAAATGCATGCTCAGATTTTTTTTCCAGGAGCCAGGAAGCCAGATGACTGAGGTAAAAGTTTGTTCACAGGGCTTAAAGAAGAAAGGTTTGATATGTGTGCACAGCTGTCCACAAAGAGCATCCACAATGTGGCTCCTGAGTATTAGTGCCATATGGAACATGGGACAGCAGTACCAAGACTGTGCCTTTACATAGGGGGACTACATGAAGCCAAAATGTCCTATGAAATTACTCTAGACTTGACAAAGTTCATTCTGTGAGAAATTATATAAGTCAAATTTGATATAAAATACAAAAGAAATGGGTCCATGTTCTGAATTCAGAGAAAAGGAGCTACACTGTAACTTTTGCGGTAACTTTAGCCAAACATCAGCAAAAACTAGTTGTTATTTACTGATGTAATATACTGTCCACAGATAAAGGTTGCTGAGCTAGAACATGGCTCAATTCAAAAGCAGACATGAATTGCATTACAAAACCCACCCTGAACCCCAGGATGCACACCACTTGGTATCCACACCTGAGTGTAGAAGTGGCCAGGGACTTTTTCTTACCAAAGTTATACAAGAAAGGTGCAATATCAAAGTTGGGTCTGTTGCTACCTCCCATTGTGCTAGAAGACATACTCTCTTATTGGCTTTTTTGGAAACAAACAGCTATGGTGGGAAGGTTTAGAGTAAAAAAGCTGTGATTGACCTGGGCCAACAGCCAGCAAAAAGATCCAATAGTCAGCAAGAAATTGTTTCCAATAACCGCATGAACTTGGATTTCTACCCTTATCCAGTTACCTTAGTTAAACTTGCAAGCCCCAGCAGATTCCTTGATTGCATCCCCGTGAGACCAGGAAGCAGAGGAAACATCTTGTCCAAGTCTGGAAACTCCCAACCCACAGAAATTTTGAGGTAATAAACATGCATTGATTTGGTAAGTTTTTGGTAACTTTGTAAGAAAGCAATAAGCAGCTTGTGCTGTGGTTGGCAAGAGGAATGCTATGCTAGTAGCAGATACTGTACATGAAATTGTTTGGTTGGAAAAAGGCAGTCTTCAATGCAAAGAACCCTGAAAGGCCAGAGGATGGTGGGTCCAACTCTCCTGATGGCATCTGGAAATGTTTACACTTGTTGAGAAAGAATGGTTTGGGTTTTCACATCTAATACATGAAAAGCTGCATTGTCCACTAGAGAAGACAGACTTATCATTGTGCTGAGGCAAATGAAAACAAGAATCAATGGAGTAAGATACTTGTAACCACACAGAAATGAGAAAAGCTATGTATGAGAGTTTAGAGAGTTAAGGGTTGCATGATCACAGTACATTCACCTAAAGATCAAATTCTGCCTCCAGAATGCAATGGCCATGATATAACACTATGGCAGAGAGTAAGGATGCCATGTCTATTGTTTTTATTTAGCTATAAGCATAATGACATACAGAGAAAAGTGAGTTAATAAGTATGACCAATTAAAGAGGGTAGAGAGAGCATTCGGAGAGGCTTTCCTTCCTCATTTGCCGAACAGAGTAACAATGCTAATTATCTTGCAAGGGACCAGAAAATCATGTGGATATTATTAGGACAGTTTGTGGGAGCTGGACAAGAACCCATTTGTGTTTGTATGTGTACTTATCTACATCAGATGGTGTGTGTGTGTGTGTGTGTGTGTGTGTGTGTGTGTGTGTGTGTGTATGTGTGTATGTGTGTGTGTGTGTGTGTGTGTATGTGTGTGTGTGTGT
>CAJQZJ010033544.1:3204822-3219122 GCA_907164525.1 Lophiomys imhausi | reverse complement strand
TGTGTGTGTGTGTGTGTGTTCTTCCCAGCTATCTATATGTTTATAGTTCTTTCATCCAGTTTAGGTCCAAACTAAACTGCCATAGATAATGATGTAATATTTTGACTAATCACTATGGCAATGGCATGCAGGATAGATGTGGGATCATTGATGAGCATTTGAAGAAAGAAGAGAACCATGCAGCAGTTGAGGATATAATGAACTGGGGGGGGGGGGGGGATATGTTGAGGCATCCCACACTGGAGGAATAGGATAGGTGAAAAAGGGGGTAGGGGATGGGTGGGTGATACTGGGAGGGAAGGAGTGAGAGGGTTGTGATTGAGATGTAACTTGAATTAATAAAAAAAAACCCAACAAATAAACAAAACAAAGAAAGATAGGGTGAGTAGAAAAAATTGCCATCACATGTACTCACAAAGATGCCATAATGAAGCCCATTACTTTGTGTGCTAACTTTTAAAAGTTAACTAAAAAAATAGTGATAAGGTAAAATAAAGCCTCTTTAAAATGGAAACAAAATAAGATTCTGTTTTGAAATGTCAGCATTCTGAGTTGTGGTTTGCAAAGGAGAACCCATGAGGGCCTAAAGAGCAGCAAGCATTACAGAGAAAAGACCAGCAGGGGGAGCCTATAGACCGAAAAGTAAAAGCTGCCTCAGAAGGGGCCTCGGAAAGGGGCTGGGTTATTTAATTGGCTGCTCAGCTGTACTGGATTGAAAGAGAGTATATTTCCAAATATTTGCAGTGTTTTCACCACTGCCAACGTTTAGATGAAAAGAAACCCAAGTAAGAAAGGGCAGCTTTTGGAAGCAAAGTTTTGGCTCGGTGGGGCTGGCCACACATGGGCCTCATCTATAAGCATTAAGAAACTATTCATCAAAACAAGAAGAAGGAGACTATGAAGATATCCATGCAAGTTCAAGGCCCTGAGTTCCGTATTCATGTAAAAGCCAGGCATTGCAGTGTATCTGTAACCACAGTGGTGGGGAGGGGGAGACAAAACCCCTGAGGATTAGTCAGCTAGGGCAGTTGCACCAGTGAGCTCCGGTTTTAGTGAGCGACCCTATCTCAGAATACAAGGTAGAGACTAAGGAATGATGGTCAACATAGACCTTTGTTCTTCACACACATGTGAACACATGTGCACATGCAGTCAAACACAGATGCACACATAGAGAAAAAAATTAAGGAGAGAGCTGAGGAAATACCTCAGCCAGAAAAGTATTTGTTATGTGAACATGAGTTTGATCCCAGAACCCAGCTGGATGTGGTAGTTCTATCTGTGGTCTGTGTATCAGGAAGGCAGAGACAGGAGGATTCCTGGGGCTTGCTGGCCATCCAGTCTAGGTTACCCGAGTTCCAGTAAGAGACCTTGTCTCAAAAACCAAAGTGGAAGAATGGAAGATGCCTGAGGAACAACACTTGAGGTCCTCCTCTGGCTCCCTCATGTGTATGCAC
The DNA here is from genome assembly GCA_907164525.1 of Lophiomys imhausi. NCBI lineage: Eukaryota > Metazoa > Chordata > Mammalia > Rodentia > Muridae > Lophiomys > Lophiomys imhausi. The sequence continues at coordinate 3,217,665 of CAJQZJ010033544.1, read as the reverse complement.
ACACAAGCATGTACAGAAGTGCACAAACTGCATAAACATGCACATATACATACACACACATGCACGCATGCCAAAAATCATTACTGAGACACCCCTACCTGCACAGAGGAACTTTAACTGGCCCAAAGGAGAGCAAAGATATGTAAAATATTCTAAAACTCACAGACGTACACTAGGGCTGGGGCCTCTGACTGTTCCAGTCTAACGAGACAACCCTCAGAGGCTTCTCTGATAAGTGACTTATAGGTTTGTTTGCTTGCTTTCAGCCTGGGTCCAGAGGCCACAAAAGATTTGCAGAAGAGAGACAAAACAGTTGTAGGCAAATCTGAGCAGAAACCAAAACCAACTTTAAAACAATTCCAGAAAATGTTCTATAGATTCAGAAAGACTTAAAGTAAAAGCAGCTCACTTAAAATGTGTTTTTCCCCAAATTATTTTCAGTGTTTCCATCTCTCCTCCCTTCCATTGATTTGCTCCCCTGTATGCCTAAACCAGATCCCCACATTGCGCTCACTCTCACCTCAGTGGCTTTTCTTTTCAGAGTGAGTGAGTTATTGTAACAGGTCCTCAGACTCTCAGTCCCCACCTGCGTACCACAGGAGCTGAGGCAATGAGATATGCAGGCAGCAGCAGCTGCATGGGGTGGGGTGCACCTGTAATGCTCCATGCAAGTGCAGCTTGCCTACTGCAGCACTCCAGCAGAGCTTCTAAGGCACCCAAAGAAAGGGATCTGGGGATAGAAGCAGTAGATGGGACCTCTGTTACTCGGTGTGTTCCTTCAACTAGCAGCAGCATGGTGGCGGCTTCGGAGCTGACTAAGTAGCTAAAGCAACATGGCCTCCAAGGGATTCAGAGAGCACCGGTGTGAAGACCACTTCTTTGCAAGACTCTAACAACCTCCCACCCTTAGCCTCAAACACACAGGCAGTGCAGAGGAAACCACCAGCAGAGATTCACCTTCACCAACATGAGATGAAGGAGCGCTCATCGAGCCAAGCTAGAGTTCAGGGCCACGGGCAATCTCAGATGCTGAGGATTTAAGAGCTGGCTCTGAGCACTGCAAATCAGAGCTCACCACATTCCTCCTTTTCCTCAGTGGACTGTCTCAGGGCCCTCCACCCACTTCTGGATACAAATAATGGCGTTGGAACGTGCACTGGAAACTTGTGACTTGAGGCCAGTTAAATGATAAAAGTTAATGTTGATTCAGATTACCTCAAAGTTCAGCATGACGATGTTAGCGATTACGAAACGCCAATATTCTTAAGACTAATTTTTAAATACATTTGTGGTAATTCGGCTGATGTGTCTCCCATAATTCTTGGGTACGTGAATACTTGGGTTCCAGTTGGCTGCTGTTTGAAGTCCACCAGAAGAGGAAATGTGTCGCTTGGGACAGGATTCAAGGTTTCAAAAGTCATGTGCTGTTTCCAGTGAGCACTTTCTGCGTCTTGTTTGTGGCTCACTACGTAGTAAGTTCTGCTCCAGCGCCATGCCTGCCTGCCACCATGCTTTCCCTACTGTGGTAATGAAGGCCTGCTATCCCTTTAGAACCAAAAGCCCCAAATAAATATTTCCTTCTAAAAGTTGCCTTGGTAATGGTGATTTATCACAGCAATAGAAAGTAAATACAATATTATACTCAAAAGCATGTAAACATGAATATATTACTTTCCTGTGACTGTCAAAACACATATTTGGCACCTTAGAACAAGACGAATGTATTCTCTCTCAGTTTTGGGGCCTGAAGCCAGCTCTAGCTCCAGTGAGCTGAGACAGAGATGTCAGCAGGGCTTTGCTTCCTGGTCAGGCTCCAGGGAAGAACCGTTTTTGGGCTGTTTCAGCTTTTGCTGGTACCTGACATTCTTTTGATGTGTTTTTTCCCTCCATCTTCATATTGCCTTCTGTTTCATGTCTCCATCTACTTCTTCCTTATAAAGACATAACTGATGGTCTGTCTGGATAGTCAATGGTGTACGCTCCTTCTCAAGGCTTTTAACTTAATACCATTTTCAAGTATCCATTTTTCCAAACAAGGTAAAATTAAGACTCCACATAATATCTTGATTATTTATTATTTAGTCTACAATGGAGTGAAAAAAAATCACCATTTCCAAAGTAGTCTTTATAAGTGATCCTCAAAATGCACCAGTGTGCACTTGCACACCCATGAACTCATCAGATGAGGCTGTGGAAGCACATATCCTTGGCCACAGTGACTCAGGAGAAGCTGTGTTCATGTTTGCAAGTTTATACACTTTATTTCATGAGTTGTATATCAGTCTAGTGAAATGTCACAATAATGGAGAATGCCAAGAGAAGACCTCACTCCTTACATGCCCCAGGCAAGAGAAACAGCATCAGGACCCTAATTGGATTTATAGTTTCTGAACTGCATCTCAGCACACAGATTTATTTTGGCAGACATTATTAATATGATTGTAATTTACCTCAGCTGACTTGCAAAACAGTTTATGTGTGCAAGAACAGTCAAGATCAACAGACTGAAGCTGAGTAGCCAGCCTGACCATCTCCCAGCTCAGTGACCCTGTCCCTCTCAGCAGGAGCTGCTGACATCCTGTGGGTCTCTTGGACATACATCCTTTGGTTTCAAAGTTAAGGACAACATTCCCATATGGTACGTCCCATGAAAACCACCTTTGTGATCCATTTTCATTTGACCCTGGCAATTGTAATAGAAATATTTCCCCTCAAACCAGAAAAGAATCTAGTCAGTATACTTTTCTTTTCTTGACACATGGAATTGTGTTTAAATTAACTTAGTAAGTTCCCATGAACTGACTCGGGCAAGAGCTATGTCATTAGATAGCACATGTCTAACCCTATGTTCTCCACCTTAAATGAACTCCAAATGAACTAAATCATGTTCCTTATTGCTTTTCATTTAAATAACTTTGCTTTTTAATAAGAATATGCAATATTTTCTATTGTTTAAGGCTTCTACACAAAGTATAATACTGCAGCTAATCTCTTAGATTTTTTTTCACTTATTGTTACATAGCTAAATTTTATCCAAATTCTGGTATCACTAAGTATGTGAATGGAATACTGTTCATCCAGTGTCCTGATCACGGACACAGTTACTTCTTGTAGGTTGTTGCTTCTATTACAGGAAGGAAAACAGCCATGCAAAACTGGCAGTGGAAAACTCCAGGAGAGTTGCTATCAATACACTACAAATGAAAAAGCAAAAACTCACACCCACATGGATCTGAGTTCTAACAGTCAGAGAGATGTGAGACACTCACAATATACCCTCCAATAACAACAACAACAAAAACAGGAAGTTTTTGAATAGTAGTAAATCTCCTGACCAATGCACTAAAGGCTGAAATCTCTCTCTCTCTCACATATACACACAAAGGTTAGAAAGGGTACACATAACCATGCTCTCTGTTATAAAAGTCTTTCTGATAAGAATGTATCTTCCATGGACATCTTTGTTCTTCTAAGAGGAAGACAGCTAGGCAGAGGGAAGGGACTGGAGTAGCAACCCAAATTCCAAGGAGGAACAACAACATAGATTAAAGATTCATAGAGGAAAGAAATATGTGGATGGAGGCCCTAACCCTGACTGCAACTGTTTAACACAACCCTAGCTTTAACCATAAATTCAATCTTCTAGCCTAAGCCTAATCATAACTATCACCATAACCTTAACCTTAACCGTAACCCCAACACTCTAATTCAACTCTAACCCTCTTAACCAATTCTAACCCTAATTCTTTTTTTTTTTTTATATAAATACTTTATTTTTTTTTCTTCAAGTTACATCTCAGTAACAAACCCCTCCCTATTCCCCCTTCCCAACCCGCCTTTCCACCCTCTTCCCTCCAGAGGTTTCCCCTTTCAGTCCAACAGCTGGTTCCTTCTCTTATAACAGTAAGTATTATACAAAACAATAGATATAATTATGCCACATTTATGAGATTAAATTGGCCCAGTATACCTTCCCAATGTTCAGTTTATACCTATTTGGCCCCTGACTTTAACATTCTACTATCTACCCAACTCCATGAGTTTAAAGGTCTATATGTGACTCAACATTCATACTATCTTTCAACACACTTTTAAGAGTATCTTCTTAGATCTATAACACCCTCTTGATTCCTAAACAGTTCAAAATTTAACTATAAGATTCTATCTGTCTATTCTTCAACCACCTCAGAGACCTGAGAGGGATAAATATATTTGCTTATATAGGAAGTGCAGAGCCTGCAGCTTCCAAAACTAAGAAAGAACATACCAGTAACTGCCTGGACAGTTCCCATTTTCTCTCCATACATTCCAGCATCAATCTTCAGCCTTTGGGTCCTGTTTCTCTGACAGACATTTGTTGTAGAGCAGGGATTATGAAGGACTTACCTACCCTGTCTTGGCAGAGTTAGGCTGTCGACTTCCCTGCTACCAAGTTTTGTCCTTTTTGGACAGCAGTCTGTCTGCAGTTGGTGCAAGGGGTTTTTTCATGCCAAGAAAAAGGCTTGCCCCTAAATCAACCATCTTACAGTGGAGGTTCTTCGATGCTTATCTTCTACTTGGAGTAGAATAGGGGGTGCTGTCAGGCGCTGATATGTCTCGATATCAAAAAAAAATCTTGATTTAAGATAACATCTTTGGCCGGGCGGTGGTGGCGCACGCCTTTAATCCCAGCACTTGGGAGGCAGAGGCAGGCGGATCTTTGTGAGTTCGAGGCCAGCCTGGTCTACAAAGCGAGTCCAGGACAGCCAGAGATATTCAGAGAAACCCTGTCTCGAAAAACCAAAAAAAAAAAAAAAAGATAACATCTTTGAATGCCATATTCTGCAGATCTCTAGGGGTTTTTGAAGATGCCCTAACCATCTCTTGTATTTAGATAAGCAAATGTTGCTTGTCTCTTAGCAACTTGATTACTGGGTAGTTTAAAGAATATCTGTGATAGACTGTCATAGTAGCTAACAAAGAGACATGTTTGCATGACTAGGAGTATGTTTTAACTATCCTAGACCGTTTTAGACGGTTGGTATCAAGTGGTCAGAGCTTCACATTTTATTTTTAAGTATCTCTAGGTATGATACCATTGGGAAGCATTATCTTTAAATTTGTATCAATATACAAAGATCTATTCAATTGTGGTTAAATATACTCTTAATTATGTATCAATATACCAAGATCAATGCCTATGTAGCCCAATATAATCTTAATATTACGTCCATATGCAAGGGTCAATACCATTGTGGCCAACTATAATCTTAATTTTGTATCAATATACAAAGATCAATACCTATGTAATCCAATACAATCTTATTTTTGCACAATAAACAATGGTCAATACCACTTTAGCCAAATAACCTACTAATTTTGTATCAATATACAAAGGTATAAGGGCATATTCAATAATCTGCCCCTTCTTCTTGGACCTTCCTGTGCTATGACTATATCTCATTTTTCTCAAGCCCATGCACTCCTACATAGGAGAGGAAGAAGGATACAGAGAAGGAAAAGTAGGAATTCCCTGGGGCTAATCTCCAAAACCCATTAAGACAGGATCATTTATCAGCTTGTAGTCTCTTCCCCTACATAACAGAGTTTTCAGTTAACCTTCAAATAACCAAAAAGAAGGGCGGAGAAACACCCTCCCCCACCCTCTGGGCATGGGACGTCACTCTCTTAAAGTGACTTCCTGCTGATTTGGGTCATAGTAGACCTGTTTGGGGCCCCAACCCAAATGGGAAAAATGATTAAAAATGTTAGTACAATCCTTTTATGTTCAGTCCTTCTGTTCTCAGCTGTTTAGATGACCTAAGGGGTTTGTAGGCAGAAGCTGATCTTGCAGGCTTCACTGAGGTTCCGGCTGGGGCATTGTGTAGAGCTGAACGTTCCCAGCGACACTGGATTGCAGTGGTGGTTGCAGGCCCCCGATGGAGACAGCTATTGAGGAAGTCTGCCAGGCAGAATCAACTGGGTCACTCATCCTCCTTGGTGCCTAATTCTGCTCTCTGCTGAGGATTCCGCTGTCCGCCGTCCCCAGGCTCCCCTAATGGACACTTGGATTCTCCTGGAACGATAAGAACAGAGCCCTGCCCCAATCCCAACCCTAGGACAATTGCCCTCTTTTTTTTTTTTTTTTTCTGGGGGGGGGGGGAAAGAACTCAAGAAACTAAACGCCAAGAAACCAAATAATCCAATCAAAAAATGGGAGATGGAGCTAAATAGAGAATTCACAAAGGAGGAATCCCTAAGCCTGAGAGACACCTGAAGAAATGTTCAACATCCTTAATCATCAGAGAAATGCAACTCAAGACGACCCTGAGATTCCACCTAACACCTGTTAGAATGGCTAAAATAAAGTGCTCAAATGATAGCGCATGCTGGCGAGGGTGTGGAGAAAGGGGTACCCTACTCCATTGCTGGTGGGAGTGCAGGCTTGTGCAACCACTATGGAGGTCTGTCTGGCGATATCTTAGAAATCTAGGAATAACCTTGCCTCAAGACCCAGCCATACCACTTCTGGGTATACACCCAAAGGACCTCTCACGGAGACATAGGGAAGTCTCCTCATCTATGTTCATAGCAGCCTTATTTGTAATAGCTAGAAATTGGAAACAACCCAGATGTCCCTCAACTGAAGAATGGATTAAAAAATTGTGGTACATCTATACAATGGAATATTACTCAGCTATCAGAAACAATGAAATCATGCAATTTGCAACCAAATGGATGGATCTAGAGGAGCTCATCCTGAGTGAGCTAACCCAGTCTCAGAAGGATGCACATGGCATCTATTCACTTATAGTAGGATTTTAACTATATCGTACAGGATATCTGTACTACAACCAACACATCAAAAGGAACAAGGACATAATTTTTTTTTTATCTTTTTATTTTTCCTTCTTTTTTTCTCTTTCCTTTTCCCTTCTCTTTTTCCTCTCTTTTTTTGTTGATATTCTTTGTTTTTGTGGGTTTGTGTGTTTGTTGGTCTTTTTTTAGTATTCCCCCAGTAGCAATGAGACACCATTCACTGGCAGTACTGCCTCGTAGGTCCCCGGTGAATGAAGAGGCTCTTGGCCCTCATATGACACCTGATCTGTGGTGAGAGACTGTTAGGCAGGGACCCCCCACCCCAGAGGAACAAGACGGAAGGGTCAGGGGGTAGGGCATGGGAGGGTGGGGCTAGGAAGTGGGGAAAGAGGACAATATGATAAGGATGTAACCTGAAGCAACAAACAAATAAATTTATCAACTAAAAAAAGAAAAGAAAAAAAAGGGCAGGGGGCAGGGCTGAAACACTGTGAATGGAACAGAGGATATAGCCATTCGGCCTGGATTTGCAGACCTCCAGGTGTAGAGAAGACGTGGAGCTAAGGTAAAATTCAAGAGAATTGTGGTATTGGCCCATGCCTTTGACTTCAGCGGAAACGGGGGGTGGGGGCGGTGGGGGGGGGTGGGGTGGGGTGTGGTGGGGTGGGGGGTGTGGGGGGAGGGGGCACCTTTAGAGTTGGTGGTCTAACCCTAATTCTAACCCTCACACCCAACTCCTCTAACCCTAATCCTCTCACCGAATTCTAACCCCAATTCTAAACCTAACTTCAACCTTCTAATCCTAACCATAACTTTTATCCCAACCCTCTAATCCAACTCTAACCCCTATGCCTAACATTCTAATCCCAACCCTCTAGCCCAAGGCCAACCCTAACTCCAACCCTAATACCTTACCTATGCTCCCTTAAGTGGGTTACTAACAGCATTAGTGGGTCAGAAACTTATTTAGTTTTGTCACTCATAATCTAAGATTAATAAAGGCCGAGACCTAGAAGTGAAAGAGCTGTGACTTAGGAGGGTTCAAGAGCTCCAGCGGAAGGGATGAGAGCTGTGACTTAGGAGGGTTCAAGAGCTCCAGCGGAAGGGATGAGAAGGGATGTTCAAAAGCAATTTCTCCTCCAGTCCCTGAATTGTTAGTACCAAGTCAGGGTGTGGCAAGGAGGCCTTGAGCAGACATCTTAACTAGGTGACAGGCTCGGATCTCTCTTTTCTCTTTTCCACAATTTCCTATTCCTTCTTCTATAGTGGCATCTAGTTATACTTGGGATGGAGCATTTGAGGAACAGAGTACAAGGCTTTTGAAAAAGGCGGGGTATGGAGAAAGGCAGCATCTTTTCTGTACTGTGTGTTCAGGGGCACAGAAGGGGACAGCAGGAAGCTGAGCAGGCCATTGGGGATGTCCCAGGAGGCCAACAGTGGTCTTTAAAGGCTGCTCCTACACTAAGAAAATGTAGGACACAGTATGTGTTTGGAAAAAAAAGCCATACATTTACTCATCCTAAAAAATGATGCTGTTATTTTCAGAGCTTTGAATGGGTTATACAGTGCTGCATGAGTTACTGTCAAACCTATGGCAGACATACTGGCAGGAACTCGCTAAAGAAATGTATGTCAATAATAGTTTTATTAAAAAACTTTATTGAAAAGTACTGCAATTACTTTTTCTTGCACGTTGATCCTAGCTTATGAGGTTTCTTGTCTATGGAATTTGAAAGAAAACCAGAAGTGGGGAACGGGGAGAGGGGAGGAAGGGGTATTGAGGACAGTAGAGGGCAATGAGACCTGGAAGCTGAAAGGAGGGTGTGGGAGTATGGAAACATCTGAGGGTCGGTTCAGATAGATGGAAGAGACGAGAAGAGGAGAATTAATGAAAACAATTGTTTGAAAAAGCAGTAAGAAATCTAACACTGCATATGTCATTTTTTTAAAAAAGTGCTGCATCTGAAATATTTTAACAGTTAATATATATATTAGATAGTAAAAATTAAAAAATTTAACATGCATGTATAGTATTAATTTTTTTATTTATTTAGCATTAATTTACAAGAGCCTATTTTTGCCAGTGACTGTGCTCTGCTGGGGCACAGCTATGGAGAAAGCCAGAGCCTGTATGGGTAACACACATCTTAAACTCCAGGGTCCAGGGGCTTGTTCTTGTTCAGGACTGACTTCTATCCACAATGTGATGCTTTCTTGGCCACAAACTTGCCACTTTACCTCTCTTCCCTTCAGAGGGCTGCTGGGCCCTAACACTTAGTAGGTCAGGAACTGGGATTCAGTCTTGTTACTCATAATACGACTAATGCAGTTAAACTGTAAGAGGAGGCACTCTCCTGGGAATAACAGCATGGGCCACTCCTTACAGCCACTGGCACCTGGAGATCGGGCATTCTGCAGTTCTCTGGGTGACACTGAGGTCTAGGGTTACAATACATAGATTGAAACTTATAGTTGCTGGGACTGTTCGTTGTAAGTGATAAATCACTTTCTATCCTCAGTACCAGCACACCTTATAGCTTACTACTGTTTAATTAAATATAAAAATATAATATATATTATATTTATATATAGTATGTTTATATATATATTCTAATTTTAATATATATATATATATATATATATATATACACATTCTCTTTCTATATGCATTGTTTGTTTGAGACAATTCTGGTCTAGCACATTACAATCTTGCCTGTCTCCTAAGTCCTAGGATTATAAGTGTACCACCACACCCAGATAATGTCATGATGTATTTTAATGTACTGTTTTTTGTATCAATAACACATCTGGAAAATCATTTTCAAATAACTAGAAATTGTAACAGAACAATGTATATTGTGCATGCGCCAGCTAAGAAGCTGATGTTTAAGTATATAAATATTCATTTTTCCTTATCTTTTGGCTAATATTTTTGAACACGGACAGAGGGAAGGGGCCTATAGGTCTCTCTGTTCACTTAAAGACACCAAGGAAAGAAAAGTGGGAACCTGTCCTCGAACAGTTCCTGGCAGGAAGCACAGTTTCTAACTTCTGCTCCATGAGAATGTGGGCCACTTCTAGAGAGGGGATTGGAGATGGCTTCATCACATGTGGCTATGAAATTGGACATGATGAACAATATACCCCATCCTGACTTATGCTGATGTACAACATGGCATCTGAAACAGGAAGAGCAACTTGCCAAGGGTTACACAAGCTAATGACAACTGGTGGGTGGACGGGAGAGCAGATAACTCTAAGGATGTTCCCATTAGGTTACACCAGAAAAATAACTTAATCGCACAGGCTGACCTCCTGCAGAGAATTTGCCCTCACTTTCAGGACAAACTGGAGATAAAGAAACTCAGCTTATCCAGCGAGGTACTTTAATCATACCTCGGCAGGACCAGTCTGCCTTATTATTTCTCAAAAAGCTGTTTGCTCTTGGGATGACCAGCCAGTCACACAACACTTGCAAGCTGTGTTATCATATTAGGTGAGGGATAAGGTTTCCTTCAAGTTAGAATCTGGACAGTGAACAGCATGGCCCCTGCCACAGCTGACGCAGCTGCTCCTCACCACAACACATTGGTGCCCACTCTCCTCTGCATTCCTCTCCCACAGACAGGTAACAGGGACAGATTCCTGTCAGCAAAAGAAGTCAAGGCCAGTCCCACCAGGGCTCAGAGGCTCCTAGTGCCCCAGGTCCCCAGAAAAGCCAGCAGCTCGGCTCTCTAAATCAGTTTGCCCAGATTCTGGATTTTCAGCCACTGGACTCTTGTCTCTTTATCATTGTAATAGGTGCTCAGTGAAACAAACTGGGGGCTGGAGATGATGTGGAGGAGGAATCATTGGAAGATATATTATCAGGATTGGGCTGTCAAAAGGACCTGAGCTGGATCCTTGGGATCTATGTGAAACAGTCTGGCATGGTAGTGAGTGCTTGCAGTCCTAATACTGGAGAGACAGAGACAGGGTGATCCTTGGGGTTCACTAGCTAGCAGGCCTAGCCTACACAGCTGGCCTAGTCTACACAGCAAGTCCCATACTAGTGAAAAGGTACTGTCTTGGCAAGTAAATAAATAAATAACTGACTTACTGTTATTGAGGAAAGATGCCTAAAGTTGACATTTGACTCCACAGACATGTTAGACTTTTAAGCACATAAGTCTAATATCCCCCTCCTGCCTCAAATCAGGATTTACTGACAACCCTCTCATTGTTTAAAAATTCTGGAGACTGGGCTGGAGAGATGACTCAGTGGTTAAGAGCACTGTCTGCTCTTCCAGAGGTCCAGAGTTCAATTCCCAGCAACCACATGGTGGCTCACAACCATCTATAATGAACTTTGGTGCCTTCTTCTAGCATGTAGGGGTACATGCTCTCATATATGTAAAATAAATAAATAAATAAGTAAATCTTTAAAAAATTTTCAAGTACTTTATTAAAAAAATTCTGGAGACTCATTCTTACACCACATAAAAATTAAATTAAAAAGGGAAAGGAAACCTCTTGCATTGTTTCCACTTTTCTGCACAGCTGTAGAGAGTGAATAGGCAGTTGGCTCTCACTCTTGGTTTCACGAGAGTGGCCTCAGCATCACAAACAATGCTTTTTCAGACTACGAGTCATTTGTCTCCTTCCTTCTCTTAATAGCCTTGTTCCCCAGAGACAGAGACCACATGATCAAGGTCACCCACAGTCCCTTAAAGTAATAGTCCCGAGTCTAAGAATAGCCACCCTCTTTTCATTACTCCCTTATTCTGCTTTCCGTGTATGTGTGCACACCATTTAATGAGATGGAGGTCATAAAACTTCCCATGCTGCTCCTGAGTTAACAACCTCCTGCTTGAACTGACCATCAGGGTTTTCCTCAAGATGCCTTTTAAAAATTTCATCTCTCTCTTTGTACAACTCTCCTGGGAGGAATCTGTCTGTCTCTTAGCAAGCTCTTTACAGCAGACTTCAGAATAAGGAGATCTGAAGAAAGGGACAGGTCCCACTACAGCAGAAGACGGCAATGAGTGTTTCCTACAGAGCACACACATGTACCTATGAACTAATATTTCAAAATGATCCTTGGCTAGATTAGAAGCTAACACGGAAACTATACAGCTTCTCCCACCCCTACTCAAAATAGTACTCATATTTTAGTAGGCTCTGATGGCAGAAAGGAGGTGATCAAACTAGATACTCATATACAAATATCCCCAGTTCTAAGATGATTTGTGGATATTCAGCATTATCCACATTCAAGACCAGGTTGGACCTATGGGGAGAGCACAAACCTCATAGCTGAAAACACAGAAAGTTCAGGATGATAGACTTCAGGGGAGGTGTAAGACGCAGGGCTAAGTGTGCATGAAGAGCTACTAGGGTAGGAAAGTGTGCTGGGGAGGGTGGGCTGTGGGCTAAAGGCAACAAGGTACTCTGCCGTGCTACCATGCACCTCACTCAATCCTTACAATGGTCTAGGTAGGCCAGATTCTTCCACATTGCAGACATGGAGGGTAAGATTTGGCAGAGGGTAAGCAGGCTCAAGATGCAGGACTTAAATGGTGGGGCCATTATTGGTGGGAATGAAAATTAGCAGAATAATGTCTAGAAGCCTTTTGCAAAACTGAAATAGAATTGCCAGATGGGCCAGCAATCCCACCTCAGGGTCTATGGACAGGGGCAGGGAATCATTATGTTCACTGAAGCATTGCAAAAGCTACAGGTTGGAAAAACCCTGCCAATCAACAGAGGAGTGTGTAGAGATAGGGCTATAGTCCTGTGGTTCAGCCCTTTCCTAAAACATTTAAGGTCCTGGGTTCAATCTCAAAGAGAAAAGAAATATAGAAACCACCATCCTAATGCCTTCTATTAATTTGTTTACATCTCATATACAAATGAGAACTGTATTTCTGTGTCCAGCTTACTTTACTTATGACTAAGTCCTCCAAGTTGATACATGTTGTTAAAGGTGATCAAATTTCCTCCTTTGGAAAGGTGATTCGTGTGTGTGTGTGTGTGTGTGTGTGTGTGTGTGTGTGTGTGTGTGTG
>CAJQZJ010033544.1:3147843-3204812 GCA_907164525.1 Lophiomys imhausi | reverse complement strand
GTGTGTGTGTGTGTGTGTGTGTGTGTGTGTGTGTGTGTGTGTGTGTGTGTGTGTGTGTACCTATGCCTGTAAACAGGTATGCCCTTTTGGAGGCCAGAAATCCACACCAGGTATTCTCTTTTATTTTCCTATATTAGTTTTTTAAACAATTCTATCACTGAACTTAGCACTCCCTGATTGGCTAGTGAACTCTGGGCTTGTCTTAGCCCCTACCCACCCAAACTATAGTTACAGATGTGACCTGCTACGCCAAACTTGTTACATATGTTCTAGAGGTCTGAACTCAGATCTTCACCCTAGTATGGTAGGTTCTTTACTGACTGAGCTCCTCCTCAACCACCCTCAAAGGTCATTTTTTAGTTTAGTGTGTTGCTGAGTTCAAATCTTAGACTGTATCTTCTAGAGTGAAACTCTATTTTAGCGTTGGCCTCCCCCCCCCCCCCCGATTGGGAAGCCATGAAGACATCCCAGGGGTACCAGAAGTGTAGGAGTAATCCTAAAATGATGAATAACCTTACATTTCTTCCTCATCTCTGCATTTGGCCTTAGCCAAGATGGTGAGAAGAGATCTTCTTTATTTTCAATAATTACTTTGTGATGTGTTGTTATTAGATGTAGTACTGAAAGGGATGAACACCCCCCACCCCATGACCTTCTATCAGACAGAATGAGCTATTTTCATTAGTTCTGTTTGGTGGATATAACATGACTAGACTTGGATCTGGGCCTGAAACTCACATAATCATGGTGTTAGAAATCCTGATAAAATGGTGGCTTCCAAAACCAGCCTGCCACACGCACAGCGTTGGTGGTATAGTGGTGAGCATAGCTGCCTTCCAAAACCAGCCTGCCTATCAGTCTGAACTTAAATACTTTTAACTCTCATTTATTTTAGTTAACTTCCCAACACGTCACTCCCAGTAGAGCAAAAAGGGAATATAACTCATTGGAATGTGATAAGAAGACTGAATAAGGCAATATATGTAAAGTGCTGAGAACATGATGAGGCATATACTGGTACTTAGTATATTCAGCTACAGTCATCACTATAGTTACTGTCATGTCTCAGGCTGCTGTTTAATTCACTATGTAGTTGAGGTTGGCCTTAAACTTCTGATCCTCTGTCTCAACGTCCAAGTCCCAGGTTTGATTTCCAGCATTGCATAAAGCAGATGTGGAGATAAACCCAGGACTTAGTGTATAGTATAGGCAAGCATTCCACCAACTGAGCTTCTGGAGAAACACATTCTATTGAGAGATAAGGAATAGCAACAGTATATATTTCATGCCATTGTGAGACAGTGAAAATAAAGCATGAAAATGCTTAGCCTTGAACATTTTTAGCTGCTGGAAATAGTAATAGTAACAATAAAACTAACTGATTTAGCCCCATATATACCATCTTTTCTAGTTAGAGACTTCAGGTCCTTAGCATTATTTAGCAATTCAGAGAAGCCTAGTTTCTGAATCATACTGTACAAATATTCAAAACTAATTGATTCTGTGGATTCACTGTATTATCTTATAATCAAGTCAGGAGCACTATAGTCCTCATCTTGCTAAGAGTAGTATTCTTTCATTTTGAAAGAATATCCTTGATTGATCATATATCATGTTATAAGTCAGGACATCAACTTTATATGAAGAATACCACCACTTTTATCACCCCACCGCCACCAAAAAACAAAAACAAAAACAAAAAAAAAACCCAACCCATAAAAACAGCTGGTACCAGAACATAGAAAATTCATTTATGAAACAGCAACCCATTTATTATGACAAATGGTAAATCACACACATTGATAAATGAGCATATTGTTTTGTGAGACATATTCTGCTGTACAATAACATGGTGCTCTGGGTATAAAAATAAAAAATATTATCATGGATGTGTCATCCTTGGTAGCACCAGGAAATCAAAAAAATCCAAAGTTAATATACTTCCAACCAAAACTAGCTGGTAGGATTTTTTTTTTGAGGAATTTGGTTGTTTTGTTAGATGAAAAATGCATACTTCAAGAGCTTAAAATATTGATACCTCTAAGAGCTCCTTCTCACAGCTATAGAACATCAGTCTTAAGACTGACCACGGTGCTAGAGGCTGAGGAAATGCAGCCAGGGGGTTCAGATCCTCAATCACACATGGAGCTAGTCTTCTTGACGGGCTTATTTCAATCCAGAAAGAGCTGACAACCTTTTTAGAAACACAGGAAACAAACCGAAGCAGATTCATTCTGGGCATTTTATTTTCATCCATACT
The DNA here is from genome assembly GCA_907164525.1 of Lophiomys imhausi. Lineage (NCBI taxonomy): Eukaryota > Metazoa > Chordata > Mammalia > Rodentia > Muridae > Lophiomys > Lophiomys imhausi. The sequence continues at coordinate 3,202,552 of CAJQZJ010033544.1, read as the reverse complement.
GAGCAGAAATGTAAAAAAGCCACTCATAACAAGCATAAAGTAGACGTCTGTAAACTGAAGGACTGTGACATGTTTGTCTCTGGAGGGGAAGCATGTTGCTGGGCTATTTGGAGTAAAAGACACGTAATTCACTATTGCCCCCTGTGTAATGCTTGAATTTATTAAACGGATGCAAGGCATGTTTTAAAATTAACTGAAAAAACCTAAGTGTATAAAATAGAAAACGCACTCAGGATATCTGGCAGTATTTATTGACATTGTTGGTTGCCACGACTTGGGTTTAGGGTGGAGACTGCTACCGGCAACTAGAAACTAGAAATTTGAGCTTCTGTCAAACATTGAGTACATGCATGGGACGACCCCACAACCAGGAGGGAGCTAGATTCTGCCAAAGGGCAGAATCACTGCTGTTTAGAAACCTCTGAATGATGGGCCTCGGTAGCCAGGACAACACAAACAGCTACCAAGGCTGACTCCCTGCTCCACACAGAGCATATCATTCAAAGAGACTGGAGTGGAAGCGACTCTGCAGACAGTTTTCTGCCATCGGGTTCCAGCACACCCCAGAAGGGACAGCTGTCAGCAGCATCTCTCTAAAGAGGCAACAGGGGACAGCAAGCACTGGACTCATTGTATTGCCTCAAACTGTAGAAAAAAAATAATGGCTAATTAAATGATTTAACCAGTATTTATATTATCTTTAATTGTTTTGGCGGTGTTAATCCTTAACCTGCCATTATAAATGAATAGACACAGACACCATGTAGATCTTAACAAGCCTAGGCCTGGGTTGTGCAATCCTAGCCCATCTAAGCTAGCTCATAACTCTATTACCCAAATATAGCCCCATATATATATATATGTCCCTTTGGACTGTTTTTCTCCATGGTAAGCTGATGTTCCAGGCCATGTAGAAGGATCTTCTTTAATTTACCCCATGGTGTGTCTTCCTGGTTTACTCCTGGCTTTCCTCCAGCCGCCTTCTTGTTCCCAAGATGCTCTCTATCTGTTTCTCCCAAAAAGCCCGTGAACCTTAGTCCCACCTATCTTTGTCTTTGCCCAATCTCCAGGCCTCAGCATTTATTTAACCAATCAGAATCAATTAAGTAACAGACAGCAAACAGGACCAATTAACATTTAGAATGTTTAACACCATCTCATCATTAAACCTTTCAAACATATGACCAAAGGCCCTTTCCTGTGGACCTTCATGGGTAGTGAAGTTCATTCAGGGGTAGGACTGCTCTAGTTATCCATGTTTAAAAGTGGCAAAAGTCATTTACACTCTCATAGCTCAGATACAGCACTGGCCCCTGTGCTCAACCAATTTATATTATATGCCAAGTGGCATTGGCCAATGGTTCATTTAAGACTTCAGATCTAAATTATGAGAGTATAACCAAAGGAGAATAGATTCCAACAAAGCAGCATTTGTTTGAATGCTTTAGGTCCAAGGCAGACATTTGATAAGATATTCCCCCAGATATCAAACCAGAAAATACTTATGTAAAAATTACCACCAGCAGCATGGAAGAGGATGGATCTTGCTTGTTTGACACAGACAGCTTGGGAAGCTAACTTCAATGAGTCCTCCATTGGTCGCTTACTCTCTCTTTTCTAAGTGGATTTCCTATATTTGTTCATTGTTGTACCATAATGTACAATAAATCTATGAGGTTTGAAGCATAAGTGATCCTCAAAATCATGTAACAGAGTCCGTACACGGTAGAGATAATAAAATAGATAGCATACAGGGATTCCCGTTATCAAGTAGTATCCTAAGTGCTTTACTTAATCTAATCCCCTTAATTCTCAAACTACGCCATGAGGTTGACAACTAGATTATCATCTCCATTTACTGAGAAGAAAATTGGGACATAACACAAAAGATTAAATACTATGTGTGGCAGTCAGATACTAAGATTATGAATGAGTCCTGCCCTTTCATAGGGCTCTCTCACTACATATAGGTTGAAACTCTAATACCATTCAGTTCACAGTACATGGCAGTGACAGTGGAGTTACCTCGTATATAAATAAACCTTAACAGAACTTAATGAAATGGGGGTAGTGTTTCTCCTACTGGCTGGCAGCAATAGTTTGCAGGAGCAAATAATGAAAAAAGGAAGAAAAGAAGAAAGGAAGGAAGGAAGGAAGGAGAGAGAGAGAAAGAGAGAGAGAGAGAGAGAGAGAGGAGGGTGGGGGCTTTAGTTCTTTGGCCATAAATACTTAAGATCTACTAACAACCACATTAGACTGGAATAGAAGGCCACCCTCCAGAAAGAAGTGCAATCTGGCTAATCCACAGACTATATAGTCTTGGAAGATCCTAATGCCAGGGCCTGGTGTATGTGGCTTTAAGATACTAAGTCTCTGGTAATTTTTTATGCAGCAACAGAAGTGTTAAGGTATATCCAACAGATCCAAGATCACAGAGGAAGTAAAAGTAAGAGTAAGTATTTAAATCCCAATGGCCAGATTTTAAGTACTGGCACCCCCTCAACCCAAAGTAAAAACCCATTAACAGCCTCTGCAGCAGAGAAAAATGAATTATTTTGCTCGCCCTATTTACTTTTTCTTTATTGAATTTTCTATCTATTACACACTCATACATGTAAGTGCACACCTACACATAATTAATTCATCCTTTCTCTCTGTGACTAGAATATGAGTTCCACGTGAACAAAGATTTCTGTCTATCCTACTCACTATGGTATTATCATCATTTAAACAAAAGGCCTGTCATTGGATAGGTGGTTGTGCTATTTTCTTTTTTCTTGCTTTGACAAAGTACTGAGGCTTGGTGACTACTCCAAGTCCCTTGACAATCAGTGGAGTAGGAAAGTCAGATGTAGTCAGTTGTATTATTCACATTGAAGATGTACACTCTTTACCATTTTCCATAACTGGGATGTCTGTCATATGATTATATATTTCACTTTCTTGGCCAATGAGATGAAGTTGGAAGTGAAAGGGTCTTATATACCCATGACTTAGGAGGTATCACATTTACATTCACTTTCCTTGCTGTTCTGCCACAAGATGAGAAGAATGGCCTTAACCAGCCTGCTGGCCCAAGAGGCATGAAAAATATGCAGAGCAATGCTGGACTCCACCTGTAGTTAATGAGCAAGCTTGGATTAGCCAACCTCCACCAGCGCGGGAACACTGGAACAAGAACACTCACTTTGAGCAGTTTGAGTCAATTCTGAAGCAGCTTGCTAACACAACAGTATCATAGAGTAGGATGCATTCTCTGGGCTTCTAGTTCATCAGAGGCCTATCAACATGGAACGTCATGCACTGACATAATGGTGAGGAACGTTCCAAATGGTACAGGCAGGTATAATCAGTGCCTTGATGGCCCTTTTGTGGGCAGTAAGATGCATTGTAACCACTAGGTTAAAAGCATCTTTTAGGATAGAATATTGCAAAACTCAAGGTTTTGATAAAATAACAAAGCCAATGCATAAATATCCACTTCTGAAATTAAGGCATTACAAAAACTGTGTTACATAAGATTAAAGGAAGAATTGAAGTGTGAGTTGGAGCCAGGAGTTCAACACAAAGAAGCCCAAACCAGTGCACAGTACACAATGAATGGTTAATCATCTGCTTTCAGGATCTGAAAAGGCTAAAAAGGTTTTGGATTTCTGTAAGCCTGGAGTTTCTAACTACTTGAAAATAGTGTATTATTGCCCATAATTCAGCCAAAATTGAAAATAGATCAAAGTCAGATCTATTTGGTGTAATTTTCCCTGGGTAAAGTGGCAGCAGGGCGTTAAAGCTCAATGTTATGGACATGAACGTTCCAGGAAGCTCTGAGTCGAACAGAGTTGTCCATACACAGAGGCAGTGAGATTCAGCAGGCTGTGGAGATGCTGCACATGGAATCCAGCTCAGTGCAGGAGCTGCTACTCCTGCCAGTAACAACCACAACTTTATTGTTGTTTACTGGGGCTTACTGGAGCCACTGCCTCCACCCCTTCTCCCCTTCTCTCGGCTGAACTCTGTATTATCTTCAACCATCACAGACAGGCTGGCAAGTTACATATTAACAAAGGTCTAAATGTTTATGTCTCACAATTCCTTTCATTTGTCACACGGTTTCATATGCTGAAACCTACCCACCAAGGACAATGTGCTAGGACATGGAGGTTTGGAGGTGTTGTTAGATTATAAAGATTGTACCATAATGGATAGCATTAGTGTCCTTAGAAGCAGTTAAAGACACCAGGGTTCTTCCATATATTATGTCAGGATCCAGGGCAAAGACATCTTCTGTGAGAAAAAGAGGCACTAAATATGCCAGACCCTTGATTTCAGGCTTTCTAGCCTTTAAGACTATGAGAAACAAATTTCTACTATTCATGCTGCTCAATTTACAGTATTTTGTTGCATTGACCCTGATGGACTGACCAAGATGGTACTCTTCTGTTCTCAACATATAAAGCTCAAAAAGTACAGCTCTCTGTACACGGACAGTTACTAAACTATAGAGGACAGAATAGAACAGAAGGCCTTGGATAAGAGTGCCCTGGTAGCTTCTTTTCCTTTCAGGTTTTTTTTTTTAATTTCTTAATGATGAATATTTCATATTTATTTGGTTTTTCTCTACTCACCATTAATGCCATAGATTATATAGTACATTTTTAAAATCGGAAATACCAATGCCTCCATATTCCTTCTAGAAAACATGGCCATATTTGTCTGCTGTTTGTGGTTGACGCAAAGCCAAACTATCTAATTTGATTCCACCCAAGCCCTGCAGTTGCATGAAGCTGGTTAACAACACCATCCTTTAGTTATGGAAATAATCTGGAAGGGTGGTGTGTATTTGCACCCTGATGGCCCTGTAATTCAAAACGCTTTATCTCTCTGTGCAAATGCAGTTACGCACAGAACAAGAGCCATGATAGAACGCACTGGCATGAATCCTTGCTCTCAGAACTCTGCACATGCTGAGCCCCTCCAGAAGGGCAGGCATTCTTCCACTGCAAAGTGCTGCTCATTTGCCCAACTGATGTCAGGCACAACACCTATTCTGAAGAGATCAGCAATAGCTCTATGACGCTCCAACATTTAGGGGGCATCAGGGAGCATCCCACCACCTGGTGAGCCGACACTGACCAAGAGATCCTTGTTTTAAAAAGAGATCTCTGAAAAGTCTGTAGGAAGAGTATTACAAGAGCAAAATAATAATTTGAAGAGTGTAAAAGTTTTCAATTTACAGTGTTTTTGTTGGCCCAGGTTCAGCCATAAGGGCTGTAGGAGGAGTGTGACAGGAGACTCTCCATACCATCCCTGGACATCACATCATGTCCATCTGTTCAGTCCCCTCCCCACTTCTCCTACTAAAGTCATAGAGATCCAGCTTGTATTTAGTTTTTTATTATCTTACATATCTTAAAAATCTTCCAATACTGGAGAAAGCAGCAGGAAACTGCCATAGGTCAGTTTCTTTGAGAATTGGAATATGTCTCAATAAGAAGTACTAACTTCAGGGAAAATAGACCTGTGTCCTTAAACCATTTTTGTTCATTATGGATGGATCTCAGCAGAGGAAGTGAGGAAAAGAAACATCACTGGAGACCAAGAACAGGCAAACAAGGAGCCTCCTCGGAGTGCCAGTCCTTGATGTAATAGTTTTGTTCCTTATTTCCTATGAGTCTTTTGTGAATCAGAGTAGTAGGTAGACTGAAGCCTGTCTGCCTTTAACAGAAGCACCCTTCAGGCCACCTCTGTCCCTATGTGGTACCAGCACATGTGATGTCACATTGAGAGTGATTTGCTTAGCTCGGCCTGAAAGTTTAATAGAGGGGAGGAAAAAAATGATGCTTATCTCCCATATCCTTGCAAAAGAATCTGGTTTCTAAAACCATATGGCTTTCTATAGATAACGACTCTGAATGGTACCTGGCATTTGTGGGCATGTAGGTTTTGCCATGGAAATGCTCAAGGAAAAAGATACCTTATTCAAGTTTCTGATCACCCTTGAAGTCATCTTCAGAGCCAGATTTCAGTCTCTTCCAGGAACTCACTAGTAAGAATGGAGGCTTGGATGGGTCTGCTTGGGAGGAGGAAGAAAAGGTGGAAAAGTGTGCCTCGCACTCAAAAGAAGTTGAAAGTCAAGGTGTTACCCTAAGCAGACATCAGGCAATTAAGAGAACAGTCTACAAATAACAAAACAATAAATGGGAGGGTTCATCTAATTGATGTATTGCTTAGAAAAATGGGGAAATGGCTTTTCATGGACACATGCATGTTAGGAACAACTGACTTTTAAGTTCATGCAGCACAAAATTAAGTCTGCTATACTAGAAAGGCTGCTAGAAACCCTGATGAAGTGAAGGCCAGTGTGAAGGGCTATTGGCAAAAACATATGGTGCATTAGGTTTCTGCCAGCAGAGGAAACATACAGGGTTTCAAATATTCTCCCATCAAAATTCACAAGGGATGAATCTTGAACCTACAGGCATTATTCTGTAGTGGCTACTCGTGTGATACTACATTTCTCATGAGCAGCTATCTGAAGCTCCACACAAAATCATTCAGAATGACATCAGCAGGGTAGGATAGATGTTCACTTTCAGTCAACAGTCAGTGTCTAGAAAGCCAATGTTCCACCTGAGGATGCTGAGAGCCTACTCCCTATGTCTTTAAATGGAAACTATTTTGGTATGCTCCATTGATTTTCTGAACGAGTTTCCAACATACTTTTCTGTTAATATATGTCACCAGCTGTCATTTAAAAATGTATCTTGAAAAACCAAAAAAAAAAAAATGTGCTTGAAGTGTTCAGATACTTTTAGTCTTTGTATATATCCCAGACTGAACTGACCTATATATTCTATGAAGCAGTTTATGAAAATGTCATGCTATATTAGGAAAGAGTAACCTGTCAGAGGGTAAATGTTGCAGGATGTGCACACTGTTATTGTGTGCAATATTTGGCTCAGATGTCAAATGGGATGAAAACAACCTGTGTGAACTGCCAGGAAAGAGCAATTACTTTGGTAAGAAAGCTTGGTGTGGCTGCATCCCTATAGCAATGGGGATGTAAAGAATGTGAGCCAAACAGAGAAAATAGAGTGCTTTGAGAAAAGGATCAGGGGTGAATAAAAGAAAAAAAAAGGAGTTGGGTTATTAAGGAGAAAGATTAGGTGTGATGAAGAAAAACAATGGATAAATGAGGTCCAGCCAAAGAGATCAAGGTGTCAGGTCTTCCTCTAAAGCTAAAGGATAACAAGAGGAAACAAAGTAGATGGACACTTGGAAGTCAAAGAGCATATTATACACAGAATGTTCTGACAGACAAAGACAGAATCTCAGGAGGGAAATGTACTAAGACAATGAATGACAAAAGAAAGCAGGTTTGAAGCCCTACTTTTAAGGAATAAATGTTTCCATGTGGACAAGCAAATAATCATAGATCTTGATAATGAAAGTCACAGACAACCAGGTTTCTTACAAACGGTTGGTTTTTATAGCTAGGCAGATGGATGGTCATTCAGGCTCTGGAAGCTGAGATGGTCGCCATACTCTGGTTCTTCACCTATTCTGGACATAGACTATATCTCAAATCAAATAGCAACAATAAGTAGAAACACAGACATCAACTACTGGAGCCTAATGACAATTAACTTCTGGTAAGGTTGCTTAAAATATTAACTTGTTTATTTCTCACACATTTGGCCTGGTGGCAATACATGGTTTTCTAATAAAAATAAGCAGTAAAATTATTATCAATATATTGCTGAAGGGCTTGTAATGCTTGGGAAAGATTAGGGAAAATATGGGCTTGACCATTATTTTAAAGATGATCTCATGTTTTGACTTGTAGGGAGACATTCACACACAGCATTCTCAATTTCTGTTCTAGATGGCTTCATGTTTCAGACTTCCAAGTCTAAATAAAGTATTGTGTTGCATAAGAGGAAACACCTAAAATATAAACTAATTTGGAAAAGCAAGGGGAAAGAAATGGTGGGCAATTTAATACAAGCAAGAGGAAATTTAATCTGCAGTTAAATTCTGTTTCCTTGCTCTGCATTCACCAACTATACTGGGAAGAGAAAGAAAAATCAGAACTGTGGTTTTCTAATGTATGCCTACAGAAAAAGGAAAAATCCCTCATCAAGTGATGCTGTAGTATTAAGCATTCTAAATGTTAATTAATTGGTCCTGCTTGCTGTCTGTTACTTACATGGACTCTGATTGGTTAAATAAAATGCTCAGGCCTGAGATAGGGCAAAGACAGAGAAAGGTTGGACTTCCTGAGATTAGAACAGGGAGCCTGTGCTTTAGACAGAGGATTAATGCATTCCAGCCAGCAAGAAGAAGAAGGAGACACACACCATGGGTTAGGAAAAAGAACCTCATTCCACATGGCCAGGAACATCGACACAGCGTGGAGAATGGCAGTCAAAGGAGACCTATGTATATATGGGGTCATATTTGGGTAATAGAATTAAGAGCTAGCTTAGATGGGCTAGGATTGCACAATACAGGCCAAGGCTTGTTAAAATCCATCATGTGTCTGCAAGCTCATTTATAATGTCTGGTTAAAAAATTAACAGCCGCTGAACTAACGTAATTTAATTAATATTTTTTTTACATCATTGGGCTATTAAAATAAACTCAAGGTGAAGTCTGGTGATAGAGACAACAGAAAGATTCAAATTGCCATCTGGTGTGATGTCTTAAGTCTTTTGTGAGTTATCTTAGCAACTTCCAAAAATGTCATCAGCTTTAACACCAGAGTTTGGGTGCAATACTGTTGACACATCTGTAATTATAAAGGATATCAAAATGAGGTCACATACTTTGCAGTTCAATTTGCTCCTTCTGAAGAGTCACAGAATCATATAGGATAGAAAGACTGCTGTATTCTCTTCTGTGCCAGACTAATAAACCACTTTAGACTGTATCTTAATTATCTGTTACCTCAAATAATCCTGTTACATAACATTTGTGATTATAACAGACACTGAAATTCTCTGAACTCAGAACCAACTTTTATTATTATTTTTTTTTTAACTTCAAGACAAATTTAGGGGACAAAGGAGAAAACCCCATGAAACTAATGAGACTCTGTGTGGTCAACAGAAAGATTTCTTCTTAATGGCACCTGTAATACCATAGAAACTCAAGTTTCCACCCAGATTGCTCAGATATTTTGAATGCCAAAGTAATACATTGAAAGAAGAGGGGTAAAGCTCTATGGATTTACAGAGCATTAATTACAATCACAAGGAAGATCTTGGCTTGGTAGTAAGAAGAGTTCACTTAGCCTAGATCAGTTCTAGATCTGTGGGTCAAATGACCCTTTCACAGGGGTCACCAAAGACCATTGCAACAGTAGCAAAATTACAGTTATGAAGTAGCAATGAAAATAATTTTATTCTTGAGGCTCACCATAACATGAGGAACTTCATTAAATGGTTGCAGCATTGGGAAGGTTGAGAACCACTGATTTATATGCTTCTTAGGTCCTATTTTCCAACATTCCAAAGCAAAATATAGAAGTTTTAGACATAGTTTGAACTTCTCAAAGTATAGCTGAAAATTATCTGGGTGGGGTGTGGTTAAAAATAAGCAGAATCTGATAAGAAAGATTTCATGACCCATGTAATTGTAGAAAAAATTATTGGGAGTTTGTAACAGTTAATTTTGATTGTCAACTAAGAAACAACCATGGAACCAGTGAAGCAACCCTTTCCCTGTATCTATGATGGTATGACTGGTGTGGCTTAGTTGGGTAAAGGGTGGTGATCTAGAAGTACTGCTAAGTTCATTCTAAGGGCTAGGGGTGGCTTTTACAGGTTCCTAGGGGCCCTCTCCTCTGGACTTCCTTTTCTCCCTGATTGGTCCTGCCCAAGGTATCCCTTGGATAGGCTATTTTTCTCCATGCAGACCATTGTGACACTTAAGATTTCCTGGAGGGCAGGTAGTGGAATGGTGGCACAAGCTTAAAGCAAAGTACAGTTCTTCTTAAAGGGACCACTCTCAATTTTCCAGATTAGCTCAAGTTACCCTGACTCTCCTATGACATTTTGTTTCAAGGGCCAATAAGATCATGAGGGTTCTTATGTAATCAATACAATTGGTCCTTTGATAGATTTACAGTATGATGACATCAGTATTGGGAGGTAATGATGTGGAAGAAGTGAGACCCAAGATACAGGAAGCAGGCCATTCAGGCTATACCACTAGAGCTGTATCTCAGCTGGGTCCTTTCTGTATTCTCTTTGCTGTTTAACTCTTGTCATCCAGAAGTAGAGAATAGCCACTGCCACACACACTCCTGCTACCTGATGTCTGTCCCTAGTGCACAGAACCAAAGAGTATGGATTAAAGCTCTGAGATAATGAGCCAAAAGAAATCCTTCCATGTTAATAAGTTTCTGTCAAGTGTTTAGTGCCAATGATGCAAAAGTAACTGATTCGGCATTTAAAGAAGAAAGAAAATACAACCCATAAGAAGAAAAGATTACATAGCTCAATCATACTGATCTAGAAAAGACAAAAATTGAAATAATTTTTGAAAATAGAAAACTACTACAGACATTCCATAGTTTAAAATGCTAAAGGAAACATTCCCCATGTTAAGCAGAAGTATAGAAGAGATTTCCACAAATAAAACCCCAAATAAGCTCCTATAAACAAATCTGTGGTGTAATAGATTAACAATATGCTGGAAGAAAATAATATTGAATTAGACATTGGAGAAGAAAAGCATAATTAACCTGGAGACACAGTGATAGATACAAAGCAGGAAAACACCCAGAGGGAAAAAGCAAAGGTAATTAAAGTCTGACTTACATGACAATGGTCCTGAGAGTCATGCAACTGAGATTACTGAATAGGAGAAATGAAGTGGGATGGGTGTGGGGTGGGAATCCATGGTCTAAAAGTTACGAACTCCATGGAAACTATGAGCACCCAAGAAGCTGAGGAAATACCAAACACAAAGGCATGATGGAAAATACATGCTACACATTACAGTAACATCATGTAAAACCAATTATAAGAGCACACTTTAAGGGCAGCCAGAAAAGAAAGGCACAATAAATATCTATATCTATATATAATATATAAATACATAAAATAAAAAATATAATATATAATATAATTATGTATACATATAATATAAATAAAGCTTGATCCTCTGGAATAGCAACCAGAGCTCTTAACTTATATAATAAATCTATATGTATAATATATATATTTAGTCCTTTTATCCTTTGGTATAATATATAATATATATATCATATATACTCTCTCTATATATATTATATATGTTTTATACACATATATCCAAGATGATGTATATATATAATCAACTCAGCAAATCAAAAATAACAACAAAATATTTAAATAAATCTAATATCTATTCCTGATTTAAGAAAAAAAAATACTGTGGAATTAAAAGAAGAAAGGTCTCCTCAACTAGAAAAAGGGAAGCTGTAAACAACAGCAAACTCTAAAGCTAAAATCAGGCTTAATGGCTACAGACCATATAATCTTCTCCTAAAATGAACAAGACAAAGATGTCCACACTGAACTCTTCTATTCAATATACAATTAAAGTTATAATCTGTAAAGTGAAGGAAAAGATAAAAGAACAAAATCTTTGTATCTACCATATGATCGAGCTTTTCTATTCTTACATATTTATTCAAATACAAGTAAGAATGTCTATATAAATAATTTTCCATAGGCATTTCGTTATTAACATCAGCTTGAATTGTAATAGTTAGAAACAACAAAACTAGAATCAACTAAAATATCTACCTGTATGTAAATGGTTTTTTTAAATGGTATATCTAAAGAATAAATAAATAATAACAAGAGTTAAAACAAGATGAATGTCAAAATAGTCAGATTTTATGAAAGAGCTAGACTCTCCACCACAAGAGAACATGTAGGCTGTATTTTTATAAGATTTAGAATATGGAAATTAATTGCTAGTGACAATAGGCTCCCTGGAATAAGGGGGGGGGGGAAAGGATGTAGAATAATCAAATGAATTTGGGGAGGTGACATACACTGTTTGAATACCAGGATGGTTTTATGGATTCATTTAATTTACAGTTTGACAATTATACTTTAATAAAGCAATTAAAATTTGCAAAAAAAAAAACCATGACATCTTTAAAATGGAGAATATGTTAGTACAAAATAACTCCGCATGCTTGTTCAAGAAGTATTTCATACACTTTCATAAACTCAACGTCCTCCTTGTCTTACCCGTAAAACATTTAAGACCTCTATGGAATCAGTGTCCCAGAAGTAGAAAACAAAGACAAAAATAACCGAAGGTGTTTTTATATCTGTAAGTCCTCTTCTACTCACTATGACAAAATCTAATACCCATGACCTTTGACTTTAGGGGGAAATATTGTCAAGTAGGAATCTGAGAGGCATAACGTTAGCACATGAAAAGGAAGAAAGAAGAAAGGAAGGAAAGATTGGGGAGGGGAGCATGCAAGATCAATATCAATTACCTGAGAAACTTAAACAATAACCTCGATCCAGGCTGAATTCAAGTGTTTGCATCTGGCCTTTATTCTAAACTTAGCTCAGAATCTGTGACGCTTATACAGGTAGCCCTGTGTTTGTTTTCCCACCTGCCCATGTTTCTCCCACCCTTGATTATTTTCAGGATCCCACTCCCACACTAACTTCACAATTTAGGTCATTTGCTGGCTGTACTTGCAGTCCACTGAGCTCTGTAAAGTGCCAGACGACAAACTCCTGAGAGGAAGGACTGCCACTAGGTGTCACAAAGTTCCACAGGGTTCTGCCTTCTCCCTTGCTTGCTGGTCTCCAGATGCTCTGTAAGGCTGTGCTGTCCCCAGAATGAGTATTCAAAATCTACTAATAGGACACCTGAAGAACTGAAGGTCTTTCCTGGGGAACCGCACCCCCATCCCTAACTCACACACTGTAAATGCTGAAACCTTTAGATGGACGGCCTAACAAAAGGCAATGTTTGAGAGAAACAAATCAGAATGTAAAACTATATTCATGAAGTGGCATCAGCCACAGATGAGAGATGGCTAAAAATTAGAAAAACACATGAAAAATGAAAATAAAGAAGCTGCCAGGACTCTTGTTTTTCTCGTTTTCCCTATCTTTATTGATGCTATATTGTCTTGATAGAATAAAAAAAAGGATTATTGACAGGTGGCAGCTTGAAGGCTTTTTCATTTCATACAGCTGAAATGAATCTGAGGCTTCTATTCATCTGAGAGAAAAGGGTAAAAATAACATTAATTTTGCTCCTGTTGTGGGTGGTTGTAGCTGAGGCGGATTTGTTTGGCTGCCAATTACTGGTAACAGTTATCTGGCTGTTATAGATTTTATAAATGTGTCTAGCAGTATTCTGTCTATTTAGAAAATGCCTATCATAACTTCATATTCTATTCCACAGGACAAAGAAGACTGACCCTGTTTAATTGAGTATGTAGCTCACATTTTACTAGAGAACAGCATGTGATAAAACATGTCCGGGGAAGGTCTGGGTTGAACACTGTTCTCCAGGGAATCATGCCACACTGGCGAATTACCTGAGACATAAACAGGGTTCTGCAGAAGTAGGTGCACTGCATGCTGGAAAAGAAAACTGGGCCGAGCAAGCATACTGAATCACAAACCAGCCAGTCAGCAATGTTGGTATCAACGTAGGAAAGGAGAGCATATACCGGTGGGAAGTGCAAAGGAGCCCAGTGTTCTTAGAGAATTATCTGAGAAATATACAAATGCTGGAGATGCACCAAGTAGTCCTGGATCATTTCTACAAAGAAATTGCAGAAAGCTCTGGGTCTGACCCAGTGAGATATTGGAAACAACCTAAATCTTCAGGAGTAACAGGGATAATTATGTACCCACACAGACTGGATTGACATGTAGCTAAAACGAAATTTAAGGTTTGTATGAAATGAGTAAGAAAACTGTCCATGACTGAATTATCTGGAAAAAAAGTTGAAATAACGTTTGAGGCATTTTTGAAAATCAGCAAACATACCACTTTCAAATGTATACTGTTTAGGAACTGAGTGCCCATGAAGGAGAGCAAGGACATACATCAGGTTTTTTTTTTTTGTTTGTTTTGTTTTGTTTTTTTTAATCAGAACTCCTAAGGGTTACAGCAATGCTGAAGAGGCTCAGCTTCTCAATTTACACGCTTCCCGAAATCTAGTGGGATTTGGAGTGCTTTTAAATTTAGGAAGTCATAAAAGAAAACAAGATCTGCAGGGCATGGTGGGATTTTCAGGTCCCTGAAATCCAAGAGGCTGGAGGATCAGGCATCACCACCATGAATCCCAGCGTGGCCTGGTCCACACAGCAAGGCTCAGGTCAAAGGGGGCTACAAAAAGAAACAAACAAGAAACAAACGAAAGCCAAAAGAACAAGACAGGATTAAATAAATTTAAGTACAACAGGTTATTGATTCAGAGAACAAATAATAACTGGATATGATCAAATTAGGAAAGTGGATTTGGCGATACAGTATTGGCAGTAAGAGATTCTTATCAGGGGAAATATGTAATCTTTCTGGTATAAGTATAAATATGTAATCTTTCTGGCTTACTCCTGACTATTCCTTTGACCCACCCAACTACAGAATAAGATTATGAACAGATGCAGCTTAGATAGCAGGTGGAATGAAATGTTAAGACGAATGCAAAGTGGGACCTTCTGGAGAAAGATGACTTCAGCATTAGGATTTATTTATTTTCTAAGAAATAAGGAATACCATAGGAAGAAAAACTTCAAGTTCTTTTTCACATTAATAAGCATAGGCCTGGCTATTCTTACTCTGAGCACAGCCAGCAGGCAGAGACTAGCTGTCTAACTATCCTGCTGTCCAGGGCACTGCCTGTCTGTAGGGTCCAGCAGGGTCCACCCACAGGGACTGCTGCTGTCTGGACCAGCCTGTAGTTAATGCTGCCTCCAGGGTAGGACGAGGATAAGACTGGATGTCTTTGTGAACTACTTCAGATCTGGAACCACAGACACCCACATCACCATCTGTTGAGTGCCATGCGGACAAAAAGAAAAATCCACTTTGGTCCTAAAAATACTATTTGCCTTACAAGGAACAATCCCTGCTGGTTCTGCTTCCCTGGCCCCTGCTTTACATAATGTTAATTAGAGATGCTAATTCTGTGTCAGAATGGTACTGCAGCCACACCCTGGAATGTGAAATCCCAAACCTTAAAAGTTCTGCCAAAACGTGTCATTTCATCCAAGTGCAACAAATTCAGTTTAAATTATTTATATTCCATGGCTTCCTGACCACAAGTCCACTGAACTAGAGTTGTAATCTTTCCTGACATAGGGAGTAGTCACCATTAACTCATGGGATGTTAGCCCGATTTTGTCACCCATTAGTCAATAATAACATTATACATATTCACATCTGTTTGAAAAAAGAAAAAAAGCTTTTGAATTTTTCAGTGAACTTTCACGAAACTAAAATAGTTTTGTTTTTCTTTTTACAAACTGTCTCTGCTTTCAACACAATACCATTAAGTTCCAACCACCTCCCTGTGGTACTTCCTTCTTTCCAGAAGATGTGCTATTGGTTTTTCCAGATAGAAGATAAGGAAGGGATCCTGGAGGAGGAAGGATCTTGGCCTGAGGATCTAGGTAGAGCCAAGGGAACATCGCAGTGTACTGTCCACCTAGCGATGCCCCACTTGCAGCCTGCAAGCCTCTCCAGCATTGCTTCTCTGGTGCCAGAAGCCAGGCTGGGACCAAGGGTACAGGCCTGTGACTCCTAGCCACTTGTGTCTGACCTGCTGTTGTGGACCAGCTCTGGCCAAGCTCCTGTCTTGCTTCTCCTTTCCCAGCTCTGCCAATACCTCTCTTCTCTTTTCTCAATTGTATGGGCAGGTATGACCGCTGCTCTTGACTTTGTTGATGTTTTCAATTGGTCTTGCTTTCAATTGCCTATCTCTTCTTTGACATATATTATTGTTTTCTTTCTGGTTGCCTTTTATTTAATTTGCTTCTATTCTACTTTATAGGAGGAACACATAAATCATGGATGCCAAACTTTTCCATCTCCCAGTGTAAGCTTTTAATGCCATAGAATACTTCAAAGCACTGCTGAAGTCCACCGCCACACATTCTCATGTGTTGTATTTGGAAGACTCTGATATCTAAACCAAAGCGCAATACAAAAGTTATATAACACTCTGAATAACCACTTCATGTGAAAGTTTACTTAATAACCATTGTCTATTTTCTCTACTAGGCAGTCAATCTTCTGGAATTTTCTTTGAAGGTAAACTAGTTTTATTATGCTCCCACACCATATCATGTTGCAGAACTCTGGGCAAAACTTTATGAGAAAATGCAAGCAACTTCTAAGCCATGTCCTAAAGATAAGGCTCCTGAATGCTACAGTAGTTACTCAGCTTCAACCAGGTGAATGGGGGCAATACCCAAAAGAGTAAGAGGTTGCAGACATCAGAGATGCCATGGTTGGATAACTCATGGATCATAGGCTGGGGACACTTACCAGTTTGTATTACACAGAGGAAGTAAATTATCTGTTTTCTGATAATACACCACTGTTGTTTCTTCTGAAGTATATAAGCTAGTAATCTAACCAGTAACTTCTGGGTGCCAGTGAAAACAAGAGGAGTCTTGTCAAGGATGAAGGAAAGACAGGAGCTGTGGTGGTGACCAATGGATATACAATGGGGTCTTGGAAAAAGTTATGGCAAATTGTGGGACAAATCAATGTATATTTTAGGAATAGAATGAATAGAAATATCTGATTCACTAGGTTAGGATAAGGAAAGGATGATAATTTAGAATGATTCTTAAGTCGGCTTTGGTTTCAATGGGTACTACCATTTAGTAAAAGAGGAAAACATGGCAAGCAAATGTGAGTGATTTTATGAGTGATACAAGAATCGTGATTGAGATTGGTTACATTTGATGCTCTTATTAGACATTAAGAGGGTAGATTACTAAACAGGTCACAGACATGAAGTCTTGTGTTACCACCTGTCATCATAACATACCTCCTGGTCTTTCTCCCTGGTTACAATGGGAGGTCCTGGGATAGATGGACAGGGTCTTATACATCTTTGGAACATGAGTGCTGCCACAATAAATAACCCAAGGTAGACATTCGGTAAACATTTGTTGCTTTAATTTACAATTAAGCATTAGTAAGAGAAATGCCCAGCTATGAGCTATGGGACTGAAATACTTACCTATGCAGCACAAACGATTTCAACAAGTAATGCCCAGAGGACCTAAGGAGGTTTGAATAAGCTCTTTAATGAAAACTATGTACTGAGACATACAGAGAACTTTGTGACTTTAAGTTCAAACTATTCAAGATATTAAGAAAAAAATTAACTATGGTGGAGAAAGCTGAACAGTGCTGGAGAAACATTATGAATCTCCTGGTCTAGTGCTTCTCAGGGATGTTCCTGGCAGAGCTTTACTTCCCTGAGTGCACATTTGCATGGTAGAGGCAGGAGTAAAAAGGGTAGAATTTGGGAGTCTCTAGACCATTGGTGAAATTTCTTTTTATTTCTTTTTAGAAAGGAACACTACTAAAGCTTTTTTTTTTCTTTGAAAGCTATGGATACTCTAACCTCATTATGTAGGTTAAGAAAGTGAGCCCTGCTATTCTGTTCTAGGATTTCTCTTTAAAATTGCTTTGTACCTTACTTACCGGGTTTTATCTCCTGGAACCATGAGCCTCAGACTTTTTAATAGATGGTTAAATTGCACCAGTTATTTCCCTGGACTTTAACTTGGCATAATGCAAAGAAGTGCCTTTCAACACCTCTATCAAGTTTAAGCTCTGCCATTTAGCATATTATGACAGTGTTATTTTAATAGAGATAATGCACTATACCAAGTCAGCCAACTTTGTTCTGACTATGGCCAGGAGATGAGTGCACAAATTACTAAGTGTATTTTCCTCCTGAGTGTTGGATTACAAACTAATAGTAGACAGACAGAGTAAAGGGTAAAAAGACAGTCACCGTGCTCATCCCTGAGAAAACCGCTGGCTTTCCCAATAAAAGGGGGGAAATGAGAGAAGTAGAGACATTATTGGAAGTTCCAGCAAGTTTATTTCCATTATCATTAGATCATTAGATCATTCATCCAGCAGGTTTGGCTACAAAACACCAAGGATTGAATTTCATCATTCACTTTTTTTCTTTCCTCCCTGAGTATATGTTTTATCTTATCATCCAAAATGACAGGCTGGTATTATCAAAGCTATGTACTCCAAGAGTCAGAAGCAGGGGTAAATTTCCTTTTTTTCATTATTTTTTGGTAGAACACACAGACCTTAGGGATAAGCTATCAGCCAAGATATGCCTTCAAATTCATACCAGGCTCCCTGTAGGGGAGAAAGGAGGTAATTAATCTGTCATCCTAGACAGCATACTGTGTCTCTACAGTATTTAAAAGCCAATTTCATTGTGATAAAATTTTGTCATAAATAGATGAACTAGAACAAAAGAAAAGGGAAATATTAATCTGAGTAGTTTTCAGATCCCATGACTAAAAAGAAAATCTGTAACAACCTACTGACTGAAGTAATATTTTTGCTTCTTGATTCAGTTACATATTCTGAAAAAAATCTGGGTAAAGAGATTTTAGGAAGCGATTGATTTTTCAATGTTTAATCCGCTCAGCTAATATGCCAACCTGATGGCTTCCTGAAGCATGCTGGGTCATTCCCATTCCAGTTGCTCTTTAAAAGATGTCACTAAACATGGCAGCCTCTCTGGAAATGTCACCCATTTTCAGGGTTTTGAAAGTGCTGATTCCCTGTCAAACTAATCCTATTTTATCTGTCTCTGGCTCCACACTCTCTCAACCCTTTCAAAACTAATTTTATTATTATTATTTTTGAAAGACAGGGTCTCACTAAGTATCTCTGGCGGGCCTGGATCTTGTTATGTAGACCAGACTGGCCTGGAATGCACAGAGATCCCGCTGCTTCTCACTCCAGAGTGAGTGCTGGAATCAACAGTGTGCACCGCAGCCTCACTTCTCTTGAGTCATCTTCAGTTCCAGAAACGACAGGCTAATGAATAAACACATTTATGAGTTGGGACTCAAACCGTCCCCAGGCAACAGAAGCCTGGAGGTAATTATTCGCCACCATAAGGCTGCACTGTAGATTAGAAGTAATCATCTTATGAAAAACAGAGATGCCAAGGGCTGAGTTTTGAGGAGCCCACTGCAGAGCCACACAGGGGCAGTTGTCTATCAGACCACACCACAACTAGCTAAGCGTTACTCTTTTGCTCTGCCCTGACTCTCTCTCCTCTTAAACTCAAGCTCATGTCATTGCCTGGAAGAGGACTTTGTGGCTGCTGGACTCCCTCATGTGTTCCTCTTCCCAGTGTTACCACATGAACTAAATCTCCTCTCTCTGCTTTCCACAATTACTCATCACTTAACTAGCCTTCTGTAGGGGCCTGGCTGAGCCTCTTAGGAACGCAGCACTGATGCTTTTTGAGAGAAAAACTTCAGTAACCGTTGGAGAAAGATCCTCTTAAGGCATTTTTTTTTCATCATTTCATATTTCTAAAACTTGTCCTAAGTATTGCTGAAGGCTGTCCTGAAGTTCAGAACAACTGACAAAGCATCAATCGGGTTATGTAGAAGGAATAAGTAATTCTGTCATGACAGCAACATCCTACAGAATGCCTGACACTATTATGAATCTGAACATAGCCACGCCCCTCTACAGCTTTCTTGGATGTCATCTCAGTACTATAAGCACAGACCTTGGCATATCAGGCCTGGTTGGCATCAGTAGAAACAACATGGAATGAGCGGGCTGGATGGAGAAGTACAACACAGCTGCCTCTTGGGAGGATCACATGGAAAAAGATGGGAAGATACTAATAGGGAGGTAGAAGTAGTCTACTGACGGCATTCCTTTGATTTGGATGCAAGGCTTTGAACATTAAACACTCCACCTTTGCCACACTCAGTTCTTGAGCTGTGGGCAAATCAAGTTAGTCAACAGCCGTTCTCCAACTTTATTCAGCTCCACAAGTTTTTGAGCAAATTGACAGCAAGCAGTTGGCTTCTTAAAACAAAACCAAACCCAGTTGGCTTCTTAAAACAAAACCAAACCCCAAAATTACCCCTCCAGCTTTTTTAAAAAAGCATTTTCATAAACAAAATGACTACTTTGGAAACTAGAAAGTCAAAGAAATATATATGGTATAGGGAAAACAAAGCTATCTAAGTTGTGAGGTTTACTCAATAGTTTTAAAAGACGCTAAGAGAGTAATCAGGCCTATAGCATTGCAATCCCAGTATTTGCAATATGGAGGCAAGAAGGGCAAGGGGCTCAGTTTGAGGGTAGCCTCAAAAACAAACAACAAAGAAAACAAAAAAATGCTAAAACAATAATAATGATAATTTTATATTTCTTTTTAGAGATTGGTAGATATCACTAAGGATCGCAAACTGCTTATATTTGGAAAAATAGATCATTCTGATCTTAAAACTCAAAGGCAAAACACTATTTTCTATTAATGTCACTGAGTTTTGTTGTGGGGACAATCTGGTTGAGCATCACTTCCTCTTTTGGAAGTAAGGGTGAAGCAGGTCTATACAGATAAATGAATGTTTCATTTTAACCAATTCATACCAAGTTAACCACTAATAAAGAATAATTATCAGTAATATCTTCCCATCCTGAACCCTGCCTCACGGTACAGAAAATAGAGTTTAAAATTATTATCATTATTATTATTATTATTAACTTTATTTATTTAGTGTGCTAAAGGCGTGTAATGGTAGCCCATTTTTCCTTCTACTACGTGGGTCAAGAAGATTGAACTCACATCAGTAGGTTGGGTTAGAGCCATCTTAATTGACTTTGAACACATGTTTTGAATGCCCTGATTCGCACTCATAACTACATTCTCGGTTCTTTCACTTTAGAGATTGGTATTTATGGCCCTTCACTCTCCACACCCTTACCATAGCTTTTATTAACAGTCAAAAATATTTTTACTGCTAAAGTGTCTACTCCTGTACATGTCTCACTTAATGAAAGAAGATACCGTTAGCTCAAAAGAAAATGAATTATGTAAACAGTATTTTTCTGAAATTTATTATGGATGACATCCTTTAAATATATATAGTTTTCAAGACCACAGAAAAACTGAGGAAGGTATAGAGAGTCCCATTACTATTATTTTTTATTTACTTTTTTTTTGTATATTTTATTTATTGTTTGTAAATTTATTGCAAAAACTGAACTTACCATCTGGAAAGAACGAATATTGTCTTATATTTGCTTCTATAAGTTAGGAACGTGGTTGTAATTTCCCTAAAGGTAATATCTTTAACATTTTGTATCCAAATCAGCATTGTGGCATACCAGGAAGACCAGAATTATGAAATGGAGCATTCTCTACACTTTCTGATTATTTATCTCTAGTAGAGTTTTACTATAAAGAAAGTTTGTAAATAAAATATAGTCATATTTAGTATCCCCATAATTGTAGCTTCTTAATTCCCTCAGAGTAGCACCCTCTCCAAAACAAAATTTTCCAAAAGAAAATTGAATGGAAACTGCAAACATCCTTAAAAATATAGAAATTGTCACTTCTTAGCATATCATGGACCCAAGTGATAAATCAGTAGACTCAGTGCCAGAAGTGCATAAGGGCAGATGTGCACAAATCACTATTCTGCAATGTGTTATGAGCACTATTTCATTTTGTCATAAGTTTGAGGAGATGAAAAATATGAGTCTAATGTTACCCTTCTAAAAGGGTTCATCAATGCTTTTCACCTGTTCAAACAGCTTTCCACCTGGCAAACATGAAACACTTTTAATACTGCATTTTTCTTAGAGTAAATTGATAGTAATTTGTTTCTCAGTAATTTGTTTCTTCAATGAAATGAACTCTGCATCTGAATGTTAAATGTTATCTATTTGTGATAGATATTATTAGAACCAGGAACTCCAAATGGAACAACCAAGGAAAACAAATATCACATCTACTTTTTAAGAAATAGAAAGGAAGAAACTAATTAAAAATTTTTTTAATGTGCTTCCTAAAGTCATTCTAGATAATTCTCCAAAGTATGCATTTCAAGAAGAGCAAAGAAAGCTGGTCACAGTGGCTCAAATCTATGATTCCTTTACTCAAGAGATTAGGTAGGAGGATTGCCGTAAGTTTGAGACAAGGATGGGCTATAGAGTTAGATCATATATAATGATGTCATGGAGTGTCACAAGAAAAAAAAATCAAAAGACTCAAAATAAGTTTAAGAAATTTCACTGGCCACTACATGAATCTATGAGTTACTACAGGTGTACTATGGATGCAGTGTTAAGGAGTAAACCAGTACTTGTGACATGCAAAGTACCCCTTTTTCCTATCTATGTCCTACTACTGTATTTTACACCCAAATAAGAAGTAAATAAAAATAGTAATAGTAACTGCAACACAAAGGAGGGATAGAAGGAAGGTTGACGCAGGAACTAGAGGTGAGGAAGGAGAGGGAACCTCCACCTGGGGATTCAGAGAACGTCACTGTGGGGCACAGGCCTTTGCTAGTATTTAGAATGATGAATTGTGTTTAGACATATTTGTAGCTGTTAAGCACAGAGGCTGGATGGCACAGGATATCTCCTTGTGGCAGTATGAATGAGAAATGGCCTCCTAAGTTTAAATATTTGGTCCTAGATGGTGTCACTGTTTGGGAAGGTTATGAAACTTCAGGAAGTGTGGCCTTGCCAGAGGAAGTATGTCACTGGGGATAGGCTTTTATGGTTTATAGCCTCATCATCCAACATCCCCTCCCTACTCTGTGGATTTTTTATGTGGATAAAATATAATCAGCCAGTCAGGTATCTACCCCTTCTACACACCATGTCTTCCTCCCTATTATGGACATTCTCTTTAGAACCATAAGGTGAAATAAATTCTTTCTCCTGTAAATTGATTTTGGTCATCCCATTTTATCACAGCAACAGAAAAGTAACTAACATAGCCCCTCAACCAGTTCTTGCATGATCATCAGGGACTGGAAAAATAATCCTGACATTTGCTCTTTTCGTGGAGAAGATAAATTTCTGAGCAGAGATTGGCAACCAGGGACACAATTGTATGCATACAGTTGTTAAAACATCGATAGAAAACCTTTGTTTAAATTCCTTACTATGCTAAGAGAAAAAAAAATATTGTGGCACATTTATGCTATACACTTCTTAACACTTTTCTATCACAACTAAACTTACAAACAATGAGACTCTGGGAAGAATACAAATTGCTATGGCATACATACACATAGTCTGGAAAATGTATGGCTACCATTGTCTGAAGACAAGAGAGATGGAGGATAAATCACCTCCAAGGTCAAACAGCCTGTTAACTTGACTTAGATAGAAATTGTTCTCTAAGGGACATGCTCCAATGACTTGGGTAGATTATTTTGTAAGATGAATTTTAATCAAACAGCTATAGACTTTTATCAAGCTATCTAATAATGAGACTTGAGAGCTCAAGTGAGGAGAAAATATTTTGAGGAAGATTTGTTTCCTTGCAGAGATCTGGGCAGCAGATGATTGAAGGTCCCTTTGAAGTAAAGCTGTGCTTCACAAAAAGATTAATAGGCAAGACAGATTCACTCTGAGGGGTAAAGTCTTCTGGAGAATCAGTGAAGGGAACCAACAAAATCAAAGTGGGAAACACATTATTAACCAAGTGATACAAGAGATAAGAAGTCATGGTGCTGGGACAGGCTGATTAAGGATTTCCATTTCCTCATGTGCATAATACTAGGTACAGTATAGCATTAAAAAAGTGGCAATTCTTTTTAAAGATCAATTTTTAAATTTTATATAAATGTATCTGTATGAATATTTTACCTCCATTTATGTGTACCCCTTACATGTCCAATACAGGTGGAGTTCAGAAGAGGGGAGCAGATCCCCTGGTGTTGGAGTTAGGGTGGTTATAAGCCGCCATGTGGACATTGAGAATAGAACCCTGGTCTTCTGTAAGAGGCTTCAAACTGCTGAGCCATATCTTTCCTTCTAAGTAACAATCTTTTTTTTTTTTTTTTTTGGTTTTTCGAGACAGGGTTTCTCTGTGTAGCCCTGGCTGTCCTGGACTCACTTTGTAGACCAGGCTGGCCTCGAACTCGCAAAGATCCGCCTGCCTCTGCCTCCCAAGTGCTGGGATTAAAGGCGTGCGCCACCACCGCCCGGCTCTAAGTAACAATCTTTTTGTAATGAAGTCTGAGAAGGGCTATACATCTCCCCACTCTCCACATTAGAAAAAAGTTACTAGATCCAATTCAGTCTTGGGGTACAAGGGTACAAGCATCTCAGATGCTGCCTACACAAGAAGAAAAGTTGTGTTCTTAGGAATGAACATCTCCTTCTTTTTTTCTTATCTGTGGACATATATTTACACATGAAGAAAATGCTACAAAAGGTACCATTTGAGTTATATGGCAATCCCTTAGCATCCTGAGAATTTACAAAGTGTCACCATATCCTAACTTGCCTCAGACGTGTCTGTCACACTACAGCAGTATTTAACCAGTTTGCAGTCTGACACATCTATGAACTTGGTAGCACAAATGGGAAGAAAGGATGGTGAGTAAAGGAGGTACCCAGTGGCCTGAAAGAAGTAAAGTGACAATTCACACTTTCACATTCATCATGGGAAACAGCATTGTGAGGGATATAATTAGCCTTGGAAAAATAGAAATAAAAAGAGGAGTTTGAATCGATTGTGGCCACACAATGTCTCCCTAAAATGTTGCTTACTACCCTTAAGTTGCTTACTTAATGAAAATTGGAGAGCCAGTGTAGGAAAAAAAAAGGTGGTCCCATTATTTTGACATCCTTCCCTCCTAAAACTGGGGTCTGTGTCACTTTTGGACTTTGGGAGAGATATATGACTGCTTTGCCCAAGAGAGGGAGGGGGGGGCTGTGTGACTTCTGGGGCTTAATTAAGAAAGACCCAGTAGCTTCATCTGATTCTTTTGGGGTACCTACTCTTAGAGCCCAATCATTATACTGTGAGGAAGTCTATGGTAGTCAAGAGGTAGAGAACCCTTGGAGATACCCAAGGCTCTACAAAGAGAAACAGAAGTGTCTGGCCAGTCTATCTGCTGCAACCCCTGCTCAGTCCAGCACTGGCGATGATTTCTAATCAAACTTCAGAGCTTCAGAGGCAAGTCCTTACTGAGTTACTTACACAGAAATTAGGATAAATGCATCTGTAATAGTATTGGTATTGGTTTTGTTGCATGATGAGACACAATTGGAATAGTAAAGTAGCTATATACCAGCAATACATTCCCGTATTGACAAAATGGTAACATTTATTATTACATTAATATGTCTACTATATACTATATTTATATTTATATAAAATGGGAATATACTGGTTTAAGCTAAAAAAATCTTTGGTAAATACTAGGAACACAACTAGGAACTACACAGAGGCAAGAGGGCAATAACAATTATAAAAATAACTACATTAATATGAATGTAAATGAGCTATTAATTTAGAAATTGGAAAGGAAGACATTTCTGTTTCTATCACAATGTCTCAAATGAACAAAAGACCTCAAAATGTGGTCAGCAACTGGTCACATCATAGTTACCAATTACAATCTGTTGCTGTCCTTTCACTAACAGACTATTGTATATCCTGTCAGGTTCTCCCTCATCCACATGGCTGTGCTGGCCCTAGCCTTCCCTTTCCTAACTCACTGACACAGGTGACAACTTCCTGGACAGAAAACCTCAATAGCTCAGGCGCTAAGACCAGCAATCAATAAATGAGACCTCACGAAACTGAAAAGCTTCTGGAAGGCAAAGGACACTGTCATTAGAACAAAATGGCAGCCTACAGATTGGGAAAAAGATCTTTACCAACCCCACATCCAACAGAGGGCTAGTATCCAAAATTTACAAAGAACTCAAGAAATTAAATGCCAAGAAACCAAATAATCCATTCAAAAAATGGGGAGCAGAGCCAAACAGAGAATTCACAAAGGAGGAATCCCTAATTGGCTGAGAAACACTTGAAGAAATGCTCAACATCCTTAATCATCAGAGAAATGCAACTCAAGATGATTCTGAGATTCCATCTCAACCTGTCAGAATTGCTAAGATCAAAAAACTCAAATGACAGCACATGTTGGCGAGGTTGTGGAGAAAAGGGAACTCTCCTCCATTGCTGGTGGGAGTGAAAACTTGTACAACCACTATGGAAATCAGTCTGGCAATATCTTAGAAAACTTGGAATAGCTCTGCCTCAGGACCTAGCCATTCCACTCCTGGGTATACATCCAAACGATTCCTCACCAAACCACAAGGACATCTCCTCAACTATGTTCACAGCTTTATTTGTAATAGCTAAAAATTAAAAACAACCCAGATGTCCCTCAACTGATGAATGGATTTTAAAAAAATAGTATATTTACACAATGGAATACAACTCAGCCAACAGAAACAAGGAAATCCTGAAATTTGCTGCCAAATGGATGGATCTAGAAAAGCTCATCCTGAGTGAGCTAACCCAGACCCAGAAAGATGTACATGGCATGTATTCACTTATAACTGGATTTTAGCCATATAGTACAGGATAACTATCCTATGACCAACACACCAAAAGGAACAGGAACATAGATTTTGTTACCTGTTAGTGGGACACTTTGCCCTAGTGGAGTTGCCATGTAGGCCCCCAGTGCAAGAGGAAGCTCTTAGGCCTCATATGACTGCTGAGCTGGGGGGGGGTGATATGTAGGGAGACCCCACATCAGAGGAGTAGGATAGGTGGGAGAAGGGAGAGAGGGGAGGGTAGGAAGGTGGTACTGGGAGGGGTTAAGGGAGGGGAATGTGATAGATATGCAACTTGAAGTAATAAATAAACATTAAAAAAAAGAACCTGACATCATACTTCTGAATTCTTTCACTGTCCTTTACAGTATTATTCAAGTATCTCCTCCTCCTTTCAAGGTCCTTCTCCTTTCCCCATTTGCTCTGGCTTTTTGCAATGCCTTGATCTACCAAGTATGTCTGTTGAACCACATTATTAAGGTTGTAGTCTGCCATGTCCAGAAAGTCCTGAGCTCGGCAGTAAAAGGAGGACTCCCTTTCTCAGAGGGGCTCCCTCTCCTCTGCCTGATCTGGGGAGCCAGAATCTCAACACCCTCTACCTGAGGAATGTCATGTAATCCTCAAGGAAGGCTCAACTTCCTTTCTTCCCATAAGAACCTGCTCAGCAAGCACCCGGGACTCCTAGAATTGTTCTTCACTCAAATGAGGCATCCCAGTATCTTAAGTCCTCAACCGATGATTTACATTCATCTTGGAAACCCCACCCACTCCCCAAAGTCCTATAAAACACTTGTTCACCCCAATTAAAGTTGTACTTTCTCACTAAAGCTGGTCCAGGAGGGTTAATCTGTCATACTTGTGGCTATCCCTGCCCTCTACCTCCATGGAAGAGGAGGCAAAAGGAGTGTAAAGAGCCAGAGGGGATGGAGGACTCCAAGAAAACATGGCCCTCAAAAATCACCAAGATCAATGCATATGTGAAGTTACAGAGATTGAGGAACCACATACAGGGAGTGCATGGGTCTATATAAGATTGCATCCTAGAGCTGAAAGTAGAAGTGTATATTGCCCTCATCCCCAACCGAAGAGCAATATCCAATTAATAATCACATGCAAATGTAAATTTAGTTTCTTCCAAGGTCTCATTGGGGAAACAAAATACAGTTAAGGGTGGGTGCATGCCCAGCTGTGAATGGCCAATGGAAAATGAACTCAATAGTGTCTTTGAAGGTTCTTTGTCTTATAATGTCATGTCATGACTTTATATGTATTATATATAATACATATATATAACATATATTTGGAGAGTATATAAATTATAATATAAAATATATATTACCCTACAGGTCCTTTGCATATATATATATATATATATATATATATATATATATATGGCCTCAAGTTTAGTGTTTTTATGGGATTGCTGAGTGTTTGAACAGGGATCTCTTTCTTGTGCTTTCTTTAGGATTCTTTTTTTTTCTGTTTGTTTGTGTTGTCCTATTCCAATATGCTAGCTTTTATTTTTCATTTTAATTATTCATTAGAATTTTGTTCCTTTTCTAACAAGAAATGAGATGGATCTGGATGGAAGGGGAGGTAAATTGGAACTGGGAGGAATAGAAGGAGGGAAAACCATAATTAGGGTATATTATACTAGGGAAAAATCTATTTTCAATAAAAGTGAATATTTATGATGTATCATGAAACACATAAATATCGACTTAAAGGCACTCTCAGGGTAACATCAGCCTTCTCTACTGACCCATCTCTCAGAGATGACTATCTTCACTGTGGTTCAGGTTTTGTAGCCCATTCATGTAACGAACACATTGTAACCTGGCTTTACCAATTTAGCATCGTAGAAGTATTTGCTCAGAAGTTTCAAACATGGCCTTTTCTCAACAGCCTCACTATCTCACTGTGTTACATTAGGCAGAGGACAAACCCTTCAAGTTCTAATTCTGACACTCAAAGATAGTGAGCTCAGGCTCTCTGTACTCTGGGCATTCTTCTGCCTCCTTCGAGCCAACACCTGCTCTTCCACACAGAAACATTTCTCACTTTCTTCTGTCCATGCCAAGTCTTGTGGCGAACTGACTCAGAAGCCCTTGTCTCCAACCTTCACATAATTCCAGCTTAAGACACTTGCCTAGAGACTTTGCAAATTCTCTTTGTTGACTCAGTATCATGTCTTCTAGTAAGCTATACAAGACCTAGAGATTCATACAAAGCAAACACTTCCCAGGTAAGGAAATGTTTTATGTAAAGGAGGTCAAAGGAGTGAGAGTACCAGAACTCACTTTGATTATGAAGAAGACTGCCCTTAATTTAACAGACTTGGTCTTAAGAACTTTCATTTCAATTCTGCTATCATGAGTTAGTCCTTATGCTTGAAATGCTAGCATCCCTAGTATATTTGTGCCTTCTGCCTACTACCTTCAGTCAACAAATACTGTCTTCCTGGATAGTAACTGAACATGGGAAGAAGCCAGTGTCTCTTGCAGTAGCAATTGAAATATAGTATCTCTTTATTTGCATATTGATCTTCTTCTCGGAATGAGATTTTAGCCATCACCAGTCCTGAAAAGCCCACTGAACACACACAGGTCCATTCCTAGTTAGCCCACACCAGAGCTAAGCCATCACTTCCTGGGCTTCTCCACATGCCCACCTTGTTTCCATATCTTCAGACCTTGTTCTTCCTTCAGTGCTCAACAAAACCTTTTCTGGAAATGTCTTCTTTAAACATTCACAAGCCTGACGCCTAATCTTGCAAGACCATACATATTTAGAATTAAAAAAAAATTGCCTACAAGAGGGAAATGTACTTAAACTCAAAGCCTGATGGTTATTCATGGGAGAAAGAAAGAACTGACTCCAAAAAAGTTGTCCTCTGACTGCATGTACACTGTGGCATGGATATGCCTGAACACACACACACACACACACACTAGAAGACAAATAAATGAAATTAAATAAAAAAGTAAAAATTGCAAGACAAAACCAAACTTACTTAGGTCATTTCTCCTTTTGCAGATGTAGACAACACTACTCAATTAGAGAAGGCGACTTACTCAAGGTACAATCTTTCAATACTTTAATTAATAAAAGATTCACTGTGATTGCTGAGTCTTTAATCTGCCAACAAGGTACTCAGCAATCACCGGGAACTACAGTTCTAAACAAATGGCTGCCTCTGTGTCTTGACAGCCATGGCCATGTTCTCCACCGATGTCACCACAGCACACAGTGACTCTTTTACATCACGGTGTATTTACAACTGCAGAAAAAGAACTGAAGTATCCCAATGGAAACAACCTAGGTGAAATAGAATCATAAACATGATGGGACAAATCTCTGAGGCCAACCTTCCACATAGAATATTCCACGACTCTGTAGCGGTGACAGTTACCAAAGACACAGTGCCAGTTCTCCCATCCATTCTGTACGGTTTCTGTAACCCATTATGCAGTCACAGGATTAGGTTTCCATTCTTGTAACTTTGGAAATGGGTACACAAGGACAACAACTGGGACTGTTCCTCTAGTCAGTTCAAATAGAAACATGGGGCTTTAAGGAAGAATCTTGAAGCTTTAAACTTTAAATGGGTTTTCTTTACACACACACACACACACACACACACACACATTTAAATTCCTGAATGCCACACATAATGATGAATGGGACTATTTTAACCAATGTACTGATCAAAATAATATAAAATAGGTAAATAACAGGCCTGTAAAACAGAACCACATGCCCCTCTGTCACCACTGCTATACTCTGGGCCATGAGCCACATAAACCCAGAAGCATCTGCCAAAGTTCCTGACAGCTGTACGTGTATCCTCTGCCATTTGCTCAGCTGTTTTGAAGTGAGAGACACATATTCCCAGGGTTCTACCACACAGGCTTCTTTTCTTTTCAAGCCAGCACAAAGTGTTCAGAATAAGAATTCTTATTAACTGAGATTTTTGTCACTCACCTAAACAAAGTATCTGCTGCTTATGTTTACAGCTAATGGAGATGAACAGAACACACTGTGATATATTTTAAAAACAGGCAATGCTGAAGATATAAAAACAGATCACTCTTTCTATATACCAGCAAATCTGCCCCTCAGAGCTCTTGGTAAATATGCACATGCAATTCCACATGTTTTGAATAGGTTTTGTACAAATTCTACCACCTTTCTTTGTGCTTTGCATATGAACATTATGAATTCAAGGAAAATGATTTAATATGAAATTGCAGATTGAAGCAATGCCAGATCACCTTGCATACCAACTTGGTTATGATGCTCTGAAAATGAATTAATTGGATTTGTCAAAAATGTGACCTGCGTTTTCTTTCTCACACACACACAAAAGAGGGATACACAAAGAAAGAATAATAGAAGGGCGTTCACTGGCTGATCTTTGCTGCCTTGCACATTTTTAATAAAGACTCAGTATGTGGAAACTAGTTACATTGACTTTCTTAGGTTACAAGGTATTACTTTTGTGCTTCAAGATTATTAACCACCTGTTAATATATATAGTGTCCAGGTAAATGAATGGCTTTAATCCCAATATTAAGACACAAACCAAACCAAACAATCCAATGTTTCCTGACTTTCAAAGTTGATTGTCTCCTTTGCAATGCTTTACCAGAGGCCATAGTAGAAAAGAGGTTCTGGCAGTTTCTAGTAGAAAGGGGATTTAATCCCCATTTAATAGCCATTTTGATTTAGGCTAGATATAAAAGGTCACAGAGAGAAAGAACTTTTTTCCTATTGATTCAACCTTATTGAGTTTGTTCAATGTCCTTACCCAGTGATTGGTAAGTCCTGAGAGTGGCTTGCTTGACATGTTATATAGCTACATTTGCAAATATCAACAATCCAGAGGAGAATACAAAATATTTAAAATTATAACACTTGATGCCCAACATTCCTAGACTTCTTATTTTGATTTTTTCTTCTAATTCTTCAGGGCAAAATGTGCCATCATTTAATTCTAAATCAACAATCTTCCACAAAAGATGGTCTTCAGTTCCTAACTATCACAGGATATTTTATCTTAAAGAGCTTTATGTGCATCAAGTATCTGTGGGAAATGAAACAATTATTGCCAGAAGACACGATGGTTATCTACATTTTTGGGTCTCTGCTCTAAGAAGAACAACTTGTGGCTTGGTACATCAATAATCCCATGGGAAATTTGTGATGATTTATTTCTCTGGCTTATTAAAAGTCTAGACATGGCTCAAAGGTATCTGGATACCCATAAAATTAGAAAAGCATTGCCATAAAATTAAGAAATAGCAGCTAAATCTCCATACAGGAAAAATTCCAACAAATGTCCCCTGATATTTAAACTATTTGCATTATACAAACATTTCCTGGAAATGCAACTTAAAACAACTCTGAGATTCCATCTCGCACCTGTCAGAATGGCTAAGATCAAAAACTCAAATGATAGCACATGCTGGCGAGGATGTGGAGAAAGGGGAACACTCCCCCATTGCTGGTGGGACTGCAAACTTGTGCAACCACTTTGGAAATCAATCTGGAGATATCTTAGAAAATTGGGAATAAATCTACCTCAAGACCCAGCAATACCCCTCTTGGGCATATATCCAAAAGATTTGAAACGAAACCACAAGGACATTGCCTCAACAATGTTCATAGCAGCTTTATTTGTAATAGCCAGAAACTGGAAACAACCCAGATGTCCATCAACTGAAGAATGGATAAAAAAAACTGTGGTACATTTACACAATGGAATACTACACAGCTATCAGAAATGAGGAAATCATGCAATTCAAAACCAAATGGATGGAACTAGAAAAGCTCATCCTAAGTGAGCTGACACAGTCCCAGAAAGATAAACATGGTATGTATTCCCTTACAAATGGATATTAACCATACATCAGAGGATAACTATCCTACAACCCACACACCCAAATAGATAGGAACCTAGCATATCTATCCTAGGAAAAATTCTACCCACCAGTGAGTCATGGAATCTGCTGCAGGTTAGTGGAACCCCACACCCTAGATGGTGTGCCTTATCAAGCTCCAGTATGAGTGGAAGCTCTTGGGCCTCACATGATGCAAGATCTGAGGGAGTATGATATGTGAGGGCCCACCTCATCTGAGGAGAAGGAGAGTACCAAGTAGAGGAACAAGGAGGGAGGGAGGGAGGGAGGGAAGGAGAGAGGGAGGGAAGGAGAGAGGAAGGGAGGGGCCAAGAGGGGAGGAGGGAGGAAACTATGTTCTAGAAGTAAATAATACTTTTTTAAGAAAAGAGTTAATAAGCTTAAAATATAATAAAAATACAATATAAAATTTTCAAACTATAATTTACCTTACTGGCATGAAAGGAAAATGGCCTTAATTTCAGATTAGAATGTTAGACTGCAGGTGGCTACAGAGATTACACAAACTTGATAGCAGCTTAAAAGTTTTTTTTTTTTTTTTTTTTTTTTTTTTTTTTTTTTTGTAGAGGTATAGGCTATTTCCATGGTTTGGCATTAAAAAGCAGGTAACAGGTTTAAAACACTGTAAATAAATTAAAGGTGACAGCTGTTCAACCTGGTTTTACAAACCTCCAAGAGTTGAAAAAATTTAGAGCTAAGGTAAAATAATGCATGGTGTTAGCCCATGCCTTTACCTCCAGCAGAGACAGGAGGATCACTATAGAGTTAGTTGTCTTATAAATTCTAGAGTTACAAGAAACAGGGTGGTTATGGTGCACACCCTTAGTCCCATCATTGGGGAAGAATACACCCTTAATCCCAACACACTAGAGACAGAAACAGGCAAATCTCAGAGCTCAAGGTCAGCCTGATACAAAACAAGCTCTAAACAGAGAAAAATTTTGATCCAGGGGTGGAGGAGCACATCTTTAATCCCATCAGTTGGGAACCACATGTCTTTGATCCCAAAACTTAGAATGCAGAGACAGGCACATAGGATTTGGAAAGATTTAAGTTTAAAAGCTAATTACAAAAGGCAGGCTGCAATTCAAACAACTTGTCCTTTGAGATCGCAAAATATATACACTAAAGGTTTGTTTAGCTCCAAAATATCAAAATAATTTCTTCTTTAATCCGGATTGAAAGGTAATACTTTATATATTGTCAAAAAAAAAACAACCAAATTTGCTCCAGGAAAAGTATTACCTGAACCCCCCCCCAAAAAAAAAAAGGTAATTGTCCCAGAGATAGGATTAGGGCAGGGCTCTGTTCTTATCTTTCCAGGAGATTTAAAGCATCCATTCAAGGAATCCAGGGACAACTGGACAGTGGAAACCTCAGCAGAAAACAGATCAGACACCAAAGAAGACAAGTGGCCCAGATGATCCAGCCTTGCAGACTTCTTCAATAGCAGTTTCCTCAAAAGTCTACAACCACAACAACTCAAAATCGCTAAGATCGTTCAGCTCCACAGACTACTCCAGCCAGATCTTCAGTAAAGCTCTGAAGATCAGCTTCTGTCTACAAACTTCTTAGGACATCTAAATAGCTGAGCGCAAAAGGACTGAACATCAAATGATTCTATTAACATTTTTACCCATTTTTCCATTCTTATTTGGGCCCCAAATAGGTTTACTATGTCCCAAATCAGCAGGAAGTCATTTTAAGAGAACAACGTCCCATCCCCAGAAAGTGGGGAGGGTGCTCCCCAACTTTGGTTATTTGATAGATAATAGAAAATTTTGTTATTTAGGGGAAAAGACTACAAGCTGTTAAATGGTCTTGTTAAATGGGTTTTGGAGGTTAGACCCAGGGACTTCTCTCTTTTGCTTTTCTGTATCCTCCTTTCTCTCCTATATAGGAGTGAACAGACTTGAGAAAAATGGGACATAGACATAGTATAGGAAAGATCAAGAAAAAAGGACAGATTATTGAATATAGCCTTATACCTTTGTATACTGATACAAAATTAATATTATATTTGGCTAAATTGGTATTGATCATTGTATATTAATGCAAAATTAAGATTGTATAGGGCTACATAGGTATTGATCTTTTTATATTGATACAAAATTAAGATTATATTTGGCCACAATGGTATTGACCCTTGTATATTAATGTAAAATTAAGATTGTATTGGGCTACATTGGTATTGATCTTTGTATATTGATACAAAATTAAGATTATATTTGGCCACATTGGTATTGATCTTTGTATATTGATACAAAATTAAGGGTAACGCTTCTTAAAGGTATTGTTCGTACTAATACTTAAAAATGAAATGTCAAGTTTTGACCTCTTGCTACCAACCGACATAAACTGTTTAGGATAATTAAGAAACGGAAACTAATAGTCATGAAAATGTGTCATTTTGTTAGTTACTATGACAGTCTATCACAGTTATTTTCTAAGCTACTCAGAAATCAAGTTGCTAAGAGACAGGCAATATTTGCTTATCTAAATATAAGAGATAGATAGGGCATCTTCAAAAACCTCAAGAGATCTGCAGAATATGGCATTCAAAGATGTTTTCTTAACTTAAGATTTTTTGATATCGAGACATGTCAGCTCCTGACAGCACCCCCTATTCTACTCCAAGTAGAAGATGAGCATCGAAGAATCTCCAGTGGGAGATGATTGAATTGGTGGTAAGCCGTTCTCTTGGCAAGAAAAACCCCTTGCTTCAACTTTAGACAGACTTCTGTCCAAAAAGGACAAAACTTGGAAGCAGATAAGTCGACAGCCTATCTCTGCCAAGACAGGGTAGGCAAGTCCTTCATAATTCCTGCTCTACAATCAATGTCTGTCAGAGAAATGGGGCCAAATGGCTGAAGATTGATGCTGTAATGTATGGAGAGATAATGGGAACTGTCCAGGCAGCCACTGGTATGTCATTTTTTAGTTTTGGAAGCTGCAGGCCCTGCACTTCCTGTATAATCAGATATATTTATCCCTCTCAGGTCTCTGAGGTGGTTGAAGAATAGATAGCTAGAGTCTCATAGTTAAATTTTGAGTTGTTTAGGAATCAAGAGGGTGTTCTGGATCTAGGAAGATATTTTTAAAATTATGAGGCAAGTTAGTATGAAAGCTGAGTTAGATATAGGACTTTAAACACATGGAGATGGTTAGATAGTAGAATGTTAAAATCAGGTGCCAAATACATATGGACTGGACATTGGGAATGTATGCTAAGCCATATAACTCTTATAATTGTGGCCTATTTATTTCTGTTGTTTTGTATTGTATTTATAGTTATAAGAAAAAGAACCATTTTTTGGACTGAAAGGGAGAGCTGTTGGGGGGAAAAAAGAAATACCTTAAACTAAAAAAAAAAAAAAGAAGGGAAGAGGATGGGGGGTTGAGGGGGAGGAGGGTGGAAGGGTGGGACTGGAGGGGGGAGTAGGGAGGGGATTGTGATTGAGATGTAACTTGAAGAAATAAAAAATAAATTATTAAAAAAAATAAATAAAATAAAATACATATATAAAAAAAGAATTTGCTATTGTAGAACTCATTTTCTTAGTTCTATTGCTATATTATATAATTCATTTATATAACTATTCATGTTTCCTTTGAACTCATCCTGAAATAATATTAAAAAAAAACCTAACCTTTATGCTTTGTCATTATTAATATATTGTTTTTTTTTTCTCTTTGAGATAGGCTCTCAGGCATCAGTCTGGCCTTGAACTTGGCACATTGCCAAAGCTGGCTTTGAAATCCTGGCCCTTCTATTTCTGCCTCCCAAATGCTAAGGTTAAAGGTTATGTACCTGGCTTTCTTATTTTAAATGTAAGAAATTAATTATCTTAGTATACAACACATTTAAAAACTTGAAAAGTTTACATAATTATTATTTGATAGGAGTCAGTATTAAAAACTAGCTAGAAACTTAAGAAATTAGTCTCAGGACTGGTTCAGCTGTAAATGGCTAGATGCACAACTAAAAATACAAGAAGCTAGTCTCAGAATGTAACAGTGATATAATGACCACATTTGGATATTTAAAAAATTTTAAGGGTAAATATTTAGCCATGATTTAGCATGCTACAGATAATATATGAACTATCCTTACTAAAATAATTTCTCAATTGTTTTATACAGTCATAAAATATGTGGGAAGGCTCATGGAGAAATAGCTCAGTGGTTACAATAGTTGCTACATGAGGAGCTGAAGTCTGGATCCCCCAGAAACCACCTATGTGACAGGCGGGCATGCTTATAACTCTAGTCTCAGAAAATGGAGAGATGATGTCCCCAGAACATGCTGTCTAGAAAGATTAGCCTAACTGGTGAGCTCTGGCTTTGACTAAGACACCCTGCCTCACAAGAATAAGATGGAACAGAAATCCAGAAGGATTCCATTATTAACTCTGGGCCTCCATGCTAGCATGCGCACATATGCATGTACACCCAGTCACCCTCACGCATGTGAATATGCATACACACAGCATATATACAAACACACAAAAGGAAGAAAAAGAAAATAATACTTATGGGTAAGCTAATTTATTAAATTAATTCTATGAAAATGAAGGTTACGGAAAAAAGGAAACAAAAATACCTTTATAAGGATTACATATGTGAAGCTGGCTGTATAGCTCAATTGGTAGAGGGATTGTCTAACATACACAAAGCCTATGCTCAACTCCAGCGCTGCATAAAACCAGGCATGATGGTCCACATTTGTAATCCCTGCACTTGAGAGATGGAGGCAGGGAGATCAGAAGTTCAAGCTCATTCTCAGCTATACGAAGAGTTTGGGGCTATACTAGACTGCATGAAAACCAAACTAACAAAAACAACTAAGCTAACTGGGCTGGAGAGATGGCCAGAGGATTCAGGTCTGATTCCCAGCACCCACAAAGCAGCTTAGAACTGTCCATAACTCCAATTCCAGGGAATTCAACACCCTATTGTGACCTCTGTGGGCACCAGGAAAACATAGGGTACACAGACATACATTCAAGGGAAACACTCACACATAAAACAAATTACATCTAAAAATTTAAGTAAATTAAACTGAACTAAATTATTCACCTATTATGACATGGACATATTATGTTAATAATTATTATTAGTAGAAGTAGGTCAATATTCTATCATTTGTTTTTCAATATACATAGCCAAACCAATTCAATAAAGAATATAAAAGATTTTATTGGGGAAAGGAGGATGAAGAGCTTTGTGTGTTTAGATTAAAGAATGGATACATAAGAATACTCAACAAATTTATGAAAATTGACTATGCTACATTAAGGATGTTCAATTCAATAATTAATAAATAATTAATTCAATAATTAATCTTAATAGGGATACAAAATAGCTTCTAGTAGCTTTATAAATAATGGACCAGATATGTACATAGTGTCTTATCCATACAGGAAAACATTTTGTCATTAAAAATGATGACATGTTTCTGAATTTTCTACAAGGAAAAGTGCTTGTTACATATTATGAAATGAAAATAGAAGCTAAACAATGGTAGACATAGCATGAATTAAAAATTTAGAGCACACAAAAAATTCAAAAGAACATATAGATACATATACACACATACACACTAAGTAAGATTTTGTGTGAGTAGTGGCATGGAAGAATACAGGGTGAGTTTTCAGTTTTTACGGTTTTTGACATTAAGGGGGTTCTCCTACATAAAAATGTATTGTTTTATTGTCATGAGAGTTCATTTCAGCATTGTAGACATAATATCTAATGAAATTGAAAGGAACAGATAAAGACAATCTTTAGGAAAAAGAATAGATTCAACAATACAACTCTTTGAAGAGTCTCTGCCAGGGACTCTCTTACTCCTCCATCTGTCCTTACACAACACTTATGTGCTGGGGACACTGTGAAGGGGTCACATGTGCTGCAATTCTCTAGCTTCGAGTCTCTTTTCTCATTGTTTCACAGCTGACATTGAGGGAAACACAATAGTGACAAAGTCTCAATCCATGTAGAACATCCTCCCATCATTCTTATGTTGAAGAGGAAAGCTCACATCTCTAGAGTGAATGGTAGTCAGTACATCTCCTGACGTGGATTACACTAAAATCCACCTCAGTGGTTTTATAGGGGAGTTTTGTAAGTAAGGAGAAAAATACGGTACCATGAGCTACCATATGTGTTTAGTTTAAATCCTTTAAATAAAATCCTTAATTTGTCTAGATCTTACTCTTTGTTTAAAATGATATATTTATGACTAATGACTAACATAAAAACCCCACTGAATGAAAGCACTTGATCTTGACATGTAAATGATGTAATGAAACAACCCATGCTTACTATATACTAGGCATTTAACAAACATGTTCTATTTCTAAGTCAATGATTCCTCAAAGTGAGGAGGATATTGCTTACATTCCTCTCTTATCCCTGAGGGAATGATCTCAGGAAGTGAGTAAGGCCTTGACCAAGATAAAAAAAGACACAGAGAAGCGGGCTCAAGATAACCTTTTGTCAAAACTCAAGATATGCCTTTAGTTTTATGAGAAATTAAAATATAAAGGCTGCAAAAATAAGAGTGAACGTTCCTGTACACCCTTCACTCAGCTTCTCATGTTAAATCTTTATGCAGTACATTTGCGACAAATAAATACTCACTTTGGCTCATGGGTATTAATTAAACCTGACACTTCATGTGGGTTTCACTAGTTTTTCTTTATTGAGTTTTGATGATCCAGGGGTCCATCCGTTGAGACCACATTACTCTGAGCTGTCACATCTTCCTAGCTTCCTTGCAGGAGTACGATAATTTTTCAGACTTCCCTTGTTTTTGATGGTGTTGACAAGCTTTGAAGAGCATGACTTAGGAATCTTGTGAAATGTCTTTCATTTTGGTTTCATGTAGTATGTACTTCATAGTTAGTGGGGACTTACAGTATAAGGAAGAAGACGACAGAGGTGAAGCAACATTTTTCTCACATTACCTCATGGGAACATGCCATCATGTGACTTCTCATAGAGCAGAGCCATCTTAAAGACCTGGCTGAGGCAACTTTTGCCTGGTTGTCTCCTCTGGAAGGTCACCATGCCCTCTTTACCTACTATTCTCCATATGTAGTGTTACACAATCGAACACAGTTAGCAATTGAAGCCTATAGTGCAGGCATGGAGGGTGGTTCACGGATACCCTCTATCTTTTTATGCCTGAATGTTCATGACAGCCTATAGTTCTACAGTACCTTTCTTATTTCACTCACTCTTATTATTTTATCATTGTATTTGCATATGACAATTTAAGAGGATACTAGTCAATGAATTCCCTGCTTCTTACAGACAAAATAAGTGTTAGAAGTAAATGTACAATGGACAAACATATTTTAAAATATTTCCGGTAATTCATTAAGTCACTAAGTAACTAATTAGAAGCAAGTTTTTCTGAGAAGCACTATGTACAGAACTTACCAGAAATATTCGTTCAAGTTGATCCTGAATGTCTTTCATTCCGGGAAATGCAGCAACTCCTTGGATCATCTCAACAAAAATACAGCCAACTCCCCTGAAGAGAGAAGACTCATTATTAAAACTTCTATAATTCTGCTTAGAAAACCAAATCAGAAATTAGAATGTCCCCCGCACTAGGGAAGAGGCAACAGATCAATAATACTCTCAGTGACCAACCAAAGCTGTGAGGCACACCTTGACCCAAACTCTGCACCCAAATTTTCCTGTTGCCCTGGGAGGACTTTAAACATGCACATCGACATGGGGTTGGAAAATAATGGAAACCAATAAAGCGGCAGGTTTCAGTTGTTTCTCACACTGGAGGTGAGAAAGTCCTTGGCTTCACATAGGAAGCATCTCTGGTCCGGTTCCAACACCCTGTCCAGCTACATGTCATACATTTGTAATGGAGTGCACTTTCAGTTACCAGTGGTTATCAATGTGCTCTGAATCCATATCATCTGGGACACTTTTAAAAGCCACAAATGCTCAGACCACAAGTCCCAAAGTTTCTGCCCAGGCATGAGCCGCTGTGATGATTGGGGCAAGCTGTGCACAGGGTTGCTGAGCCAGACTCATCTCTTGCCAAACAGAAATGTTCATGTTGCATTACTGCCTAGAACACCTTCCCTTCACGTATTTGCTATCGAACTCTAAATCCCATTCAGCCCCAATCCCGTGTCACTGTCGTCATCTCCTCCAGCAAGCCTTCCTTGGACTTTCTAGGGGACAAGATAGTTCTCCACCATGAGCTTGCTAGTTATGACTCAAATACTCGTGCTGAGATTTGGGAGACCAGGTCATTTGGAATAGGATGGCTGGTGAGAACCTGGAATAGCTTAGGGAAGACACACTAATGGCAAAGAACTAGTATAGAACTCTCATTGATGCACATGGAGACCACTGACGTGATCTGGTTCCTGCCTGTAGGAGACCAGGGCATGCACGCAGCTTGGTGATTTTTTTTAGCTCTCTCTACTTTATAATCATTCTCTATCATTTTTAATGTTTCTACCTTCAACGTGTTTAGGTTTCCTGACTGACAATAACAGGCCATTTCTTCAAATGCTGGATTTATTTCAATCTAGGGCAATCAAACCATTGTATCGCTAACTTACATAAGAATCCCAGGGGGTAAAAGACAAGTGACCCACTTCTGTACAGCTGTTCCAGTTGTTAATCACAGATGTGATCAACACTGTTCTGAATTAAAGCCATACATTAGTGGGAATGCCTTTCCCACAATACATGCCACATAAGTTCTCCTTAAAGACACACATAAGGGTTTATGTGTCAAAGTGACTGCACAAATCCCACGTTACATCATAAACACAATTTCACTCGGGGAATGAGAATTAGTTTCATATCATTCTAGACAGATGGAGTTCAGATGTCTGACTACATCTGCTTAAAATGCTAGTATGGTGGTTTTCTAAAATTTCCTGCCAAGAATTCTTTCCAAGACTATTGATCTGAGTTTCCATTGGCTTTGCATTTAAGTTCACATTAACCATTGTAGACTTGGAATACCCACACCATCCTGTTCGCACACAAGCATAAACTCTCTGTTCTCTGTCTTCTGTCTTTCTGCTTGCCTCCCAACCCTGCAACTCTGAGTGTGAAGACAACCAATCTCCTATGTGCAGGACTGAGCTGGCTGATAGGATGGCGGGGTAACAGAGACACTGTCAGAACTGCCTACAGAATTTCTTTTGCAGCTACTTTTCTTAGTTTATATCATCTCCAAACTATGATACTTAGAAGATAAACCTACACTACAGTCCTGCTCCCTTGAAACAAAATGATACAGTAACTCTGTAGATTTTAAATGCCTGGCTGGGGAAGAGATCTGGACTTTCATTCCTAATGGATGTTTCCTATGACATCATCTTTCTCAAAGACACTTAAGAGTACACTAATGAAGCTGAAATGATTCTAATGAATAGAAATGATCAATTTCTATATGATTAGAGACCATATAGAAATTATAATGCACAAGAAAATAAAAACCAGAATTACACAATGAATCAGTATTATTAATACAAGATTTTTTTTTTTTTTACTGGAACTGCCAAGCAGCAATAAAAGCCCTTCATTTACACATGAAAAAACTACTATGCATGTTCCCCCACCCCTCCATTAGTTCTGTGCTACTCCAACAGACAGAGTGATGGCACTGAGTAGTTTGCCAAGAACGAATCCATCTACTTTTGCATTACACTTAAGAAAAGATGTCATATATGGGGTGGTGTCTTCTTTGTAGCTTCTTTTCAGAATATGAATGATTATATAATGACTACCTACTGAGTCTAAATTCTTCATTAGGAGTAAGATGGGAATGCTGGGGAGACGGCTTGCAGTGCTTGTTCTGCATGCCTGAAGACCTGAGTTCAGATTCCCAGCATACACATACAAATGTGGGCATGGCCATGGATACCTGTGATCCTAACACTGTGGGGGCTGAGACAGACAGGAAGGAGGCTCTATGGGGTTTGGTGGTCACCATCCAAGCTCCATCCAGGTTAGGTGAGAGGACCTGTATCAAGGGAGTAAGACAAGGTGATAGAATAGGACATCTGCTATCCCCTAGTCCCCAAATGTAGGCGTACCAGCCTGCACACCTGCACACACATGTACATACACCGTATGAATACACATATACACTATAAAAGAACATGGTCTGGCGACAAAAGCTCAGTGAAAAAGTCTCACCCAGTTCAATATACCAGCACCCAACTTTAGGATTACGCAAATGGCAAGGTAACTTGATGCGGGTCACCAAGGCACACATAGCTTTAAAATTTTGGAACTCAAATTTTCCAAAATTAACTTAGATAATCAGTATATGAATTATATATACATAATATACATACATAATATCTTTATACTATAACATATAAATTTATATGACATATATATGACTTATATGTCATATATACATATATATGTATATATACATGGTCTTAAGGCTGGATATATGGGTCAGAAATTAAGGAAATGTTCTGTTTTTTTTTTTTTTAAAGATAACCTGAGTTTTGTCATTGCACCCATACCGTCTGGCTCAAAGCAGCCTGTAACCATTTCTCCAGCAACACCTGAAGCCTCTGGCTCCCATAGGTACTGTATTCATGTGTATAGACATTCCTACTCTCATAGATACATGCATATATGCAAAAAATGCTTTTTAATTTTAAAATAGAACATGAAACAAAAGATAATTCTTTGCCATAATAAGCAAAGAAATATGTCCTTTCAGGTCTGGATATCTTTAATTTTGTAGTATTTATTGTGAAAAATAATACAAAGTTAAGCATAAAAATGCAGTATAAAAGAAAACTTAAACTTAGTCATAAGAAATCACATGATTTTAACTGCTAAAATGTAACCTATAATGTGGAAAATAATAATCAGTATTAATTATTAACTATCAAAGAAAAAAATCTTTCTTTTTTTGTTTTTTGTTTTTTTTCCTTTATTTTTCATTTCTTCAAGTTAGATCTCAATCACAGTCCCCTCCCTATTCCCCCTCCAGTCCCACCCTCCCACCCTCAACCCCCCATCCTCTTCCCTTTTTTTTCTTTTAAGTTTAAGGTATATCTTATTTCCCTCTACAGTTTCCCCTTTCAGTCCAACAAATGGCTCTTTCTCTTATAATAATAAATACAATACAGTACAACAGAGGTAATTAGGCCACAGTTATGAGGGTTATATGGCT
Organism: Lophiomys imhausi; assembly: GCA_907164525.1. Lineage (NCBI taxonomy): Eukaryota > Metazoa > Chordata > Mammalia > Rodentia > Muridae > Lophiomys > Lophiomys imhausi. The sequence continues at coordinate 3,158,800 of CAJQZJ010033544.1, read as the reverse complement.
TAACGTACATACCCAATGACCAGTCCATATGTATTTGGTAACTGACTTTAACATTCTACTATCTAACCATCTCCATGAGTTTAAAGTTCTATATCTGACTCAACATTCATACTAATTGCAACACAATTTTAAAAGTATCTTCTTAGATGTATAACACTCTCTTGACTCCTAAACAACTCAAAATTTAATTATGAGACTCTATCTATCTGTTCTTCAATCACCTCAGAGACCTGAGAGGGATAAATATATCTGATTTTACAGGAAGTACAGGGTGTGCAGCTTCCCAAACTAAGAAATGACATACCAGTGGCTGCCTGGACAGCTCCCATTTTCTCTCCATACATTACAGCATCGCTCTTCAGTCGTTTGGCCCCGCTTCTCTGACAGACATTGATTGTAGAGCAGGGGTTATGAAGGACTTACCTACCCTGTCATGGCAGAGCTAGGCTGTCGACTTACCTGCTTCCACGTTTTGTACTTTTTGGACAGCATTCTGTCTACAGTTGGAGCAAGGGGCTTTTCCTACCAAGAGATAGGCTTGCGACTAATTCAATCATCTCCCACTGGAGATTCTTTGATGCTCATCTTCTACTTGGAGGAGAATAGGGGGTGCTGTCAGGAGTTGATATGTCTTGATATAAAAAAAAAATCTAAAGTTACGAAAACATCTTTGAATGCCATATTCTGCAGATCTCTTGAGGTTTTTGAAGAGGCCCTATCTATCTCTTATATTAGGGTAAGCAGATGTTGCTTGTCTCTTAGCAGCTTTATTTCTGATTAGCTTAGCACATGACTATAATAGGCTGTCATAGTACCTAACAGAATGACCGGCTTGCATAACCATTAGTTTGCATTTCTTAATTATCCTAAACAGTTTATGACAGTTAGTAGTAAAAGGCCGAAACATCACATTTCATTTTTTTTCTTTACCTCCTAACCCTTCCATCCCATTTCTCTGGGGTGGGGTGTCCTTATATAACAGTCCCTCATCTCAGTTGAGAGGTCGTATGAGGGCCAAGAGCCTCTTCATTCATTGGGGATCTATGAAGAAGTACCATCAGTGAAAAGTTTCTCGTTGCCTGGGAGAGAGAACTACTAAACAAACAAATCAATAAGCATACAATAGATAAAAAAGACTAAAAAATAGAAAAAAATATAACTAATATATAAAAAATAAATAAAAAATAAAAATTAAAAATAAGAAGTCTATGTCCAAGCTCTCTTTGGTGTGTTAGTTGTAGTATTGATACCTTCTACTATATAGCTAAAATCCTACTATAAGTGAATAGATGCCATATGTGTCCTTCTGAGTCTGGGTTAGTTCACTCAGGATGAGCTTTTCTAGTTCCATCCATTTGGCTGCAAATTGCATAATTTCATTGTTCCTGATAGCTGAATAATATTCCATTGTGTAGATGTACCACAGTTTTTAACCCATTCTTCGGTTGAGGGACATCTGCATTGTTTCCAGTTTCTAGCTATTACAAATAAGGCTGCTATAAACATAGATGAGGAAACTTCCTTATGATTCCGTGAAGAGGCATTTGGGTGTATACCCAGAAGTGGTATGGCTGGGTCCTGAGGCAGAGCTATTCCAAGTTTTCTAAGATATCGCCAGACTGACCTCCATAGTGGTTGCACAAGCCTGCATTCCCACCAGCAATGAAGTAGGGTACCCCTTTCTCCACACCCTCGCCAGCATGTGCTGTCATTTGAGTTTTTGAACCTAGCCATTCTGAAGGTGTGAGATGGAATCTCAGAGTCGTCTTGAGTTGCATTTCTCTGATGATTAAGGATGTTGAGCATTTCTTCAAGTGTCTCTCAGCCATTAGGGATTCCTCCTTTGTGAATTCTCTATTTAGCTCTGTCCCCCATTTTTTGATTGGATTATTTGGTTTCTTGGCATTTAATTTCTTGAGTTCTTTGTAGATTTTGGATATTAGCCCTCTGTCAGATGTGGGGTTGGTGAAGATTTTCTCCCAGTCTGTAGGCTGCCGTTTTGTTCGAATGACAGTGTCCTTTGCCTTACAGAAGTTTTTCAGTTTCATGAGGTCCCATTTATTGATTGTTGATCTCAAGTCCTGAGCTGTTGGTGTTCTGTTCAGGAAGTTGTTGCCTGTGCCAATTAGTTCGAGGGTTTCTCCTACTTTATCTTCTAGTAGATTTAGTGTGACCGGCCTTATGTTAAGGTCTTTGATCCACTTGGACTTAAGTTTTGTACAAGGTGATAAGTATGGGTCTAACTTCATTCTTTTACAAATAGACATCCAGTTGGACCAGCACCATTTGTTGAAGATGCTGTCCTGAAAAAAATCTTTCTTTCTTCAAGTTGGTTGGGTAATCTACAGTGAATTAATAATATTTTAAAATATCTTTTAAAAAATTTATTTATTTATTGCTTCAGGTTACATCTCCATCATAGTGTCCTCTTTCTACCCTTCCCAGTCCCGCCCTCCCACCCTCTACCCCCTAACCCTTCCATCCCACTCCTCTGGAGTGGAGTGTCCCTACACAAAAGTTCCCCGCCCCAGTTCAGAAGTCATATGAGGGCCAAGAGTCTCCTCATATGATGGAGGCCTACAAGGCAGTACCACAAGGGAAAAGTGTCTCAATGACAGGGAGAGAAAACAAACAAACAAACAAAAAAACAAAACAAAAAGTCTATGTCCATGTTCCCTTTGGTGTGTTGTTTGTAGGGTAGTTATTCTGTATTATATAGCTAAAATGCAACTATAAGTGAATAGATGCCATGTGCATCTTTCTGAGTCTGGGTTAGCTCACTCAGGATGAGCTTTTCTAGTTCCATCCATTTGGCGGCAAATTGATAATTTCCTTGTTTCTGATAGCTGAGTAGTATTCCATTGTGTAGATGTACCAGAGTTTTTTAATCCTTTCTTCAGTTGAGGGACATCTGGGTTGTTTCCAGTTTCAAGCTATTACAAATAAGGCTGCTATGAACATAGATGAGGCAACTTCCTCATGATTCGGTGAGGAGTCATTTGGATGTATACCCAGAAGTGGTATGGCTGGGTCCCGAGGCAGAGCTATTCCAAGTTTTCTAAGATTTTGTCAGACTGATTTCAATAGTGGTTGTCAAGCCTGCACTCCCACCAGCAATGGAGGAGGGTTCCTCTTTCTCCACACCCTCTCCATCATTTGCTGTCATTTGATCTTTTGATCTTAGCCATTCTGACAGGTGTGAGATGAAATCTTAGAGTTCTTGAGTTGCATTTCTCTGTTGGTTAAGGATGCTGAGCATTTCTTCAAGTGTCTCTCAGCCATTAGGAATTCCTCCTTTGTGAATTCTCTGTTTATCTCTTTCCCCATTTTTAAATTGGATTATTTGGTTTCTTGTCATTTAATTTCTTGAGTTCTTTGTAAATTTTGGATATTAGCCCTCTGTCAGATGTGGGGTTGGTGAAGATTTTTTTCCCAATCTGTAGGCTGTTGTTTTGTTCGAATGACAGTGTCTTTTGCTTTACAGAAGCTTTTCAGTTTCATGAGGTCCCATTTATTGATTGTTGGTCAGATTGAATGCAATTCCTATCCAAACATCAACACAATTCTTTATAGTCCTGGAAAAATCTATTCTCATTTTCATATGGAACAACAAAAAACCAGAATAGCTAAATCAATCCTGTACAATAAAAAAAAAAAAAAAAACATCTGGAGGTATCACCATCCCAGATTTCAAGCTGTACTACAGAGCAATAGTAATAAAAACAGCATGGTTCTGGTATAGAAACAGACCAGTGGATCAATGGAATAGAACTGAAGACCCAGAAATGAACCCACACACCTATGGCCACCTAATTTTTGACAAAGAAGCCAAAACCACACAATGGAAAAATCTTCAACAAATGGTGTTGGTCCAACTGGATGTCCACTTGCAAAAGAATGAAGTTAGACCCATACTTATCACCTTGTACAAAACTTAAGTCCAAGTGGATCAAAGACCTTAACATAAGCCCAGTCACACTAAACTAAATCTATTAGAAGAGAAAGTAGGAAAAACCCTCAAAATCATTGGCACAGGTGACAACTTTGAACAGAACACCAACAGCTCAGGACCTAAGCCCAAAATATCTTTTTTATGTTTATTTATTACCTCAGGTTCCATCTCCATCTCAGTACTCTCTTCCTACCCTTCCCAGTCCCACCCTCCCACTCTCTACCCCCTATCCCTTCCATCCCACTCCTCTGGAGTGGAGTGTCCCTACATATCAGTCCCCTGCCCCAGTTCAACAGTCATATGAGGGCCAAGAGCCTCCTCATGCAATGGGGGCCTACAAGGCAGTACCACTAGGGCAAAGTGTCTCAATGACAGGAAACAAAGTCTATGTTCCTGTTCCCTTTGGTGCATTGGCTGTAGTATATTTATCCTGTACTATATGGCTAAAATCTGAATATAAGTGAATAGATGCCCTGTGCATCCTTCTGAATCTGGGTTAGTTCACTCAGGATGAGCTTCTCTAGTTCCATCCATTTGGCTGCAAATCGCATGATTTCATTGATTCTGATGGCTGAGTAATATTCCATTGTGTAGATGTACCACAGTTTTTTTTTTTTTTTTTATCCATCCCTTGGTTGAGGGACATCTAAGTTGTTTCCAGTTTCTAGCTATTACAAATAAGGCTGCTATGAACATAGATGAGGAAACTTCCTTGTGGTTTGGTGAGGAATTATTTGGAGGTATACCCAGAAGCTGTATGGCTGGGTCTTGAGGTAGAGCTATTCCAAGTTTTCTAAGATTTTGCCAGACTGATTTCCATAGTGGTTGTCAAGCTTGCACTCACTCCTACCAGCAATGGAGGATGGTTCCCCTTTCTCCACACCCGCGCCAGCATGTGCTGTCATTTAAGTTTTTGATCTTAGCCATTCTGACAGATGTGAAATGGAATCTCAGAGTCTTCTTGAGTTGCATTTCTCTGATGATTAAGGATGCTGAGCATTTCTTCAAGTGTCTCTCAGCCATTAAGGATTCCTCCTTTGTGAGTCTCGGTTTAGCTCTGTTCGCCATTTTTTGATTGGATTATTTGGTTTCTTGGCATTTAATTTCTTGAATTCTTTGTAAATTTTGGATATATTTTTCCTCTTCTCTTCCTTCCTTTTTTGTTTGTTTTTGGCAGTCCTGGGTTCAAGGTTAAGCCCAGATACCTACCTATCAGACAATGATCTATTTTTGAGCTATATCCCCTGATGGATATTTTTTCCTTCGTTCATCTGATTTGGTGTTGGGGATCAAACCCAGAGACTTGCACATGTTAATCAAGTGTTCTACCAGTGAGATCTCTCTGACCCAATAACGCATGTTTGTATTAAGAGAATAAGCATGATTTATTCTTTTCTCCAGCATGTGCTATAAGTTTCTTCTATAGTTCCAGAAAAAAATATTTTTCAGCTTCACTCCTCAATATAGGTAAGGTCAAATAAAACTGAAGGGTCATTGACTACTTTAGGAAAATCATTTCACATTTGAATATACACAAACACTAATTTTAGTATAGCCTATAATACATAGCTCCATGGTAAGACATAGAACAGCATCTGAGGACATGCAACACTCCATGTGGAAGACTAGGGGAGTCTCAGAGACTTGGATGCTATAAAAGGTAGAGTTTTAGCCTGCTGGATTACAGGATATGGGAACCAGACAGTTGGGTATGGGGCATTCCAGGCAGAGGAAACGGAATCTAGTAAGTGGGGAATCTTGAGACAGTAAAGTGCTGCTGATATGGCTCTGTATGAAAAGGTGGGAGAAAGGGTAAAACATCTAGAGATCATATTTATTTCTATGAAAGTCTTGTTTCACTCCTCATTTAGAACCCACACATCCCCTTTCTTGTAATACTCAGAGGAAGAAACTTGACAGTTGGACATACCCACAGATACTCAATTCATCATGATTAAGCAATAACGGAGGGGCAGGAGAGATGGCTCATTGGTAAGACCAGTGGCTGCTTTTCTAAGGGATCCAGGTTCCAGGGGAATCGGGTGGGGTTCTATTCCCAGCACCCACATGCAGTTCACAACTGTCTGTTAACTTCAGTTCTAGCGGATTCAATGCCCTCTTCTGGTTCCTACAGGCACTGTACACATAGATGGCACAGACATACTTGCAGGCAAAAACAGCCATATGAATAAAATAATTAATTAAAATTAAAACAAAATAACTTATAGCTTTCAGAGTAGTATCAATTACAATCACTACCTATCTAGTCACCTGAGCCTTCCCAATCGTAGCAGCAATTGCAGAAGGGGAAACAGGACTCCTTCTCTGGATGCCTGGGGGAGGGGTAAGTGCAGAATAATGTACAACCTCGGGGGGCCAATCCCTGCCTACTGTGTCGTTTCATATGGTCTCTAAGAGATGGAACCATTCTATTTCCTCTCTAGATATAATTGCTTTTATTGACATATTTAAAAATAAGTATATAGTATTAACATGATGCCCAGAAATAGACGTGTGTAATAGTAATAAGAATCTAGGTAAACAACATCTGTATTATTTCACACACATATTTCTGTGGTAAGAAAACTTGATACTCACACTGAGTATTTTTCAGTAATACACTCTACTGTCATTAACCTGTCACCACATTAGTTGAGAGGTTTCTGTGATTATTCCTTACTGTCATTTACCATCCTTGAACAGCATCCCTTGGTTAAAGATGGGTAAACTCCTAACAGCTGACCAACAGAGTCAATATGGATAGTAAGATGCTACAAAAAACAAAACAAAACAAAAAGCTCAACACCCTCCACCAAAAAAAAACAACCAAACAAACAAACAAAAAACCCCAACCAACCAAACAACAGTTCCGTAAGGATTTCTTCTCAAAATGGAGGGCTTGGGAATTGGTTGGAACAATAGGGGTGAAAGAAGAATTTATCTCCATGAGCTAATACCACAAATAATTTTGTTTTCTTTTTAGAAATTGGGGAGAACAATATTTCTTGAAAGGATTATCTTTTATTTGATAACAAATGCTAGGGCATTCAGTCTATCAAACTGAATTTTATATGCAAATGCACAGTTGCTGGAATCTAGGATCTCAGGAGATTTTTTTCCTATCTGCCTATACCATACCTATACCCTATATCGATGACTCTGTATGTTGATAAAAGGAGAATCCATCTTTTCCACATTATATCTTAAGGTTTATTTTCTTGTATCAATAATGGAGATAGGAAGCTTATACAGTCCTTTGGTTGTTGCTGCTACTCCCATGAATACATAAAGCAGACTAGCTTTATAAAGAAGAGAGATTTATTTACCTCCCAGTTAGTGAAATTGGCAGCCTGAACATCAGGCATGAGTTGTAGAGAAAGACCCTCACTTGGTCATATCATCTCATAGTGAAGCAGGAGAGAAAGAACTGATAAAGTATGGTTACCTCTCACTCCAGGAGCCCACAGCCATACCTGGGTATGTTGCATTCTTTCTGTGAGTATCTTTCTCTCTTTTCACCCTTGTGTTTGATTATATAACCAGATCCCAAAACTGGATGGAATAGAGTGACGTTGCCAAAGTCACTTACTGATTGGCACTCTGCAATATCTGTTTATTAATGTCCGGGTGAGGTTTTGGGACAGGGCCTCATTGTGTGGCCTAGACTGGACTTGAACTCATGATCCTCCTGCATCAGGCCTAATATGTGCTTGGCATATAGGCTTGTATCATCATCACACCCTGTCTCAAAACAAAGGGAAGAAAGTAGGTGGGAGGACCTAACTATCCATCTATCATCAACCATATTTGATTCCAAGCATAATAAAAATGGTCATCTCTAAAAAGAAGGGTAACATAGTATCCACACATTATTATTTCTCTAGTTTGCGTTAATCTAATTTTCACATTAGCCAACACACATAAAAAGCTAAAACACTGTTTTCCTTCACTAAATGTCAAATCAAGTGTTTGGTTCAACCTCAATGAACAATGCAGAAAGGCTTTGATGTTGTACCATATGATCTAACTCAAAAGGTCACACATTTTATTTCTAATTTCGTCTATTAACAGAAGTTTGGTATTCCTTATGTGGAAGACCTTTAAACAAGAAGGGAAGATTCTAGTTTCATGTGGCTGTGTTTATATGCGAAGTCCAGGAGGGATCCTAACCCGGGGTGGGGTGGGGGAGCTGTGCATTCTATGTGGAGAGATCTCAGGGACCTACTGAACTGCCACAGTCACGGCAAGGAGAGGCTGGCCTTTGCATGCAGGTTCTCCAACTGCAAGCTGCAGGAGGCCTCCAATGCAGTCCAGAGAACATTCACAGCTTTCTACAACCATTTGCATCCTTAAAACCTCAGCGAAGAGGACTGCAGATCGAGACACTGGCCAACTGCTCTTGACAGGAGGCAAGCAGAGGAACAGATCCAGACAGAGCTCAGTGCAACTTCATTGTCTTGCCTCTCTCTCTTTCAATATTATGTTGGCACCAGAAATAATTCATCCTTAGTCCCCGTGTCCATCCAAAAGCATCATGGGAAGCAGTTTCTCCGCCTAATATGTATGCTGGTCCTGCAGAATCCTATCACAACCCGGATTCTGGCTTACTGAGCAAGGGCTGAGGCCTGGGATTTCTAACAAGCCCCTGAGTGATGCTGACACGGCTGTTCTCCAAGTCAGACACTGAAAAGCAAGGATCTAGAAGGATCTGTGTAATTCTGCTTTGAAAGCAGTTTTGGGTACCTCAGATGAATTCGGCGAACACGTATTAGAGCTATCGCTGAAGAAACAACAGTGAAACAATACTCTAGGAAATTAAATTAGGTTAAATGTGAAACACAATCTGAATTCAACACTAACTCAGAAAGCCTCCTTGCTAATTAATCAAGCAGGTAATTTTTATTTAGCTATGGTCCACTGAAAGACACCATTATCCAATGAAAGTTGGAGCCCTTTTGTGCACCAAGGTGGCCATATACTCATCTCATTTTTCTCTGAAGAAATGTATCCTACCTGCCAAACGAACCAACTTTTGTTGTCTAGAAGATTAGCTTGTAAAAGACTAAAAGAAAAATCAACTTATTTTTATTATAACCTGTAAGAAAATCTCTTGTACATAACAGATGTGAAGTTTTCGTTGTGGCATTCCCAGTCATTGAAAAAGTGAGAGATTAAAAAATTACACTCCACCATGCCCTTGGTGGGAACTGAACTGAGTGAAGTGTCACTCACCATTTACTGTGGTTAGTGCTTCATTAGGCACCGATAGGCACGATATATCTTTGTCAAATACTTCTATGGAGGACTTAGCTCTCAGGCCATGAAAAACAAAGCCCGAGACTGTGAGGGATAAATCCCTGTTTAGAAGACATTCAATTCTATAGAATAGAGTTGTAGCACAAAGGGTAACTTGGAACCAAATTTTCAAACTATTTAACAAAAATTATGTGTCCAACAGGATGTATTTACATATTAGGCAAACCAGAATAAAAATTAAGCAAAAGCAAAGGTTCTGAAGAGTTGAGTTCCAGGGAGGAGGGGATTTGTAGGTTTTTGGCCAGAGTCCACATCTGCAGTTAAGAGCAAGAAGAAACAGCAAGGATCTCGCCATACCAAAGTATCATGTGTTTCTGTAAGCTCCAACGATAACTTCTTTTACATACATTCAGCTAACATGTGTGTGCCAGTGTGTTTTATCAGTAGTATTTTTAATCAAGTGGCAAAACAAATATTTTTGTTTTTATACTTCTTTTAGCTTTCTGTTTCGAATCTCTAGAGTTCCCAGTCATAAATCTAGGAATCATCCAAAAACCTTGCTTTTCCTGGAATACAGCCAAGCGGTCAGTTGTCATAGCTGGAACATTCTAGCCACTTGCTCTCCCCTCTCTGCCCTCCCTTTTCCCTACCTGCTCCTGGGTGCCATCTGACATCTCTATCCACAAGCGCTCGCGTTTTTCTGTCCTAGTGACACCTTCTTCCGGGAATGTACCTGGCACTGTCAACTTAGATGGATGGTGTGCTGACAAGTTTTGTGCCAACTTGACACAAGCTAGAGATCTGAAAGGGAACCTCAACTGAGAAAACGCCTCCAAAAGATCTGGCTGTAGGGCCTTTTCTTAGTTAGTGATCTATGAGGGAGGGCTCAGATCATTGTGGGTGGTGCCACTCCTGGGCTGGTGGTCCTGGGTCCTATAAGGAAGCAGGCTGAGCAAGCCATGAGGAGCAAGAGAGTAAGAAGCATCCCTCCACGGCCTCTGCATCAGATTCTGCATCTTTTCCTCCCCAACTTGCTTTTTGGTCATGTTGTTTCATCTCAGCAATAGCAACCTTAACTAAGACAGATGGCTTTCTCAAGTCAGGATGGTGAACTTATCACTGGGCCTTTATGCCTCTACTTCTCCTTATCACTCTCCACGGATAGTTTTTTAACCCTTTCCCTCAGAGTTACCACTGCTCTAACTATATTCTTGTGTAATAACACATGTTCTTGAATGTAAGGGGGATCTTTCTCATCCCTGTGACTACCACAATGACTAGTGCAAATATTCAGATAATGCCTTTAACATGGATGAGTCAATCATTCATAAATTATGAGACATAATCATAATTAATAAAATCAGAGACATAAATAAGTCTGAGGAGTACACACATGAGATAGTCAAAGATGTCAGATTGATAATTAATCTTACCACATAAGATAAAAAATTTCAAAAAAAATATTAATTTTCTCCAAAAATCACACCACTCTAACTTTGTTCATAAAATGCCCCAAAGTAGCGGGGCGTGGTTGTGCACACTTTAATCCCAGCACTCCGGAGGCAGAGGCAGGCAGATCTCTGTGACTTTGAGGGCAGCTTGGTCTACAGAGTGAGTTCCAGGACAGCCAAGGCTACACATAAAGAAACTATTTAGAAAAACACAAAAGAAAACAAAACAGAACACAAAAGAAAACAAAACAAAAGATGCTCCAAAGAAACTGGAGCAGTTGTCATAGAGACCTCTCAT
>CAJQZJ010033544.1:3060624-3138039 GCA_907164525.1 Lophiomys imhausi | reverse complement strand
GTGTGTGTGTGTGTGTGTGTGTGTGTGTGTGTGTGTGTGTGTGTGTGCCATAATTGAGCCCAAGTCACAGCAAAAACAGCTTCTTATGTTTAGGAGGGGTTTTGCCAAGCAACCAAGACAAAGCTGGCTCCATACCACAATTATTTCAAAACTACATTTTATTAGTACAGACCTTAGCTAAACTCACTGAAAAAACTACTAAGAATTTCCACATGCAAAAGTAAAGAGAAAAAGCATTTTATAACTCAAGACTGTGGTATAATTATTATTTGCATAGCCAACTATCAACTCAGTACCTGGGTGTGTGCCCTGGCCTTTGTCTCAAACCTTGCCCTATTACCACTAATGGTTAAGTATCTGTGTCGGCCAAATGCAGGCCTGTCCTTAGGAGAAAATACAGAGTAAATAACCATTTAAAAGCCAAAGCCAGGAAGTGTGATGAAAAGATGGACCAATTCAGCCACTAAATGATAGGTGGAGATATTTATTCTTTGGATTTTAGAACATCATTAAAATGTGATTGAATTTATGATAAGGTATATAAATTTATGATAAAATATCCTTGGGTGTTTGATAGCCTAGATTCTTTTGCAATGCCATTGAAAGCTATATATCTATAATGTACAACAATAGCTATGTGTTCATAAGATGCTGTAGATGATACCTGTGGCTCCATGGGAGAACAAACCCCACAGCTAAGGGCATCTTAAAGACACATTAAAAAGCCCCTGTCTTATCCATTGCAAGTTTCGTAATGTACTGTATTATATGGAATAGATCAGGGAAGAAGCTAGGACTTGTTAGTGGCTATTTTTTAAAAGCCAAGATTGCTGGAGGTAGAACCATGAAGTAACTACACAAGACGAAAATAAATAATACATACTGAAGTTTTACTGAGGCCATAAACATTATATGATTTTGCAGCTAAATTCTAAATACAGCAGCATAATCATTCAGGAATTATGGCTCCTGTTATAAAATAGCCAAAAACTACATGAGTTATTTTACTTCAAACCCAGTTGTGAATCTAGAAAAGAAAAAGTCATGCTCTATAGCCATGTGTGACTATCTCCAGCGTGTTAAGAATAAGGTTCATTTCCTTTGATGATTATACATTTAAATCTCACATAATTGGGAATGCAGAGTAGTTTGCCAGTACTAACAAGTATGAAACAAACATTACCAATGATTTCAATTCATTTAAAAGATCTTTAATAGCTGGTGAACTATACTGCATGAAATGATACTGTCCTGAAGTCATTCTATAGTTTTAAAACCTCATGGTATTTCATTTTGTAAAATTGCCATCAATAACTTTCAATGAAACCAATTACCAGAGCTTTGTAGTAAATATAAACATTTTCTCTATTACTTCTAAGTCCATTGCTCTTTGGAAATACACACTTCCTTATTATAAAATAAAACCATAAATTACGACCTTACAGAGAAAATTACAGGGCTGTCAGAAAAAAAAAAAAAAACCTGTGACCTTGTCCATCAAGAACCATTAGGAGGCACCATCTGGAGCAGATTTTGATGAGGTGCCATTCCCAATCAGATTTTAAAGAGGTGACACCACTGCCACACGAGGCAACACTCCTGCACCATTAATCTTTGTCCAAACTGTTAGATGTTTGTCTGGGTTTGGTCCAGACCAAGCATGGCACACAGATTAGCTAAAGTACTCGCTTCTCACCACATGTCAAGGCAGGTGGAATATTCTGTAGAGCCCAGGAGAACATCTGGAGGTCTGTACCACAAGGTAACCACTTCATTGGAGTACGTGTGGCTAGGGACGGATTTTGCTCTTGCCAGACCTGTAGGTTACAGCAAACATAAAGAAGTTAAGTGGGCATTAAAAGAACAAGTGTTTTAAATTCAAATGTTCCATTTAAAAGGTTAAGCAACACTACTGTAATTCAGATTCACAAATGCAAGGTCAAGGTTAGCAAAAAGTTTGAGGAGAACATATGTAGTTTCTATGTTTTGAATACACGCTAATAATCACCAAGCCATTCATATTGCAAATAAAGCATTAGTGTTATGGATCTGATAAAATGTCACTAAACAAAGCCACAACTACCTTCGAGTCTTCTGAATACTTCAAATTTCTGTTTTGCAGAACTCTAGTTCTGAGGGTTCCAAATTTGTAAGTTGTATCAGTAAGGGTTCTTAGGTCAGATAACTTGGAGAAAAGCTATATTAAAGTCTCCTAGATATACAACTGGTCAGTGGTACCAATGTTTACATGAATCTGTAAAGAGAAAGTGCTATTCTTTTCTCAAAGAGCTGCACCAAAAGTTCTTATGGTGTGTGTGTTTCTCAGACTCCCAAGGGGCTGCACAATGGGGAAGTTTATCTGAAAATCAATGAGCTACATAATTATAAAGCAATGATTAAACTGGCACAAATACATGATGAGAACAGATATCAAATTGCAATGGGGAAAAAGTAGCAATATTTCTTAAATTAAAAAAGCATATGCAATTTGACCTTGTAACCATAAATATTTACCCACAGACAGAGGCTGGGGAAAAAAAAAAAACATGTATCGTATGTCCTCTGTGGTTTACCTCTGGAATGTGTGATTATCCATTTTTAAAAAGATCTATTTTATTTCTAATTATGTGTATGGTGGTATATGCACGTGAGTGTGGGAGCCCACAGAAGCCAGAAGAGGGTGACAGATCTCCTGGAGTAGGAGTTACAAGTGTCTAAGAGCTTCCAGATATGAGTGCTGGCAGCCAACCCTGGTCCTCTGCAAAGCAATGTGTCTGTACATGCTCTTAACTACTGAGACACCTATCCAGTCCCTCCCTTTTCATGATCTAGTAGGCTTTTCTGAGTGTTTTCCCAGGTTTTATGTAATGACTGTCTAAATCTCTTTGAAAAATAATGTTTATTTGCAGGGCTAATGATTAAACATATACCCTCCTGCCTGTTAAGAAAACACACAGCCAGCAAGCTATGTCCCCAGCCTAATACTTAAAAAAAGATGTGTTTTTATTTTTAATCATGTATATGTATGTACGTGTGTGCTTTTATGTATATATGCACATACTATGTGTACATGCCTATAAAGGCCACAAAAGGGTATTGAATTCCCTAGAGTAGGAGTTACAGGCAGTTGTGAGCTGCCGGACTTGGGTGCTGAGAACGGAACTCAGGTCTTTTGGAGGATCTGTAAGCATTCTAAACCACTGAGCCACCTTCCCAACCCTTCTAGTTCTTTTAACAGTCATAATCAATGTTGTTGTTGTTGTTTTTTTTTTTAAGTAAAACAAGTAATAGATCACTATCTGGTTGTCATTAAGGAGCAATGCAATATCTTAGATATGGAATGCTCTCTTGTGGCCCGTGTGTTAAAGACCAACTAGTTCAATGGCCACAGTTCTACTGGGACTGGACGGACCCTTCCGGGAGATGGGGTCTAGTAGAAGGAAGCTGGTTCACTGGGGGCATGGTCTTAGGAGGATATCGGGGTACAGCCTTTCTCTCTTTGTTCTTCAACATCTACAAGGAAAGCAGCTTTGTTCCACCATGAGCTTTTTCCTATGATGTTCTGCCTCACCACAGGCTCAAAAACAAGAGGGCCAACCCACTACTTACTGAAACTTCTGAAACCATGGACAATAAGAAACCATTCCTTCATCTAAATGACCCCCGCTGGTACTTTATCACCATTATGTGGCAAACCAGCACACAAATATAAAATCGTTTATCAGTATTCTACTTAGAGTGTGATATTATACAAAGTTTTTTGCCATGAACCTATTTTAACATGTTCAAGGATCTATTAGAATTATCACTAATGTTTGAGAACCTGAACTTCTTCCTGTTTGTTGGCCATAGCTGTTAATTTTCTGGATTACATGTAAATTTTAAAATTAACAAGGCAACTGGTAAGTCAAAGAATTGATAATTAATTTGATTATCTTTATAGTCCATTATTCTACAGTGCAGTTTTTACAATAAGATGGTATACTGAATTGGTTAATACATATCCATATCCTATACAAAAAATGTACAGATATAGGAAACATACAAATATACTCTATTTACTACACCTGCTATTCTGCACACAAATAGAAATGTTTCCAATTCCAGATTCATGTAACAAACCCTTTACTCTGTGAGGTTTAATCTACCTCAATCCAGACAAAATGTTCTAGGGAGAGTGACTGCAGGATTTGGTTATTGGTCTGGTCCTTAAATGAAGACATTTTCATACAGAAACCAAAGAGCTAAGGACAGGTCTGGAAATAGGTTCTGGCTCATCCCATATGTGCCTGTCAAGTCAAATGGGATGCCATCCGTGTTGGATCCTCTTGCCTTTCCTGGGGCCTTACTGTCAGTGCGCTCAGACAGAGATAGAATGGAAAAATGTGAGATTTTTTTTTTTAGATAGTTCAGACAATCAGGGTGGTTATTAAATAGAAAGTGATAGTCTAAGATAAGAAAATAAAATAAAACTCCAGAATGCCCTAAATATAATGTAAATCAAAACCATCACTATTAATTGCAGATCAAATGTGAGTTAAGTTGGTTTAGTGGAAAATACAAACAGAAGTCCCTAGTCTATATAATTTTCTCCCTTCTCACATGCTTTGGTCAGAGAAAGCCACAGCCTCATGCAGTTGGGCTACAATGGTTCCCAAAGTAGCAATGAAGATGAGTTTTCAAAGCTTTATAAAAGAGCTTTTTAAGAGGGTTTGCACATAGAAATGTCATATAGAAAATAAGGATATCTTATTTCAGAATATAGTTTTATCCATTACTCGAGAAAGAGCTCTCTTATCACCTCACGAATCTAATCAATAGAAAGCTGTTAGTGTTGAAGGTGTCCCATTTGGTTATTGGTCTGGTCCTTAAATGAGGACATTTTTATACAGAAACCAAAGAGCTAAGGACAGGTCTGGAAATAGGTTCTGGATCATTCCATATGTGGCTGTCAAGTCAAATGGGATGCCATCCGTGTTGGATGAGCAAAAGGTGTTCATTCTAAAAATATTTATATTCATTTGATAAGAAAAATAAATCTTCATTTTTTTTCCATGAAAGACCAAAGTACTTAAATAATGGCTCATTCTTTCTTAAAGAATACCTCAAAATATGATTTTTGAATGTCATTTTCCCGAAATCTTTTTGGTAAATACAATACTATGTGTTTGTGAGGTTTACAAATCAAAACCTGCTTACTCATGCAAAATTTATTAAACTGTATCATTCAGTTGAAGGAAAACTGTAGGACAGGATTAATTAGCACAGCATGTGCGAAAGCTTTCTCTCTCTGTTCCCTGTCAGTTGCTATGGTTGCACTACAGGAAGAGAGCTACACTACCTTTTAAAAAACACGAAGTTCATGGGTGATTATCAAAACTTATATTAATGTTAAATCTGAATGGAAAGTCGAAAAGAAAAGTGAGAGGCAAACCAGATGAGGGCAGCTCGCCTGCACGGTGCGGCATGGCTGAGTTTGTGGTCCTGAAAAGGGGACAGGTTCCTGCAGGCTCCTATAAGGGCTCTCATAACAAATGGGTGTACACAGCTTTTGTGTTGCCACTTCTA
The DNA here is from genome assembly GCA_907164525.1 of Lophiomys imhausi. NCBI lineage: Eukaryota > Metazoa > Chordata > Mammalia > Rodentia > Muridae > Lophiomys > Lophiomys imhausi. The sequence continues at coordinate 3,132,471 of CAJQZJ010033544.1, read as the reverse complement.
ATGAGGGCAGACCCGGGAGTAAAGGGGAACCTCCTGCTATTCAAGAACTACTGCTGACAGCTCAGTGTTAAGATATCATTATTCATGTACAATTGAATCTTAGATTTCTAAAAGTAGAGAAGTTTTGTAGCTAATGAATTTCTAAAAATTCCTTTCCCATGTCTCTAACATAAGTAACTCACAGATAAGATCTACTGCCATGCTAAGTTTGGACCTATCCTCTAGCATGGACAGAGAAGAAATCCCAGGACTGTATTCTCTACATTTGTCTGTACAGATGAGACCATCAACACCAAACAATGGATACTCGGAAGCTGTTAGTTGTTCTTTCTGGTGAGTGACACCTTGGCGATCACTTTCCTTACTTTAGATTTCTCCCTTACGTCTCTGCTACAGAACAGGAAGGACCTGACAGCCCTTTTTAAATGAGCATGTTGTAATTTGGAAATTCGTGCATTGAACACTTGGTGTGTAATGTAATGCTCAGAGGCAAGGCTTTTAGGAAGAGGTTGGCTCATGGGAAGCTTTGACCTAGTAATGGATTAATTCTTGGAAAGATCTGTAACTTGATGATAGTATTAGGAGATGCTGGAAAATGTGGATGGAGGGCTTAGTTGGAGGAACTGGGTCCCTCAGCATATGCCTTTTCTTCCTGTTCTCCAACCTTCCTCTCAACAATGGGATGGGCAGACTTGCTCCACCACACACTTTGTACCTTGATGCTCTGCCTCACTAAGGTATAACAACATGGAGTCACGTGCCATGACTGAAACCTCTGAACTTGTGAGCTAAAATCAGCCTTTCTTCCATTAAGCTAGCAGTTCCTCACAGTGCTAAAAAATGACAAAAACAGTGGTTCTCCATGTACACAGGCTGTCAGTTATGGTGGTTAATGACTTGCTTTTCTGATTCTTTTATTTTAAAATTCTTAACACTTTTTTTTTTTTTTTGGTTTTTTTCGAGACAGGGTTTCTCTGTGTAGCCCTGGCTGTCCTGGACTCACTTTGTAGACCAGGCTGGCCTCGAACTCACAAAGATCCACCTGCCTCTGCCTCCCAAGTGCTGGGATTAAAGGCATGTGCCACCACCGCCCGGCTTCTTAACACTTTTTAATTGTTTATACATTTTTCTTTTATTTAAAGTAGATTTTTTTTTCTTACAGTATATCCTGACTGTGGTTTCTCCTTCTTCTACTTCTCCCCCTACTTCCCTATCTCTTCTCCCATCTAGATCCACACCTTTTATGCCTCTCTTTAGTAAACAAACAGGCTTCTAATAGGTTGTAATGTAATAATATAATATAATTAATATAATAAGGTAAAACAAAATCAAACAAAGCAGGTTGACCAAGTTATGAGTAACAAGTCAGTAAGCATTCTTCCTCCATGCCTCTGCTTTGGTTCCTGAGTGAAGTTCATGCTTGGCTTCTTGCTGGGGCTTCCTTCAGTGATGACTGTTACCTGGAGGTTTAAGAGGACATAAACCTTTGCCTCCTGTAGTTGCTTTTCTCATGGTGTTTTGTCACAGCCACAGACACCAAACCAGAGCAATTTCCAAAGAAAATAGAAATGCCCGTGTAATTGAGTTTTGAACACAGCATTTTTTATTTTTTACTCTTCTATAGAAAATAAAAATGCATGCTTCTCTGAGGAATATGCATTGAAATGAAGCTAATAGATATAGTAAGGCCACTTGGAATGACAGGGCTAAATATTGTTTGATGCGGACTGGCCTGTGTATTACACGAAGCTTTACCTGACATGGCAAAGCTAAATGCCTGATGTTGGTTCTCGAATTACTCAGGCAATAATATCTGCTCAAGTTCCTAGGGCTCTCTAGTCTTTTGTTGTTGTTTATGGACAATGAGGGATCTGAAGTCTGAGGTCCACAAGCTGGACTAATAGACAGGCACCTGTCATTTTTAATAAAGTCTTTTGGAAAGCAGCTACATTCAGTTATTTACACATGAAAATGGTTGCATCTGCACTCAACAGCAAATGGAATAGCTGGCAGATGCTCCCTGACCCAGAAAACCACTTTGCTGAGAATCTGACATACTATGTAAGAAGGGTCTGCTGATACTCGGGGGAGACTAAACTAACTTCAGTGCTCACCCAAGTCATCAGTTTCAGTAATTCTACAGAAGTAATCCTAAAAATCTTCATATATACCCCAGTTCCTCAACAGCTTCCACCCAAACAGTTCTGATTGCTGATCCTGTCCCATCTGCATGAGCAGAGGGTGCAGAAGCATTTTTAATGGGGCATGTGTGAATACGCTGCCATTTTCACAGCTCACTGGCTTATGTGTCTAGTATCTGCTTCTCAGTTCCTAAAACTTGATGCATTATTCTAATTCCAAATGACAGCACCACACAACAAATTAATGCCCGGATCTGAGCAAATTGGCAATTCCAATGGATTGCTATGCCTATTCTGCTTGGCACCAACTTTTATTATTATTATCATATTTTTTAAGATAAGATTTTAGACTAGTCATAAACTTTCCATGTAGCTAAGGCTGACCTTAAACTTCTGACCATATGGACTCCATCTCCCGAGTGATGGAGTTACAGGTGTGGGACACCATGATGCCTGGTTTATGAGATGTTGTGGATCAAACCCAAGGCCACATGCATGCTAGCTAGCAAGCCACCTACACACTCTGCTTATACACTCATTCCCGTTTTTAAAATTAAATATAATATTTGTAATAGGTAGAAACTGGAAGCAACCCAGATTTCCCTCAACTGACAAATGGATAAAAAAAACTGTGGTACATCTACACAATGGAATACTACTCAACTATCAGAAACAAGGAAATCATGCAATTTTCAGCCAAATGGATGAAACTAGAAAAACTCATCCTGAGTGAGCTAACCCAGACTCAGAAAGATGTGCATGGCATCTGCTCACTTATAATTGGATTAGCTATATAGTACAGGAAAACTATCCTACAACCAATACCCCAAAAGGATCAGGAACATAGACTTTGTTACCTATCAATGGAACAATTTGCCCTAGGGGTACTACCATGTAGGCCCCCAGTGCAAGAGGAAACTCTTAGCCCTCATATGACTGTTGAACCGAGAGGGGATGATTTGTAGGGACACTCCACATCAAAGGAGTGGGATGGGTGGGAGAGGGAGGAGAGGGTGGGGGGGGTGAAACTGGGTGGGGTGGAAAGAGGGCACTATGATGGAGATGTAACAAATAAACATTATAATAAAAAAACTCACAAAGTTTGTCATAAAAATCTACGATTTAAATTAAGACATAGTATTTACAACTTTTGAGGCATTGGCTTATATAATTAGTAATATTACCTAGAATATTATTGAGTATGCATCTGAATATATTGAACAAAAGATGTTTTTGATAAGAGGGAAATGGCTCAGTTGGTAAGAGAACTTCCTTAGAAGGCTGATGACCCGAGTTTGATTCCCAGAAATCACATGATGAAGAGGAAATCAACTCCAACAAGTTGTTTTCTGACTTACACACACACACACACACACACACACACACACACACACACACACACACACACACACACACACACAAAGTTTTCTGTATGCTTCCTCATCCTATTCTATGCTCCCCAGAGGCTGAACTGAAGAATCTCAGCGTCCCCTGGTCTCAAGCTGGGTTTAGCCAAGGAGATACACAATGACCAGAATGAGCAGGGGGAAGAGAAAACTGAGGTTCCTGTACTCATCTCCCCATCTTTTTCCCAGGTAGACAGGATACAGCCACAGCGCTCAGCAGGCCCCAATACCACTTTCTGCTGTAAATCTGTGGCAGAGAAGTGGAAAACACTCAATGCTGTTGCTAGCCTGGAAATGTTTCCCAACTTTAACCACTCAGTTTCAAAAATGTTGCTTCATTCAAACTCTCCAATCACCGCCTTTGAGTCGCCCTTTATTTCCTTTTAGGATCCTGATACAATTGCCACGCCTGACCCGCGGTGCACCCATGATGAGTGGATAGGATGAAGCATAGCAACTGGCCCAGTAATACTCGAGGCTTACTGGCAAATACCATTAATTACATTCCCCCTCCCCGCCCTAGTCACTCTTTTTAGTGAATATTTGGGGTATATTGTAAAAGTACAATTCTAAGGAATAGAAGCTCTGCTGTTACCATAGCCCATTTCTTCTCATCCCTGTCTGTGTTTAAGTCAGTTCTGAGTAAATAATCAAACCCCTTATTTTCCTTTACTTAACTTTAGTTGCACAACATGGTCTCATGTCCTACAGTGCCTTATTTAACTGACAAACCCCTGCCTAGCTTGTCCTTGGACACTACCTCCCGCCAAAAGCTCTCTAGAAGCTCTGCTGATTCATCTACCCTCCTCCTCCGTGCAGAGGACTGTTCTTTGAATAACTTGGAGCCACTAATTGCACCTGATGGCCTAAGACAAGCACTTAGAAGACAGCCTCAGGTTCCCCAAAAATGGGACCGGACTCACTTGCTTCTCAGCCCGAGGTTCTGACATAGCTATGTCTTGGTATCTGGCCCACAGTGAGTCTTGTTGTTGGACTTACACATGTGGCAGGAGCAGTGACCCAGCCTGGGTGTCTGAAGCACTGTGTCCTTTAATGAAGCTTAAGCATACATTCCTGTCAACACAGGAGACAGAGCCAACACATCCAGGGCATCCCTGCCTGCACCTGTTTTACCCTGGAGACTTCAAATAAAGACTGTTACAAAATTTAAAAATGTTTAAATTCCTATTGTGATTAAAGTCCAATCATATAAATTATTCAAGGTGCATTTGTGGGGAAAGGGAAAAAAACCCAAATATGAAATATTTCACTTTGAGATCCAAGGGGGCCAGTGAGGTGGGTTTTTCTTTTGGGTAATAATGCATGTATTATAAAAGTTATTAGTGTCATCAACAGTCAGACAGCAGCATGCTAGGTTCTGAAGAGAGTGCAGGTTCATGAGGCAGAGTTGGAGTCTGCACAGGAAGCAGGGACTTCCTATAGAACATGGTAGCTTAGTAGCCTATAGCATGGACTTGATAGTCAGACTGGCTCTGATTCCTTGTGTTACTACAATTGTGGGGAGTCCTCTCATGATCATCACACAATACCAGATAAATCAGGGCCCCTTCTTGGGGTTCTTAGCTTATTCAGAAAAGGTTTAGAATGTACTCAAATGGAAGCTTGAGACCAATTTTATTAGATTTTTAAAAAGAAAAATCTCCTAAGGCAGGTAAATCTCATCAGTAGCTTGAAGGAGGAGAATGGAGAAGAGAGGACAAAAGTCAGGTTTGATTACTGGCGTGGAGGTCCACCATGTATCATCAGGCAAGCCATATGTCAGGGAACCTTTACTATATTGACAGAAGACTAGGAAACACAGCATACCAGAGAAAAGGCACACTTGGGTAAATAAAGCCTCAAAAATTAATCTTTCATAAAAGATTTTTATTCATTCTCATTTTCTCAGCAGTCAGCAACTAAAACTGTTTTAGTAGTTATATTCAGTCTCTGATTATCTCTCTATATTATAGGCCCCCTAGGAGTAATGGTCATTGCTGGTAATTACCTTACATCTTGCCCCCAGTGCCAGACCCCCTGCATTGTACTATAACTGTAGAGCTTTAGAAAATGCAGAGCTTACATAAGACCTTGTCTGTCAAAAGAATGTTCAGAAAGGGCATCAATTTTCCTGTTGTGAGGCTCACAGGCTACAAACTGTAATACTCAGAGTGTTCAGTGAGCCAAGATCTCAAGGGTAGCAGTAGCAGGCATCCACGATTCTTCCAGGTCCAGTTTAGATGCCTCATACACAGTTGACTAAGTGTTTTGTTTTGTTGTTGTTTTTGAACAACACCAATGGGCAGATGTATTTCATTTCAAAGCTTGCAGCTGTTCCATGTTACTGAAGAAAGAGACCTGAATTTACCTCTGAAACTGTTTATTTGTTCCAGGAAAACCAACTTAATTCCTGTTATGTAAATGTAAGGCAAAGCCCTCCTTACTGTTCTGGAGCAAGCTGCGAAATTAACCTACATTTTGCTGTTTGAAAGGGAGGGAATTAAGAGGGTGTTCTAGATCTAAGAAGATGGTTATAATAGTGATGCAAGTTAGTATGAAAACTAAGTCAGTTATAGAACTTTAAACTCATGAAGATGGTTAGAAGGTAGAAGGTTAAAGTCAGGGGCCAAATATGTATGAACTGGACATTGGGAAGGTATACTGGGCCATTTAACTCTCATAAATGTGGCATATTTAATTCTGCTGTTTTGTATAGAATTTACTGTTATATGAGAAAGAACCATTTGTTGGAATGAAAAGAGAAGCTGTTGGGGGGGGGAAGAGGGTGGAAGGGTGGGACAGGAAGGGGGAATAGGGAAGGGTTTGCGACTGAGATGTAACTTGAAAAAAAAAATAAAGTACTTATAAAAAAAAAGAAAAAAAAAGAAAGGGAGGGAAGGGTTCAGGGTAAACTTGGGGCATATTTTGTCAGAGCTGTTTCTGAAGCATTGTGGTTTCCTGGGGGAAGATGTTTGCCTCAGGAAGAAAGCAATGATGCCCTCCCAAGCTACTCATCAGAGCTTTTCAGAAGACTGAGGACTGACGAACTGGTACACTGTGATAGCTAGTCTCTACACTACAAAGGACAGACCCAGGAAATCCCAACTGTGGTTACAATTAAGTCTAAATTTCAGAAGAATGCTGATGCTGGGCTGTTGTGTTCTGGTTTAAAGGTTGGGTATGATGGACAGATCTGTCACATGGTTGGAAAATTCTGTGATTCCTGAGATCTGATGGTGAACCTCTCAGGGGCCTTAGGTTCTCAGGAAACACAAACATCACTTTTCCGAAGCCTTGGGTTTGGGAGCTCATGTGCTTCCCCTGGACCAGGTCGGGGAGCCTATTTGATAAGTGGTATATATCAAGCTGGTGTATCTGTGCTTCTGGGCACCCTTCCTGCTTAATCCCTTCCCACCAGTTTCCATATCTCATTCCAGTTCCAAACCAGCCTCAAATTCTCCCTGCTCTTAATTTCTATGACACAAATCACTGTACAAGATTCATCTGTAGGTCTGATTTGCCATCAGGCACTCTACACTGATGGATGAGTTACTGGATAGTAGTCCTAACCTACTTAAGGCAGGAGGTTCTCTGTCTGAGTCTGGGAAACCTCCGCCGACACACCCAAGACTGACACAGAAGCAATACAGTGGTTACCGGGTTGAACTATGTTTAAAAGTCAGTGGTTATGCTTCCAAACTGTCAGAGCGTTTCCAAGGGCAACTTCAGGTGTTCATCTATATATATGAAAGACTTAAGTGTCTAAGCATTGATTGTGACATCATAAGAAAAGAATGCAATGCCCTTAAACCAACTGGCTAAACAAATTACGATATGGACTCAAAATGTGAGTGAGGCCAATACTGCTATAAATACTAATATGAAGCCAATGATAATACAGAGTTAAGGGAAATAGCAAAGTAAGAAATGAGGGCACACTATGTGCTTATAGGTACACACTGTACCTGAGGAAGATAAATCAATACTACACAAGGCAACTGTCCATGGATAATAAGCACAGAAGAGAAGGGAGAAAGAAATATCATTTTCACTGTCCTCCCATTTTATTACTGTGTGTGCATGATCTCTACTTTAAAAAACAAATAACTGTTTTTACATAGAAAGAGAGAAAAGGACAATGAATCCTCACTCAGTTCTGGGAAGCTTTGGTAACCCATCACCACTGAGGTTCCATCCTTTGTTCTTTATGCTACATTCCCAAAATAGTCATTCTTCATTTTAAGTGACAGGCTATCTTGGCACGACAGTGGGACTAGCTCCTGCAGAAGTGAGTTAATGACTGGGTGGAAGAAGTCGAAATTAAAGATCCTTTAAATATTCTTACCAGTACATCCAAGTTTCTTTCTAAAATGCACACTTGTCTGCATAATAGCCAGTTTATCTCTTAAAACCAGAGATAAGCTTGCAGGGACTATCTGGATCATACAGATAAAAATCTGCCTCAAAAGGAAATTTACTTGTGGTATGAAATTACAATGAAGTATTCCAAGATGATGAAAGTGTGAAAGCTACCCAAACAGCAGGAGTATATATTTTTATTTCCTTCCATACCAAAAAGGGCATGAAAGATTAATGTCTACATCCATACATAGTGTCATAAATAACCAAATACCAGTGGATGTAGGAATACACTTGGGTAGACTCTTGAGAAGTTCTGACTCAGAATCAGCAAGCTGACAATTCATGTTTCCTCGGTTGTCAGCAAACATTACACATACTAAGTTTAGCGGGTCCAGTGTGTTCCTAGAACACTATTCAGGCCCTAAGAGAGCTGTGAGCAGTAAAACATAAACTCATCGTTTCCCTATCTCTAAAGAACTGCACACAGAAACCTAGAATCCAAATCACATCCTAGTTTATGCTTTAAATATGTACAGCTTGTCAGGCTAAAGAATTTGTCCTTCAGCAGCAGAAACCTCAGCAGAGAGCAGAATCAGGCACCAAGGAGGACGAGTGACCCAGTTGATTCTGCCTGGCAGACTTCCTCAATAGCTGTCTCCATCAGGGGCCTGCAACCACCACAGCAATCCAATGTCGCTGGGACCGTTCAGCTCTACACAATTCCCCGGCAGGAACTTCAGTGAAGCCTGAAAGATCAGCTTCTCCCTACAAACCCCTTAGGTCATCTAAACAGCTGAGAACAGAAGGACTGAACATAAAAGGAGTGTACTAACATTTTTAACCATTTTTTCCATTTGGGTTCAGGCCCCAAACAGGTCTACTACGACCCAAATCAGCAGGAAGTCACTTTAAGAGAGTGACGTCCCATGCCCAGAGGATGGGGCAGGTGTTTCTCCGCCCTTCTTTTTGGTTATTTGAAGGATAACTGAAAACTCCGATATTTAGGGGAAGAGATTACAAGCTGATAAATGGTCCTGTTTAATGGGTTTTGGAGGTTAGCCCCAGGGACTTCCTACTTTTCCTTTTCTGTATCCTTCTTCCTCCCCTATGTAGGAGTGCATAGGCTTGAGAAAAATGAGATATAGACATAGCACAGGAAGGTCCAAGAAGAAGGGGCAGATTACTGAATATGCCCTTATACCTTTGTATATTGATACAAAATTAGTAGTTTATTTGGCTAAAGTGGTATTGACCATTGTTTATTGTACAAAAATAAGATTGTATTGGATTACATCGGTATTGATCTTTGTATATTGATACAAAATTAAGATTATAGTTGGCCACAATGGTATTGACCCTTGTATATGGACGTAATATTAAGATTGTATTTGGCTACATAGGCATTGATCTTTGTATATTGATACACAATTAAGAGTATATTTAATCACAATTGAATAGATCTTTGTATATTGATACAAAATTAAAGGTAACGCTTCCTAATGGTATCATACCTAGAGATACTTAAAAATAAAATGTGAAGCTCTGGCCTCTTGATACCCTTGATACCAACCGTCTAAAACGGTCTAGGATAGTTAAGTAAAACAAACTCCTAGTCATGCAAACATGTCACTTTGTTAGCTACTATGACAGTCTATCACAGATATTCTCTAAACTACCCAGTAATCAAGTTGCTAAGAGACAAGCAACATTTGCTTATCTAAATACGAGAGATGGATAGGGCATCTTCAAAAACCCCAAGAGATCTGCAGAATATGGCATTTAAAGATGTTATCTTAAATTAAGATTTTCTTTTTTCTTGATATCGAGACATATCAGCTCCTGACAGCACCCCCTATTCTACTCCAAGTAGAAGATAAGCATCGAAGAACCTCCACTGTAAGATGGTTGAATTAGTGGCAAGCCTATCTTTTGGCATGAAAAAAACTCCTTGCACCAACTGCAGACAGACTGCTGTCCAAAAAGGACAAAACTTGGTAGCAGGGAAGTCGACAGCCTAACTCTGCCAAGACAGGGTAGGTAAGTCCTTCATAATCCCTGCTCTACGACAAATGTCTGTCAGAGAAACAGGACCCAAAGGCTGAAGACTGATGCAGGAATGTATGGAGGGAAAATGGGAACTGTCCAGGCAGTCATTGATATGTCCTTTCTTAGTTTTGGAAGCTGCAGGCCCTGCACTTCCTATATAAGCAGATATATTTATCCCTCTCAGGTCTCTGAGGTGGTTGAAGAATAGACAGCTAGAGTCTCATAGTTAAATTTTGAGTTGTTTAGGAATCAAGAGGGTGTTATAGATCTAAGAAGATACTCTTAAAAGTGTGTTGCAAGTTAGTATGAATGTTGAGTCAGATATAGACCTTTAAACTCATGGAGATGGTTAGATAGTAGAATGTTAAAGTCAGGGGCCAAATATGTATAAACTGGACATTGGGAAGGTATACTGGGCCATTTAACTCTCATAAATGTGGCATACTTATATCTGTTGTTTTGTATAATACTTACTGTTATAAGAGAAGGAACCTGGGCTGGAGAGGTGGCTCAGAGGTTAAGAGCACTGGCTGTTCTTCCCAAGGTCCTGAGTTCAATTCCCAGCAACCACATGTGGCACACAGCCATCTACATTGAGATCTGCCCGGGCATATATGTAGAGCAAATACTGTATACATAATAAATAAATAAATAAATGTTTAAAAAAAAAAAAAGAGAAGGAACCATCTGTTGGACTGAAAGGGGAAACTTCTGGGGGGAAGAGGGTGGAAGGGCGGGATAAGAAGGGGGAATAGGGAGGGGTTTGTGACTGAGATGTAACTTGAAGAAAAAAAATAAAGTATTTAATAAAAAAAAAGAATTTGTCCTTCAGAGCACTTATCTTTCTCTAATAAAGGTTTATCTGACACCCTACAATGTATTTTAAGATATTTTCAAATAGAGAAACTTTCTTCATAGCAAATTTGAATCACTAAAGTACTCTTAACTGGACTGAGGATACATATGAAAGTGTCAAAGAACTGAAAGTACTAAAAAGCAATAAAATGCTCTTATGTTCACAGGACAACGAGGAAGGGCTTCTTAGATATTCTTAAAGGGTATCATTTTATTCTCAACGTTTATTTCAATGAATAAATACAGAGAAAAAGAGAAAGGGTTACACACTGCCTTTAAGTGTGTGAAAAGATACTTTTCAAGTTTGTCTACAGGGGCGCAGGGACAAAAACTTGTCTATCATACCTGAGGTCTTTGAATGCCTAGCACTAAAGATGGAAAAAAAAAAAAACAGTTTTCTTTACTTATATAACACTTTCTGAAAGAATCAAAAAATTTCCATTCCTTCTCTTTTTACTGAGTGGCAATGATTGAATGATGGCCACCATGGAGCCAGGGATCTGTGCCGTCAGGGGAGCCGGTCTGAGGCAAGAGTAAGATTGAGGCTTGTCAAAACCCTGAAAAATCTCACAGCCCAGATGATCCCCACGGTTCTTTTATGTGCTATAGGAACAGTAAGAGTTTATTAGATTATATTTATTCCTCTCAGGTCTCTGAGGTGGTTGAAGAATAGATAGCTAGAGTCTCATAGTTAAATTTTGAGTTGTTTAGGAATCAAGAGGGTGTTCTGGATCTAAGAAGATGTTTTTGAAATTGTGAGGCAAGTTAGTATGAAAGCTGAGTTAGATATAGAACTTTAAACTCATGGAGATGGTTAGATAGTAGAATGTTAAAGTCAGGTGCCAAATACATATGGACTGGACATTGGGAATGTATGCTAAGCCATATAACTCTCATAATTGTGGCCTATTTATTTCTGTTGTTTTGTATTGTATTTATAGTTATGAGAGAAAGAACCATTTGTTGGACTGAAAGGGGGAGCTGTTGGGGGGAAAAGATATACCTTAAACCAAAAAAAAAAAGGTAGAGGTTGGGGGGTTGAGGGGGAAGAAGGTGGAAGGGTGGGACAGGAGGGGGGAGTAGGGAGGGGATTGTGATTGAGATGTAACTTGAAGAAATAAAAAATAATTATATAAAAAAGAAAACTACAAGGGTAAGCTGATACTGTTGAAAGGGTGGGTTCATTATGAAACAATAAGCTTAGCTTCCTGCCTGGTGTCACAGAGAGAGAGAGAGAGAGAGAGAGAGAGAGAGAGAGAGAGAGACCCCACACACACAAACACACACCACTCTCTTTTCTATTTTATACTACAGGCCCTCGGGAGATGCTGGGAATCTTGATTTTAGACTTCCTAACCTCCACAACTATGAAGAAGTAAATGTCTGTTCTTCATCAATTGTACAATCTGGGTATTCGTATAGCAACACAAAATGGACTATAAAAATGTCACAGAAAATAATAAAAATCTTCCTTCCAAATGAAGCTGGCAGTCAAAATAAATCTATATTTGTTGAATTTCTTTCATTTTTTTCCCTTGGGCAATGCAGAAGTACTTAGTAGTTGGCAAAAGCATGCTTGAGGAAATGACCAGAAAATGTATAATGTATATCTGGCAGGCAGTCGAATAAGGTTATTTTAAAGATAACTTTGCGTATTTAGCTTTGTGTGTGTGTGAGCATGTGCATGCACACACATGTGTATATGCATGTGTGCATGCATGTATGTAAATGAATGTTGGTGTGGATATGGGACCTCCATATGGGTGCTCATGGATGCAGAGGTCAGAGGACAACCTTGGGTATCACTTCTTATGTTTCTTCCACTTTTCAGGATTTCTCAGTGGGCAAGGCTCACTAGCCAATGACCTCCAGAGAGCTGTCCCCAGCTTCCATCTAGCCATCACTGGGATTACAGGTAAACACCACCATGCCCAGCGTTTCCCTTGGGTTCTGGGGATCCAAACTCGGTTACTCATACTTGAGAGGCAAATGCCTTATTGTGCTGTTGTTCCAACTCAGGAATAGATTTTATGAAACATTTCCAAATATTATAACCTGGAACTTCAAGCTTAAAGATAACTGAAATCTCTTTTTAATTTACAGAGCTCAAACTTGTTGAATGACTTGTCTTATGTCACTCAGCTGATCAGTGTCAAAGTTAAAATAAATGTTTCTTCTTATTCCTTGCTATCATGTTTTATTTTAACTACATTTTACTGCCAAAAGAGTCTGGCCTTGGATCCTGTCAACCTTGCCAGAAAGAGAGGCTTCTGGAGAAAACACAACACTTAATGACGTAGCATCAGGTTTTGCTAGTCAACTTTGGCTTTTAAATTTATTCTATATAGAGGACAGGAAAATTCAACTAAAGTGTTTTCTTTCAGCCTTCGTCTTTCTGCATTTGTTAGCTAGGTTTGTGCAGGGTAAACTGGACAGGTGCAAACATCAGGCTCAGGGGTCTGCCACTATACCAGGGGTATCAACTGAGCTTGATTGCCTGCAGCCTTGTGAAAACCCTTGTAGTAGAATCCCTGAGCTATGCCATGCCTCGGTCCTTATCTCGCAGAAAACTTTTAGGCAGGTTAATTTTTAAGAATTTATCATACGGCAATAGACAGCTTGTACAGCAATCTCAAAATTAATGTTTAAGGGGGCCTAAAATCTGTCCTTACTCAATACGTCTCAGAAATGCTATGGTACATTTTACTTTAAAAGGTCAAGAGCCTGAAATCATTAGCTAATGTATACTTTTATCTCAGTGGGAGGAGGGAGTTGGGATTGGGAGATACACACACATGCAACTTATCCCTTAAGTAAATTTAACCAAGGTAATATATTTTTTCAACTTTTAAGATTTTTTTTTGTTCTATGACAAAATTTCAGGCACCATAGGTGTCTTCAAACTGACTATGTGGATCAGGATGACCCTGAACTTCTGAATCTCTTGCTTCCCTCCCCCTGGGAATACGGGTGTCTACCATCATGTCTGCTTCCTTCAGTACTGGGGATTTAAACCCAGTACTTTCCACAGCTTAGTCAATCATCTATCAGCTAGGCTACATCACCTTTTCTAAAACTACTTTTTGTTAATGTTCACACCAGTTTTAGAAATAACATTTTAGATTTCAATCGGAAGTTTAAGAGACTCAGAAATCCAAAGTCATCAAAGGAGATAAGGCCATCCAAATATTGGGGGAATTGTCTCACTCTTCTAAGTTACGCAAGGATGAAAAAGGGTTCATTTAGAGTGTTTCTGTACTTGTTCCTGATCTTTTATCTCCTTATAGCAATCATGATATTTTTATTAGCAAAATAAATTATGTAATTGTATTTTTCAACAAAACCATGTCTGCCTACAAACAAAACAACACAGTAATACCCCCTCATTCTTGCCTTTCCTGCCACCATCAAATGGTAAAAAAAATTCTCAGCAACATTGACAATGCCTGTGTACTGGGACAAGATAGGGTAACTTGCAGAGAAAGGGAGAGAAGTAGAAATAAAGTATAAATGAGGATACTGTTTGACATTATAGTATTTAGAAAAAAAAGATGAAAAAATATCTTCATGATATCTAAAAAAATTTCTGTTTGGCAAAGAAAATACATATCAGGGCAAATGCGAGTTCCCTAGTGCCCTTAACATTAGTGTGTTCAATTCATGGATAACTTTTTATACATTTTGTAAGTATAAGTTCTTGATAAACCTTTACAGCTGATAGGTGAAAAATGATATGTTTATTCTGTCCTTACTTTGATAATTTAAAATTTTCATGTTTGCATCAAAACTTCTGTATTTAGGTATCTTTCTAAGCAAATTTATACTAAAACTGAATTTTAAAATCACTAATTCTTGATAGTTTTAATAGAAGAATGGAGGAAGATCAAAGACCCTTACTGGCATATTAAACTGGTATATAAATTAGGTGATAAGTTGACTACACACTTCATTTAGTTATAACTGTGTATTTATGAGAAGGCAACTTGGCACTATCTGAAAGTTGTTCATGTTACTTGAAATATATAAAAGCAATAAAATGATCTTGCAAGATTATGTCAGGATAAATTATCCTCTAGCCTGCAGACTCAGCAGAAAAGCTCATTTCAAATATTATTCATTTTGATGGCCAAATTGAGCTAATATTGACAGGCACGTACCAATACTGTCACACTAGAAACAGAGTAATTAGGACGGGGCTGTTGTCTTCACAGAGACAGACAGCATCCCACTTTGTAACCAAGCCTGGTTTAGAATTCTTAGCGATTTTCAGACCTCAGGCGTCAAAGTTCTGAGATGACTAGTGCATGCTTTCCCGTCTGTCAGAAAATTGTTTTTTGAAACCTAATACAGTAGAAGGTTCTTATAAAACATGCATATACAAAAGAAATCTGAATGAAGTCACCAAATAACAGGGAGACAGTACCTAGCTAGACATCTGTCACCACCAAGCAAAACCTCCACTGTCAGAAATGGGTTACATCAAATCGAATTATTGGCCTATGGGCCGCCATGGAAGCCTCCAAACATCCCAGGCTATTGTCAAAGCTACTGGTTGCTCTCCACAAACTGATGGCAAGACCCTACTTGCTAAAGACAACACCCATATAGTTCACTGAAGATGGAGAAGTCAAACTGGTGTGCCAAACTAGAGCCTGGACCTCTATTGACTAGTGTTCATGGTACTGGAAGTTACTCTGTACACTACCGAAGGAGAAAGGTAAACACCTCAGTATACAATGGTGACATGCATTCTCTAGTACAATACTGGCACAAACTTTGTGGGTCTAACCAACCAATAGCTGAGTGGATGTAAGGCCCAGACCATGATACAATACCCTTCAAAACTCTACTTGGGTGGCCAAGAACCTGAGACTAGAAGAGCCAGGTAGCCAAGATAAAACCAATTAGTAGTGTTCTGCTAAAGGAACAAAGCAATACAATGACTCCTGAGACATTCTGCTACGCTCATAGACTGGTGTCCTGCTTGGCTATTAGAGAAACTTTCTCCTGCAGTAGATAGGAACAAATACAGACCAACAAGAACAAGAGAAAGAGACCTTGGAGCACCCAGTCCTGAAAGGGATACCTCCATCAAATCCCTCCTCTCAGGGCTCAGAGAACTACTGAATAGGGGACAGAAAGATTCTAAGAACCAGTGGGAAAGGAAGACATCAAGAAAACGGTCTTTCTTTGAGAAGCATCAGGACTGATGCACATCTGAACTCAGAGAGACTATGCCACTATGCACAAGGCCTGCACAGCTCTAAGCCAGATAGAGTCCAGGTGCTGAGAGAGGAAGTACACACAAGCCCTCATCCCTAACTAAGAAGCTATTTCCCATTGATAATCTATCACAAAGGAAAAAGTATTTCCCAATGGTGTCGCTTTGGGCATACAAATCATAAGACAGGGCAGGCTCCAAGGCTTAGAGTAGATGGCCAACACAAACAAACCCAATGGTATTTTTGGAGGGATTCTTTTTCTAATTCATGATGTTTTGTCTGGATATGTTTCCCCTTACAGGTCTTTTGCCTAATATTACGTTTTCCAGTTTTGTGTTTTTTATGAGACTTCTGTGTGTGTGACTCTGTATCAATATGTATATCTTGTGATTTTCCCTAGCTCCTTTTTTCAGGTTTGTTTGTTTTGTCCTATTCTGGTTTGTTACTTTTTATTTATCATCATCATCAATTATTATTATTTTACTATTTTTATATGTCTGTTTTCTCATGTGTGACAGCAAGGAGAGGGTGGGAAGGGAGAGACAGAGGGTGCTATTTTGGGAGGGTGGGGAGGTGGTAGGATCTGAGAGGAGATGGTGGAGAAGGAACTATATTCAGAATATGTTGTACCAAAAAAATCTATTTTCAATAAAAATGAATTCTGCTTCTGTTCCTACAGAAATATAATGGTGTGATACAAAAGCCAAAGTTTTAATATCTTTCTACCATCATTCCTCAGAATGTAAATATCAAAGCAGTATTTCTCTGGATTGTATTGTGTTAGAATGCTTCATTGGAAAAGTGGCTATTTGAGTTTTTGACTTGAGTTTCATTAAAAAAAAAATCATTGAATGAGTTTTGGCTTCAGATTATGACAGCATTTCCAACAGCTTTTGAAATATCACTACACATACTTCTGTCCTTTCAGACTCCATATGTATGTGAAACTGTGTTCCCAGCATTGATAAGTATAAAGATCAAACATTGATCAACTCTGAAAACTTTGGAGCACACTCTACAACTTGCAGTATCAATTATTCCGCGAAGATGCAATTCTTCATTTAAAAATAAACTGCATTTATATCATTGGCATGCAAATTTAACTCATTTTGATTCATGGTAAAACCATATGTATACTAAAGGATAGTCTCAAATTAAAATTTTTATGATTTATTATAAAAAATTTTCCAACACTTTTCATCCATGGAGGGTTGAATCCTTAGATGTAAAACCAGCAGACAGAGAAAATTATATACATTTTTAAGATCTACCTGTATTTTTCCTAGAACAAATTTTCCTCAGAGACTATGGAATTTCCTCAATTCATAAATCACTCTCAGGAAAACAACTGACAGAATCCAACATTGCCTATGAGAAATGAAGGTGTGATAGTTAAGTGACTTTTTACTTAGCAAATAAGTGTTCTTCCTCTTAAAGGAATTAGGATGTGGTGTAATTCTATTCTGTAAGCATGTCACAGAGACACAAATCTGTCATAAAGATGTCATCCCAGAATTAGTCCCTTTTTGTTATTGTTAGTACTTTTTGTTAGAGAAGCCAGACTGAGAAACTATGGTGGGAAGATATTTTTAAAATGTGAAGTACAAACAACAAAAAGTTACCACTGTCATGAAAGTCTTAAAAGATCTCTCCTTGATAGTAATTTATCTTAAAATACCATGTGTTTGTGTGTGTGTGTCTATGTGTGAGTGTGGGTGTATATATAATATGGAAGATAATGATGTAAAAAATGCAACCATTTAGGCAAAGTTCATTAGTCCTCAGGAGCAAATCTGTAAAATATGGTAACTGGTATTTTCTGGACATAAGAACAGGAGCAGAAAGGAGGTGCCTCTGCTTTGTATAGCTGCATCTCTTCCAAGCTGCAAACTGCTGAACTGACCAATAACTCCATTGATTTCCAAGGTTTGAGGAGTCAGTAAGGACCAGTGATGAAGACCAAAACATACTTATTACATCAAGTCACATGGAGCAGAAACAAAACAGTATCCCATCCCAGGTGGAGATGCAGTGGAAATACTAGATGAAAGGGAGTGAATCTGAAAGAATGTATTTGCATGGAAGCAAATATTAGAAACAAATCACATTGACCTATTAATTTAATTACCTAATAGGTTACTAATAAACATGAAATTTGTATGTTAATTCAGAAACTGTTATGAAATGAATTACAGACATTAACTCTTTAAGTTCTTCTAACAACTTTGTGAAGCACACAAATCTAAAAATAAATATATTGAGACAGAATTTCAGGCATGTCACCCAATGACATGCCACTTCCAAGCTTCAGAAGGAGATTCAAACCCTGGCATCTGGCTCCAGAATCTGTAGCTAGAGAGACTTTACTTCATCTTGCCTTCTCATACGAGTGTGTTTGTGTCTGTGCATACCTTCTCTCTTTTCTGTTTTCACTTGCTTTTACTAATATGTCTAACTAGAGCTGTGCATGGTTGTCTCTGACCAGTGCATGGCATTATAATAAAAGAAGAAGTATTATATCTCTGGTATTATTAAAGTACCTAATGCACTTTGGAAATTTCCTGAAAGAGACGATGAGGCCATGCTTAATCATAATAATATTTGGTATCAGTCTCCAGCTCTTGACACAAGGCATTGTAAGAACCCTGAAATCCAGACTGTCTGTCTTGCATACTAAAGAGATGACTGAAGATGGGGCCCCTAGCTATCTGATGGACTGCAGAGAGCTGAGGTTGGTAACACTTTGATGTTCTATGGAGTTAGCATGCCTGGGCAAGTGGGAACACGTGGGAGCACCACACTGCCTTCCTCCACACATTTCTGCACTCCCCTTTTCTTTTTGCATTTCTTTCAGTTTGTTGCTTCCAAATTGTACCATTTACAATAAACCAGTAAATATAAGTGCTTTGAATTTTGTGTATATGCCATTTTAGTAAAGTATTTAACCTAAGGAGGAAGTTGTGGAAACCCTTAATAATAGATATCTGGTTAGAATTTCAGGGTTTGTGATGGGCAGTTGAATTGTGAGCAGTCATGTGACACTCAGCTTTTAATCTGTGGGCTTAATATCAGAGCTGAGCTGAATCTTCAGAAACACAGCTGATATATAAGGTGCTGGGAAATTGTTTATTGGGATTCAGAAATAGGCCATAGTGGGTGCTGAAAGTGTTGGGAATGAAAGGAAGCCTAGTACCATAGAAGGGAAAGCTAATCAGAAAACTACACCTAGGAAGAAAGCCTAGCATTTATTCAGCTAGACTCCAGTGCTTCTGAATGGTAGCAGGAACACTGCTAAATAAAATTAAGCCTTTGACTATACAGGGCTTTTCAATGCTTTAGTTCATCTCATAAATATAATTCAAGAATTAATTCATAAGTTACTGAGGCTCCAAGTCCAACTGATAACTCCAGTAAGATCTCCTCTAGATCTGATGTAAGAAATGTTCCCTTTTTCTGTTCTGGCAATTGGTAACACATGGTGGGCCCAGTGATTCAAACAGTGACATCAAGCACTCCAGGTCTCATTTTTCAGCAGGGATCTCACTGTTCAACTAGAACTGAAAGCATCACTTCTTGAATTCAACACCACACTGCTAAGTTATTTTCCATGGCTGAGATACTAAGTACATGAAAAAATTTATAGAAGGGGTCTGAACTAGATACTCTCTGTATATCCATCAAAATGCAGAGAGAGGTTAGGGGCATAACTCTGTGGTAGAACACTTGCTTGATGTGCATTAGACCCTGGGAGTAAATGCCACAGGGAAAAAAGATCTACGTTAAAAATTTTGAAACTGTTAATGTGAAAGATTTTCCCTTTCTGTTATAGATTTACAACTGATCTACCATAACTTCCCTTCATAGATTTGGTACCTATGCTTTGAAAATTGGGTCAAAGCAAAAAACAAAAAAAAAAAAAAAACCAAAAACTTCTAATGCTCGGAGCCTACCAACAACTGGGTGATGACATCAACAACAACATTCCATGCTTTTTACTTACACATCACGTTTGCTTTATAGTTTTCTTGTAACTAGAGTGATTTTTATGAGGCTAACAGCTCATTTAAAGTATCGAATTTTGAGAGCTTAATGTTAACTATTCATAAGATCACACAGTCCTAGAATCTTGCAGCTTTTTCAGTTCTTTCATCTGTTGGCCTATCTCACATTGAGAATTCTCAATTTAGCTGGTTCTTTGACCCAGTTCACCTCTGATACTCCATCCTACAACTTCAAGGCTATTCTAAGTGAAGTTCTCATACCCAACACTCTCTGCTGGTTGATTTCTGGGGGGAGATTTGCCCAGTGAAACTGCTCTGACAATATTGTAAGGGGTGGATACGTGTGTCTAATTAACATGAGTGATATTAATGTGTCAACATGAGCTCACCACTTAAGAGTCATGACTTTGGTGCCAGATGTTGAGAGACGAAGGGCAAGGCTGTGTCCACAGCCCTGTACTTTCCAGGGTGAAGCATCTAATTCTAAATATATTGTCTGTTTGCAGAGCTACATAAAAGCAACTGCCTAAAATTTGCATTAAAATTGTTTAATGGTTCTAGGGCCTCTTAAAAGTAGAATGAATCTTCATTGGGTAATAAAGCCATTTATTATTACAAACTATGTGCTACAAGAAAGACACAGTAAAATAGAATCCTGCAGGACATAAATGTTGGAGGAAGGTCTTATACATTGGTTCTCAGAGGTTGCTTTCAGTGCTCAGAGATCTGGTTACTGCCCTTTCTGAGGCACTCTCTGATTGGTTAATAAAAATAGCTGATGGCCAATTAGCAAGACAGAAAGAGTATAGGAAGGTGGGACTTCCTAGGACAAAGAAAGGAACCCTGGGTTTTATACAGAGGAACCTCTCTTCCAGGCAGGACTCAGAAAGTAGTAGCATGTCTCCATGTGAGCTCTGAAGGTATGGCTAGCCACATGGCTGGTTGGGATTAGGTGGTTAGGTTCCAGTTGACAATCTCCTTAGCTAAGGTGTCAGCATTGAAACATTAAAAGGTCTTGGTGTATTTAATTATTGGGAAAAGGCTGCCATGGGTTTTAAGCCTCCAGCTAGAGTGAGTAAGGTGAGCCAGGCCTACTGGCCTCTCATCAGGCTGCTCCACTGGCCTAATATAACAATTTATTTTTATTAATAAATATCATTGTTAACAAGGTTGCAGTTTAACATAACAAATTGGTGAAGTTCAACCTTAAATTTATTGTTGTAGCTCAATTGATAAATTTCACTTGTGAATGATACAAAATAGTTAAACATTTACATCTTTCGGAATACCAGACTTTTATCTAGAGATTTCAATCTATCAATGAACCCTGCTTTGCATCTGGAAATTTATTTCTTTGTGTTCTACTATTTCCTATGTGAATTCTGAGAAGAATAAATCAAACAAACATGCATGCACTTAATATGTACTCTACAAAGACATTTCTAGAATATCTCTTAAATTAATCTAAAATTGATTTACAAAAATTCCCTAAAATTTCAGAGAGAACTATTGACATTAGGAATATGATATTGTACTGCCTATGGCGGAAAGAAAATAGAGTGGCTTTCCTTGATTAAAACCGTAGAGCTGTTTAACTCCTTTCCTCCACTAAAAAGCTGGTAAAACAAACTGTGATTTCAAATGCTTATTAGAGACTTCTTGGTGTGTCTCTCCACCCCCACAGACAACCTTATCTTAACTGTCTTTCAACATAGCTAGACTATGGTTAGACTGTGACCTTTAACAACAGAAGAAGAAACTTGGAGGGCTTCTGCAAAAGCTGTCCAAAGTTGTAAATCTAGAGTCCACTTTAATTTAATTAAATGGAAATTACTTTGAGTTCTTACACTACTAAATAGAAAATAAACTCTTAGGTCTCAATGAATTCATACATTTGCTGTCTGTGCTTCAATCCTTTTCTTTTAATGCACTCAGTGCATCATAAAAGTACAACTTGATTCATCTGTTTGAATTTCAAACTACTGAAGACATATATATATATATATATACATACATACACACATAAATAATATTGTATGAACTGAGAAGATTGTATTTATATGTTTAGAGGTAAACAAACACACATACACACACACGCACACATGCAACAACAATTAAAGAAGATGATGTCATGCATTTGAATAAGATTGTGGGTATGGAGGGGACAAGAGGAATGTGGGCTGGGGGAGGGAAGGGAAGAGAAGGGGAAATGGTGAAATTATACCAATCTCAAAAAAAGTACCAAAATGTAGATTATTGGAAGAAATGGAGCAACACTGACTCAGATTTAGTGAACATTTTTTTTTTACTTACTAGTAAGTCCCTAGTGATTAGAAAATAGATTACCAAGTTCAATAGTGTACAACAGAAACCACCAACACTAAAAAGAGCTTAGATTGTATTTGTTGAGTCTCCTTTTATTTCACACAACAATCATACATATCAGAAAATATAAATAACTTCTTGAAAAAAAACAACTTAAATTCATAATAATCTCTTAATTCAACAACAAAAAAGCAAAAAAACAAAACAGATCAAACAAACAAAAAAGCCCAAGTGACTAAAATAACTTCAATGGTTAGAAATGGGACTTAGCTGCTGCCACTACTAAGAATGGTCCTATTCTGGGTGGGGTTACATGAACTATTCCTGTTTAAATAAAAAGGGACAGCCACATGCGGAGCAGGAAGAAGAGCATCCCGGGAGAGGATAGAGACCAATAAAAGGCTGTGATGAGGGAACAAGGTTGGTATTTTGTTGCCCAACATATACTAGCCAGGTAGAGAGGACATAGGCTGCATAATGGAGTTGGAACATTTTCCTTCTAGATTATGAGAAGACGAATGGAAATGAGTCCAAATGCCACACTCATTTTATTTCTTTTTTTTTTTTTTTTTTTTTTTTTTGAGACAGAGTTTCTCTGTGTATCTCTGGCTGTCCTGGACTCACTTTGTAGACCAGGCTGGCCTCAAACTCACAAAGATCCGCCTGCCTCTGCCTCCCAAGTGCTGGGATTAAAGGCGTGCGCCACCACCGCCCGGCTTCATTTTATTTCATAAAAGCAGAGTAAACTTCTGCAATGCGAAGATCACAGTGATAAAAGGCGTCAACTTACTCGTTCTGAAAGTATGTAGAAAATAATGGTAAGCGGATAGGAAAAGTCCTATTTTTCCTACTGAAAATAGTTAGAGCTTTTCAACTATCTGGAATTAAGAATTATGTTCTGGGGGCTGGAGAGATGGCTTAGGGGTTAAGAGCACTGACTGTTCTTCCAGAGGACCCAGGTTCATATCCCAGCACCCACATGGCAGCTTACAACTGTCTGTAACTCCTGTTCCAAACAATCTGATGAACACATGTAGTCAAAAACACCAATGTACATAAAATAAAAATAAAATTATAAAAAAAAGAATTATGTTCTGTTTAGAAGTGAAGGATCTATAAATATAGCAATGTCTGGTTCACTTCATCCAAGGACAAACTCACCCAAGTATTAAAATCAAACTCACCTATTACTGTTAAATTAGTGAAATGAAAACAAAAAAGTGCTCTCTAAATTCTAAGATACATTTTTGTTAGTGTGATCCATGTACAAAGCAATAGTATCATATTTATTGTATGTAGCATATCAATACCCACATCTATATATTCTATACACAAAACGATCAAGAATTTACTAAAGAATTAGGCAGCCATTAGATGAAATGTCTGTGTCTATAAAATAAAGACATTGGGCCACCAGAGATTAAAGGCTATGGATCAAGTATCTGACACAGCAGTTTTGTGACCAGACACCTATGAGGCCATGCCTCCTAAGGTCTAACTCACTACAAGTTTCATACTTATCCTCCAACACATTTTTTTTTTCTAATAAGGAAGTAGCATTTACAGTACAGGGGACACAGTCACTTTGGAGCACATTTGTCTCCTTTATTCAGATGTTTATGGCATTGTTCACATAAAAGAGAAAGGTAAGACAAGAAATGGTTTCCAAAGCTCTTCCAGTGTCAAACTCTAAAGGAAGCCCCTGCGTCCAACTGGTCTGCTGCCTGGAACTGTCCCATTTTGGCCAGTTAACTTCAGCACGCTTTCCCATGCACCTCATCTCACACACACTCGTGTCCAGACACAGTGCAGCCCAGTTAACTGCATGCCTTAAATTAAAAGGCAAAATAACAACGCACACTTAATTTGGGGAAATTCCCAGCTGGTGAATGAGTCTCGCTCCCTACCCGGTATGTTTGGATGTATGCTGACTGCCCGTTCCTAGCTAGACAGCTGACTGTGACATGGGAGGTGCAAGGGCTGTCCATGGGAGACCAGGCTGGACCAAAGAACTGCCCATTTAGCACATCCTGCTTTCACCTCAAAGAGTGAAATAGAGAGTGTGCATTATTGTGGGTAATTAGATAAATTAAAACACCCTTGACAAAGGCTTGAACAGAAATGATATTTCAGCCAATAACAGAAATATCCCAGCTAATACAAATTATTTTTGTCAAGCTTCTTAACATGAATAAACATTAAGAACATATCTTTATTAGATAAATAGTTACAAAACAGTGTGTATGTTTTTGAGAATGTGCAATAGGTAAGTGAAATAAGATATACAAAATGACACAGAGAAAATATACAAAAATGTTAACATATCATTTCTGAGTTATTCATATTCTTAAATTTTCTACATTTAAAGATCACTTTGGGTTTTAAGACTTCCATCTTAGTTTGTTACTAAATGTTATATAAAATTCTAGTATTATGTATGTATTTATATAAGTGTATATATTGTATGCATATATTGTATATGTATATATAACTAAACATACACTGTTGAGTCCATATAATGTTACTTATATGTATATCTTCAGGACTGATTGGTACTGGGGCAACAAAAGACTTAAGGGAATCTTTTAAAGATGAAATTACCTTTGTCTAATGATAAAAATAACATCTTACAACGCAAAACCATAGTAAAACATATTCATACACTTGTACTGTGTCCTTATCTACACAGACAAATAATTTTATAACATATTTATTGGCATATTCAATACAAAATTTAAGGAATAGGCTCAATTCTGTTAAATTTTCAACACAATAGTATATTTCAACAAATACCTTATACACTTACAACTATACATAGCTAACTATGATTTTTTAAAAATCATTGTAAATTCTTTTAATGCAATTGCCAGTGGCAAACTACAAAATATATGCTGCACAGCTAATACCATGAATTTGCAGAACTACAACTTTCTTCTCTTCCACTCACTCCCCCTACCTCATTATTTATTTTCTATATCAAAATAAACTTTATACCTAGCTACCCCACATAATCTTGATGCCAAGACTGGCAATACACAACACATATATGCAAACATACACAGAACAAACAGTGTTTTGTAAAATATATCTCTAATAATGCTAAGTTCAACTTCATTTCTTTCTTTCTTTTTTTTTTGGGGGGGGGGGGGGGGGAAAGAAAGGAACACAAAAAACCCAGTAGAGTAAATGTATCCAGTAGCATTCAACTCCCTGACCTTGAAATAAATAACCACCCTCTTTCCTCTTTTATTTGTTGGGGGTTGGAACGGAAAAAAAAATAATTATTTTCCTCAAAAGGCTGTCTCAACCTCAGGCATTTTTACATCCCGAGGGTAATATTTTCATTCCATTCTTAATGGAGCAAATTTCTAATCTGAATATGTATTCAAAAATAATTGAGACAGTGTAGTGTCAACACATTACACTGCCATCAGGCACCAAGTGTCAATCCCCAGTGCTGGGACTCCAGTGAGCCACACCTCTAGTGACATACTGGAGAGGCTCCAATCTAGCTTCCTCTGGATGTGCAAAGCAGTGGAGTGCCAAACTTCAAAGTTTTAAGAACAATTTATAAACAGCTTGCTCTAGGATCTAGAATTTAAATAAGTATTGTCATTTACAATGTTATGAGGAATACCTGGAGTAGCAGTCACTTGTGGTAAGGTTACATGATTCCCACATTATCATGTCCTTAGGGTAACATACACTTCTGAACAGTGTTCATCCCAGAATGCCCAAAAAGGTACCAAGACTTCACTTCACAGCTCTTTGAGTTTAATGAAATGCTTAGACTTCTTGAAGTCATTTGGTAGTTTGTATTGTCATTTTTCTTTTGAATATTTTCATAATAAAAACTAATAAAAGAAAAAATAATCTCCTTGAGTATATTTTATATTCAAAATTTTACTGGCATTTTGTTTGGTGTCATGTGTGACAATCTTGTTATTATGTAAAGAAGACTAATAAACAGCCTACATATTATAAAAATCCACCAACCATTATGTTTTACTTTATCATTTTTCAAAAGACAGAAATAATTTCTTTGTTCCAGGAAAAAAAAATTACCATGATCCATGATGACAGAATTGCACCTAAGCAAAGGCAGAGCTACCATCTGCCTGGCATTCTCACAGTGTGACAAATAGACTGGTAATTAACCGCTTTCCTACCGAAATCTGCCAGCTTTAACTCCCCCGTGTCACTGATCAGAAGGTTCTGTGGTTTCAGGTCTCTGTGCAAAATATAACGCTGGTGGATGTAAGACAGCCCTCGCAGCAACTGAAATAAAAACAACTGGAAAAACAGGAGGGAAATGAGAGTTAAAATTCAAATTCAGATAAATGCCAGTTCACATACATAGTCTGCCAAGTACATTAGTGAGAAAGGGCAACCACCACTAATTTCCTTACCAGTTATTAAGCAAAATACATGATGTTAGCATGTAAACCTCTAATCCATTAAGAAGTTACTCAGAGAATTTCTAAGACGTTACAGTGTCGATCAAGATACTACCTCCGTCACAGAGCTATTCCATAAATAAGAGACTATGAAATATCAGATATTTACAATATCAATCTCTCTAGACTAAGATGATGTCTAAGAAGGCAAAGCAATCTAGAACATTATAAAAGATAGAAAACATTATATAAATATTCTAAGTTAATTGTATTGAAATGGCATGGATATATCATCCCTGGAGTCAGCCATTAGCATGCTTTAAGGAACAGAAAGATAAGATGACTTGAGACAATCAAAACAAAACAGTCACATGGTCCAATTAATAACAAATTGTGATCAGGCTGCCTTTATGCATATGGCTCTAGAGATAGCTTTTGGTCGAAGACAGATGTGTCCCTTCGCTAACTGCAGAGCTGACCTAGCCTAGGAAAGGCAGCAAGCATTCAAGAGCAATACTTTGGGTGTGACAAATAATTTATGAAGTGACTAGTGACTTCTGTTTTGAAGTTTTCATCAAGTGAATCCTTCTCAAAAGTATGAATCACTTGGCATCTTACAGTCTCTTTTGTAAAGAAGTTAATTTCAAATAATTTACTTGCCCAAGTCACTCTCATTGACCTAGAATTTAATCAATCTCCCAAAACAAAAATAAAACAAATGTGCTTTTACATTTATGTGATAACAATATCCTGTTCATATAACCAGCTAGTAACCAAAAGGTGATGCCAAGGAGATCCAACATGAGTTAAAAGACAAATGTTCTAACCACTCTGAAATACTCAAGTGGAAATGATTAACAACTCTCCAAGGGTCTTGAGAGTTAGCATTTCTAGAATGTTCCAACTAACCAGGGCTACGAAACCAAGCACACTTGTCTACTGAGGTAACATGATGAAATGACAGTACAATCAATTCACCTCAAAAATCTTTATATATAATAAATATGCTTGAGCTAGAGAAGACGTAGGCTCACTGTTTCCAGAATGCAAGTAGACAGATGGACATCCACTCTGAGTTAGAAGAGACTAAAATTCTGGCTTAAAGACTCCAGAAAGCAACCATCTTTCCAGAATTTGCCTCCTCCTGATGCTCTTTATGTGGAAAAAGAAAAGGGTTGATCCAGACTACCTTCACTCTGACTTGCTAATTCCTTTTTATCCTGGGACTTAAAGCTTACGATTTCTAAGAGACTCCTTAGTTCTTCATTTTAGAGGGAAGGCAATTAGGTGAGTTAAAACATGTTGAGTTTCAAAGTATTCAAGAGACACATGGATGTAGAAACCATATTCTAAATTTCAGAAGTAAACATTTTGTTAAGGAAACTTTGGCATTGTCCAAGATGATAGGTACTGCTTGGTACCTACTGCGAATTTGGCTGTTTGACCAGAGCAATGCTTTCAACCTAATAGAAACGCAACACTAAGTACATGACAACTGCTCACCTAAACATTATAGAACCCTATCTTATTTAAGCCTCCTGATAGGGGTATTCAAGTACACCCTACCATTATCTTCATAACAGTGAGGAAGAAACTGGGTGAGTTTTCCCAAGACTGCTCGGCAATGAAGTATAAGTGCCAGCATGTAAACAAAGACTGACCACAAAGTCGACAGCCTTAATTAAGCAAGTACGGGACTTGTAACAAGAATGAAGACATGTAGGCAGCATGTTGATACAGAAACTGCTTCCTCAAACTGACAGGTTAGCATATGAACATCTAATAACAAGGCCTCTGAACCCACCTAACTGAACTTCCGTTTTAGCCAGGCATTCAGTCGCTACTAATTTATGTTCCCTGGCTCTAAGAAGTCTTGCTCACACCATACTCACAGGCATGCTGCTGTCTCTGCTGCCTCCTCTAACCTCCTTCCCTTCCCCTTCCCCTTCCCCTTCCCCTTCCCCTTCCCCTTCCCCTCCCCTCCCCTCCCCTAGCCCCTCTGCTCTGGATAAAGTGCTTCAACTCTACGTCCCTACTTTAGTTTCTGAACACATCATTCACAGTACAGAATTTACCCCACCACCCACAGGCTGTGTCCTTTACTCTGATCATGAACTGGATCCACACTTGTCACTTTGTATCATTAATGGGATTACTGAATAGATTTAGAGACATCTGGGTAGGAACAGATAAAGAAGATCACAGATAGGAAGTCCTACAATGGGATTCCCAAACAGCTAAGAGCAGAAGTGGGTGGATTAAGCAATACTAAGGGGTTCTTCTTCTAATACCCTCAGTAGTTAGTGACACTATATAATCTTTGTGCTAATCCAGAAGCTATTTAACTAGGATATCATGCTGAAGACAATTAAAACCAGTATTAGGGAAAGATGAGATTATATACTCTGGCCTTAAATAAACAAAAGTCCTACACTTTGGGGGCTAACACAGCTCCAAAAACATAAAATCAAGACAGACCAAATCTCCACAATGCCAGGAGCCACTATGCAAAGACAGATTGACAGTTAACACGCACACACACACACAAAAAAATCCCTGCCTCTTAAGAGAACTTTAAACCACAGTTCACACTCAGTATCTGAAGGTCAAAGGAAGGACCTAGCAAGAAAAGTGATAGAAGTGCTCTGCCGTCATATGAAGGTTAGGTTGTGAGAAGACAACCCAGGAAATTCTCCACTCTGAAAGCTTAGTAGGGAATCAGACTATGGATTCCCGGAACACAGGCTGAAATGACAGTGTGATAAGCTGTTGCCTAAAGAGAAAACTTGAGACCCCAGTCACAAGTATGTGGCAAGATGACAATAACAGAATTCACTGAAGATGGGTGTAGTGGGGGCATACATCTGCCATTCCTGCACACAGACTGAGGCAGGAGGATAGCAAGTTCCAGGCCAGCATGGGCTATATAATGAGACTTTGTCAATCAAAGGAAAGAAAGGAAGGAAGGAGAGGGCTAGAGGGTAAAGGGGAGAAAGGGGAGGGAAAAGAAAGGGAAGGCTCTTAGAAGGAGAGAAAAGAAAGGAAGGGAGGAAAAAGAAGGGCAAGGACAAAGGAAACTCTTCAATGAAACCATTAGCAAAGTAGATATTTTACAAATAACATCTTACAGTGGCTAACCATCTATGCACTGGTAAGCAAGGTGAGAGGCACTAAGAAGTCCACCCCGTGCTGAGCTAAAGTAGAACATCCCATGTGTTACTCTTCAGTAATACTGGAGAACTCAGTTATGGGTGATTTCTCCTTATGCAACAGTAAGGTAAGGATCTAACTTCCTCATTTAAGTTTCTAGGAATGCTACTTCTCTCAGATGTTACATAAACCATAATGTAAGTAACCTCACTTGACTGTCTAACAAAGCAATGGATGATGTTAACGGGAAAAGACCACCTGAGTGACCCACAGAAGCAAAGAGAAAGAGTTGGATTAGCTTTGTTATTGAAATTAGTAAATGCCAGTGGAACCCCACAGAATGAAAAAGAAGGAATAAAGACTGAGCTTCTTACTGTTAAGGTCGCTCCAAGTTCTGTTACATGTATTGTTTAATCCCTTCAATCTAAGAACCAGCATTTTTGATAAAGGAATGCAAAAACTGAAAGTCTGAAAGAAGCGTCCTCAAAGTCACCTGATCTCATGATGCTTGTGAAACTACACCACAACTCATTGTCTCTAACATAGTGAGCAGCATTTACGATGCTTACTACAAGCATAGCTGAATAGTCAGACACACAAATAATCAATGTGTTCCCATCATTAAATAAACTCAACTTCATAAAAGCTCCAATTAGCAAATAATGAACTCATGGTTCTCAAGCCTCCTTTTTTCTATTTAAAATCTTCCTAGAAATAAAAAATATGGCAACAGGCAGCACCATATTTGGTAGGTTATATTTGGAGCCATCTTCCTACCTCTCTGCTGCAGTATACATAAGTTCTTCCTTGCACAATTGGTTTCAGAATATCCTGCTTAATCTTTCTGAAAAGACTCTCCCAAACCCATCAGCACACTCTCTGAAGGTTTACACCCTAGTTTGGGTACGTTCAATTTCTGTAATTGAAATGCCAGTGAAACAGGCCTTAAGCAATGGCAGCATGAATGGGGACATTTCTGTCGGAGCAGATCTCTGGTCCCAAGGTCTTGTCATCTTCTGAAGTAAACAGCCCACATTCTCAGTGCCATGGCATATACTTCCTAGAAATACCCTTTTTTTGTTCTTTTGTAATGCAAAACATATTAACATATATAATCACCTTGATGGATATGTATAAGAAAAGTGAGATTACAATCTAACAAATTACAATTTTTAATATTTTTTAATAATTTTATCTATTCCTTTTTGAAACTAGTCAAACAAGTTGGCTTTTTTTGTTTTTGTTTTTTTGTTGGTTTTCTGTGTTTAGTTTTCCGAGACAGGGTTTCTCTGTGTAGCCTTGGCTGTTCTAGACTCAATTTGTAGACCAGGCTGGCCTCGAACTCACAGAGATCCACCTGCATCTGCCTCTGTAGTGCTGGAATTAGAGGCCTGCGCCACCACGCTAAGCTCATCAAACAAGTTTTAGAAAGGAAAATATCAGGTATTTTTGTCGTAACTTTGAAAGTTGATTGGTAAAAGTATACATTGTTGAACTTACTATGTTATATATATTTCTCAGAAGTATTAGAGACATGGCAACAAGCTTTGTAACTAGTCCCTCCCACAAGTGTCTAAAAATGTAACTTCAGATGCACCTTGTCTTACTGAATACAGTAATTGGATTCTAGGAATGGTCAGAAATACAAGGATTCTTTAGTATACAAGATTTTCTTTAATATAGGATTAAGCATGGCGAATACTTTTCAAATTTCTAAGGCACGGAAACTTTCCTTTAAGAGTGTTGAGGGTCTCTTAGGGACTATATAAAATCCCAAATCAAATCTATGAGAGAGAGCTATTGGCTATAGTACATATCCCCATGGCATGCCAGTAATTTCCTGTAAAGACAGCTAATCTACTCTGCTGTCATCTGGAGGCTCTTCAATATCTCTGTATCTTAGGTATCTCATTAAAAAAAAAAAAACTGTTTGAATTTTGGATGGATATCTTTAACAGCCACTTATACCATTAAATTGTATCTTTTCACAATTCTGTGACTAACAATGGAACAAGTTCTAGAGAAAATGACTGTAGTATCAACCACATACTGATACCTCATTATCATGCATATTGTTCTAAGTGTTGTCTACATATCCGTCTTTCTAGAAAAAAAAAACCCTAGAAATATTGAGTCTTCAAAATAGTCTATAAATTGTATCAGATAATACTTCTCTTGTAATGTGAGTTCTTCTGTTTAAAGAATCTACAGAATGAGTTATCATGACTCATTCCATCTAATTAAGCTTCAAAAAATATAATGTAAAAATCAGTCCTAATTTTGATGTGTTACTGTGCATGGACTTGAAGGCATTTATTGCACTATTTAGAGAGTGGAATAGATTAGGGTCCATGTCAGCGCATCAGGTCATGTGTATGTATTTTTGAAGTGCCTTTCCTCTAGGAAGTGTATACAGTAGGAGTAGGAAATGTATACAGTAGATGAAACGAATCATATTTCTACCCCCTTTGGAGCTTTTTTTCACTTTACTTTCTACTTCTTTGTTACAATCCAATAATGTCTTGAGAAATATATGTATATATATAGCATGTTTCAGAATTCCTAAACAATATAAAAATTAATTTACATTTCTAAGATCCTGGAATGCTAATAAGTTTCTAGAAATAATAGCTTTCTGAACAGGAAGGTTTTTTTTTGTTTTGTTTTTTTAAGACAGGGTTTCTCTGTGTATCCTTGGCTGTCCTGGACTCACTTTGTAGACCATGTTGGCTTTGAACTTTGAACTCATAGAGATTCACCTGCCTTTGGGCTCCTGAGTGCTGGGATTAAAGGTGTGTACCACCAAACCCGGCCATTACAGACAGCTGTGAACTGCCATAAGGTGCTGGGATTTGAACCTTTGAAAGAACAGCCAATGCTCTTAACATCTAAGCCATCTCTCTAGACCCAGGAATAATTTTTAAAAATGAGACTTTGCAGTACGTAGCAAGGTCTTGTGGGAATAACTGCTTTCATTTTATTTGAAAGTCGGGCTCATCAAATCCATTGCCTTCCCTTCCATCTTCCTTCACATTTCAGCACAATAGTGGACACCAAGAAAGACAGTGTTCTTAGAATGAAGTGCCCAGAGTGAGTAGGTTGAAGCTTCAAGATCTAGAACTAGGAGCCTCCAAGGGATGCAAATGTATTTGCAAGATAAGTAGATCTGATAGTATACATAGGCTTCTAGAAGTTATCAGGCTAGATATATATCTGATGAAAAATGCATAGAGAGCCATGAGTTTTAATTGGAGTTTCGATTGCCTTGATTGAACAGTATGACCAAAAGCAATTTGGATAGGTAATGGTTTATTTTAGTTAACAGTTGCATATCACAATTCATCATGAAGGGAAATCAGAACAAGAACTCAAAGCATAAATATGGAGAAATACTGCTTATTGGCTTCCTCACTCATGGCTTCCTCATACAACCCACGATCACCTGCCTAGGGAGCAGCAACACCCATAGTGGGCTGGGCCCTCCCATATCAATCATTAATCAAGGACTTGGAGAGACTTGCCAATAGGCCAATCTTAAGAGAGGCATTTTCTCAATTGAGAGTCCCTCTTCCCAAATAATTATAGTTTGTATCAAGTTGACACCAAACTGATCAGAGCACAAGGATTCTGTTTAATGACATTGCTAATCAGTTCAAACTTAAAAACCTAGCACACATCCTCTTCTCACAAGATGAAAATGAACAAGTATTTGTATTTCAATGATTTTGTCTATAACAATATATTATAGACTAAATCATCATGAAATATCTTCCTATAAACTGAAATGGCTAATATAAATTTGTTCTAGAAAGAGAGATAAAGACACAGAATGAAAGATTGAAAAATAATGAATCAAGTCTAAAAGTTTTGGAGAATATTCATCAAAGAAAGCTACACTAAAGAGATAAAATAATTTCAAGTGAAATGTAATTAAGACTCATGAGTCTAGGTATGTAAGATCAATGAATTTCTCTTAATAACCACCCAGAGATGTGTGAAGAATTTGCAGTTATAAGATAATACCTATAGCTTATACTAGATAATACTAACTTTCTTGGCTAGTCACACAAAAGCCAGGCTTAGCAAGGACAACCAGAAAAGTCCTCAGTAGAGTGTGCAACTCTATTTCACTTGTTGATATCCCTTATGGTCATCTTGTCTATCTTGATAAATGTAAAATACAAGTGTACCGTGCAATGTACATCCTTGAATGGAGAAAAGCAAGATGAATTAGCTAGTTTAAAATATGAGACCCTGGGCTGGAGAGATGGCTCAGCGGTTAAGAGCACTGGCTGCTCTTCCAGAGGTCATGAGTTCAATTCCCAGCAACCACATGGTGGCTCACAACCATCCATAATGAAATCTGGTGCCCTCTTCTGGCCTGCAGATATACCTGCAGACAGAACACTGTATACATAATAAATAAATCTTTAAAAAAAAAAATAAAATAAAATAAAATATGAGACCCAGGATGATGTCTCCAGTGATTGCATTCTATCATCCTTTAAATCTGAGTTTTAAAACACGGCCATGGACGTGTGTACTATATAACTAGTCAGCCTCAATTTCTCTGTCAGATCCAATTAGTTAACAAGCATATCAACAAATGAGTCCACTGAATGCTCACTCCAGACACTAATCATAAAACTTATTTCTTAGTTGCCCCTTGCATGTCTAATACAATATGGGCTGATATTCATGGTATTATTATAATTTATATAACCCTTTAATAATTCCTTAATTTTTAGAAATGAATATTATTTCATATAACAAAAATAGAACAAAGTGTTCAGGAGATTCCTGGGCAGACATCTGGAATAGACATAGAATTAAAAAAAAAAAAAAACACTATTTAATGGACTCATTAAAATATCATATTTTCTAAAACACAGAATTAGGATAAGCTCTATAATATTCCTGGAAATGCATCAGAGGGTATCATTACTAGCTAAATGAGAACTCTAATGGAGAATGTGGAGAAAATTGAGTGTCATTTCTTTTTCTCTCTAAACATTACAAGTCTCATTCAGGAATCTATCTATGTTCAGTGCAATCTTATAAGGCAATCTTAATTTGGCATAACATTATTTTATCTGTGACACACCTGCTTGTTCTCTGGACTATGAAAGAATGGTAGCAACTTTTTAACAATAATAAGCTTCATATTATTTTAATTACTATCTCTATTGAAGTGAAAAGAAAAAGTAGTTTCTATGTCAATAGGATTTCGAATACTTCAGGGGACAAAACAGTGAGTTCAAAATTACTTTGGTCATTTTCAGTTATTTTTTAAAAAGAGGGCAAATATAATTTTGCAAAGAATCCTCTAGAAAAGTAATTATACCACAGAAATGGAAATACATTACATAAAATACAGAACTCAACTTCATCATGATAATTAGATGCCACCATCTACATCTATGTCTGTCAGCTAGAGACAGCGTCAATTAATCTATTCTTTTTCCCATGAACCTTAATTTCCAGTCTCTCATGCTTATCAATTTTTAAATACATGAAACCTGAATAAAGGGGAACATTTAAACCATTTCCTTCATTTAAAAAATTCAACAGCCAATCTGCAGCTCACTAACAGGTATATAATCACAAACTGATACAAGTTTTGTATGTGACCCAATTATGAGCAAATTGTAATATGGTTTGAAGTAGATAGTATTTAAAATGTGCAAAATCCCCCCTATTCTCCTCCAAGTAGAAGATGAGCATCAAAGAATCTCCAGTGGGAGATGATTGAATTAGTCGCAAGCCTATCTCTTGGTAGGAAAAGCCCCTTGCTCCAACTGTAGACAGAATACTGTCCAAAAAGGACAAAACCTGGAAGCAGGTAAGTCGATAGCCTAGCTCTGCCAAGACAGGGTAGGTAAGTCCTTCATAACCCCTGCTCTACAATCAATGTCTGTCAGAGAAATGGGGCCAAATGACTGAAGATTGATGCTGTAATGTATGGAGAGAAAATGGGAACTGTCCAGGCAGCAACTGGTATGTCATTTCTTAGTTTGGGAAGCTGCAGGCCCTGTACTTCCTATAAAATCAGATATATTTATCCCTCTCAGGTCTCCGAGGTGGTTGAAGAACAGATAGCTAGAGTCTCATAATTAAATTTGAGTTGTTTAGGAGTCAAGAGAGTGTTATAGATCTAAGAAGATACTTTAAAAATTGTGTTGCAAGTTAGTATGAATGTTGAGTCAGATATAGAACTTTAAACACATGGAGATGGTTAGATAGTAGAATGTTAAAGTCAGGTACCAAATACATATGGACTGGACATTGGGAATGTACGTTAAGCCATATAACCCTCATAACTGTGGCCTAATTACCTCTGTTGTACTGTATTGTATTTATTATTATAAGAGAAAGAGCCATTTGTTGGACTGAAAGGGGAAACTGTAGGGGGAAATAAGATATACCTTAAACTTAAAAGAAAAAAAAAAGGGAAGAGGATGGGGGGTTGAGGGTGGGAGGGTGGGACTGGAGGGGGAATAGGGAGGGGACTGCGATTGAGATGTAACTTGAAGAAATAAAAAATAAAGGGAAAAAAACAAAAAAAAATAAATAAAATGTTCAAAAACACGTAGGCTGCAGGAACGCTATGCAGTTTCCTACATGCCAGTTTTCATGTTGTAGAAATGGCTTGTTATTCTTTTCTTTCTTCCTTTCTTTCTTCTTTCTTTCTATCCTTTTCCTTCCTTCCTTCCTTCTTTCTTTTGTTGCTGTTTTTTTTTTTCTGAGAGGGTGTCTGTGTAGTAGCCAGGGTTGCTATATCTTTAATTATCATAAATATTTATAATAAGGCTCTGTTCTCAGGCCATTATATCAGGGTTTAAATCGTTCTCTAAGTAACTAATTGCTGAAATTACTCATTTGTCAAAAATTTAAATAATGCTTAGAAATTAACTACTAGTTAAAAGTTAATATTTATTTCAGAATGCCATACTGATAATAGACACATTCTGTAGGCAATTAAAGTAGCAAAATGGTTTGGGAAACTTAGTTAATACTGAGTTATTTTCCTGAGTTTATTGAAGTATATCTAAGGAATCCTACCTGAAAATAATAAAACTTTCACAAATATATTGCTCAAGATTAGTAATAAAGTTAACTTAAAATGTTTCAGAAGTTCCTGCGGAGCCAGATGACAGAGGCTGGTCCAGGTGCTCTTTCCTTCTCTCTAGTCTCCTGTGACACATTGTCTTTGGATGCTTGAAATTTTGCCAAATCAAAATTAAATGAAACTCCCCTCAATTCATAAGTGTCCCACTTCACCTATTAGACTATTTGGTGTGCTTGTAGGGGGTGGTAAGTGTGACACTGTGTGTTACCGGACAACCTGTGGGGGTTGCTTTTTCCTTAGACCATGTGGGTCCTAGGCATGGAACTCAGTTCTTGCTGGCAAGGGTTACCCAGGGAGCATCTCCCTATCCTGGTATGGCATTTTTCTTTACAATAAAAAAGTATTTATGAAATAAAAACAAAGAAAATACGTACATTTGTTAAATTTAAAACATTTCTACACATTGTCAAGCTGCACACCGAGAAAACTAATAGTAAATCTGACAAATTTGAATGGAAAAGAATTTGGTCATTTCACTTTTCGTTTTTAAATCATAATATATATTGAGTATTATCTTCTGATCTTTTGATGATATCTGACATGACAAGCACTGTGCATTAGATAAGTTAAAAGATATACCCTTTAGTATATATTTTATTTTAAGTATTTTATTGTTCTTACTGCATGTGATTTGTATGTTGTTGTGGGCACACATATGTTACAGCATGAATGTGGAAGACAACTTTTGGAGTGCATGCTGCCCTTCCACTATGCGATCCTGTGATTCTAAGTAGATCAGCAAGCCTACTGACAGATGCTTTGACCCACTATGCCAATAGCACAGGGACCCATCCTTTAAAGATAATAAGATTTTACTTGACTTTCAAATATCCTTTTTTTAATGTTTATTTATTACTTCAATTTACCTCTCCATCACAGTGCCCTCTTGCCACCCCTCCCAATCCCACCCTCCCACCCTCTACCCCCAATCCCTTCCATCACACTCCTCGGGGGTAGAATGTCCCTACATAACAGTCCCCCACCCCAGTTCACCAGTCATATGAGGGCCAAGAGCCTCTTCATACACTGGGGACCTACAAGGCAGCACCACTAGGCAAAGTGTCTCATTGACAGGAAACAAGGCCTATGTTCCTATTTCTTTTAGTGCACTGGTTGTAGCATAGTTATCCTGTTTATGCAGAACAATTTCAATGTCTCACTTTTAGCTCAACTGGTTTCCTTTTAATTAATAGCTAGCACAGTTTTATGGACAGTTGTCAGTTTAGTAAATATTATTATGTTCTTCATTTTGAATTTAAGTGACAATAATATCACTACATTAAAAATATAGTAATAACATCAAACAGACATAGCCATGGGGCGTCTGTCACTATATTATTGTCAGACATCTTTGAGAATAATTTCACCTGCAGTGTAAATCCTGAATGTGACCCTGGAAGAGTGACTTGTCATTTAGCAAACAATGAGGAAAAGCCACCATATTTTCCCACCACACCCACCTTTTTCCCTTTGCTAGTGCTGTCCTTCCTTCTATATTACTTGTTCTATCTTTCTTTTTCTTCCTTTTTTTTGCTGTTTTAAACTTACATTTTATTTTAGTGTGATATTGAAAATAATAATAGTACAGCAATAATCTCATGTGAAAATGGTTGAGTCCTTGTAACAGTGGCAAAACACACAGTTATCACTGTGTGGCCATAAGAAAAAAATGAATTCTAGTCAGTATTTTCCTTATCCTTCTTTTTTTTTTCATGAAAACATCCTTTAAACCAAGATGAAAAACTCAAGAAGGATAGGATATAGTAAATATCAAAAGAAAGATCAGACAAATTATAGATATTTTTTGCTAAATTTTGAATAAAGGCAGTAATATATCATAAATGCTCTTTTAATTTATTTATCTGAAATTATCATTTACATTATTGAATAAAATATATAATGTAACTAAAAGCTGTCACAAAGTACAGAAAAAATCAAATCTTTCTATATTAAAACTAATGTTAAAACACCATAATTTCCACCAATTAAAATAACAATTGGTTCCTTTTACTATTATGTCTTCTACACAGATTATTTTTAAAACTTTTAAATGATTGTAGAGATGTTAGTCTTAGGCTCAAAAACTGCATATGAAGAATGTGAACCCTTGGCTTTAAAATCCCTTTTCCTACCTTCACATTATCTGGATGGAGTCCACCGGGGTGCTTGTCCATGTACTGACATAAATCAGTGTGCTAGAAAACAGAAGGTGAAAATGTATTAATATCTCTCTGGCTATAGCATGATGAATCAATATTTCCTATTTCAAAGTCACCATTACCTTCTACACAAGACAAATACAGGAAGTATGGGTAAATTTTTTAGTATATGCAGTAGCACGCTCCACCACTCCCCATTTTTAACAATAATATAACCATATTCACCTTTACGTTTTATATTAAGCATGTCTGTATTAAAAAGAATACATAGCCGGGCGGTGGTGGCGCACGCCTTTAATCCCAGCACTTGGGAGGCAGAGGCAGGCGGATCTTTGTGAGTTCGAGGCCAGCCTGGTCTACAAAGCGAGTCCAGGACAGCCAGAGATATTCAGAGAAACCCTGTCTCGAAAAACCAAAAAAAAAAAAAAAAAAAAAAGAATACATGTTTAAAATTTGTTAAGTGTCAATTTCCTCATTGAATGTATATTCTGATACTTAACAAAATCCAATCCAGTCATGAGTTTTCCACTAATGAAGTTAAATTCTTATTTACTTTATGTGAGTTGAAGACATTCAAAACCCTATTTATGTTAGTAAAATTAATAATTATAATTTTCCACATGTATATATACACAAATATTTTTAGTTGTTAAGAATTGATTATATTTAAATAAATATAAACTATAAATTAGCAAAAACATTTTAAAATTAACAACTTAAAGAAAGACAGGTATATATTAAAACACTTGGATAATGTGGAGTTATTCGTCAAGTATGGCAAGTTAAAATGTCAAAAATAGTATTTTTTCTTTAACTCACTTTTGTTTATATGATGAGTGAGAGAAAACTTTCCTAAAATAGTAGTTCATTCAAAAGTTTTGTTCTCTTCTGTAAAGCCTCATACAATTTACAGGACAAACATTTACAAGACAAAACGAATGAGCAAGTGTTTTGGTGTTATTGAGCTCGAGTGACTGAGGACGTGTAAGTTTTATAAAACATTCAAGAACCTTGCTGTAGCTGTCATATCCACAATGCAAACTTTGTTACTGGGATTTGATTGCACACCAGATGGGAACTTCTGATGACACAAGGCAGAGCTTGGTGTTGTCCCTTCATGCTGAGCTTGTATGCACATAGGTTAGTCACTGAGGAGAGTCTATGGAACTACAGAGTGGGAGTGCCATGTACCACGACAGAGAACAGAGCATCCCTTAACAGCGCCCTCCCTGTAAGGATCATGAGAGCTGCAAGGAGCAGAATGCCCTGTAAACAACTCAAAAAGAAATTAGTTCACAAACAACTTAGCCACTCCAAGGACACATTAAACATAATGGGAGACAAGAGTCAGGCACTATATTCTCTGATAGCAATGTCTTTTATGTAGACCACGCAGGGTGTTAAGAATCAGAGTCAAACTCCATGCTGAAGGAACTGTTTAATGTGTAAACTACACAGGGGTATGGTACCTATGAGGTCCAGACAGCTGACACACACTAACAAGGACATAGATGTATAGGAAGTTATACATATAGAATAAGCACACTAAAACAAACTTAAAATATAAGTTTATTGGGTCCATGGGGCTTTTTCCTGAATAGTAATATGAAAGT
The DNA here is from genome assembly GCA_907164525.1 of Lophiomys imhausi. Lineage (NCBI taxonomy): Eukaryota > Metazoa > Chordata > Mammalia > Rodentia > Muridae > Lophiomys > Lophiomys imhausi. Next base: position 3,091,665 of record CAJQZJ010033544.1, on the reverse strand, counting down.
TTTATTTCAAGCACTTAAGGATCTGACAGAGATTCATCTTGATCTAAAACTGAAAGTTTATATGATTTATTTTTTCATTCTTTGAAATGTGGCTAAGCTAACAATCAACTTCAGAAAGGGGCAAATAAAGTACTTAAGAACATTTGTTTTCTGAAGAACAAATAAAATTGTATATGAAAAACTTTTAACCTATAAGATTATGCATACATTGTATGTGTGGAATAAGAGCCATAAGGACAAGGATGGCACCTAAGTGCCTCAATATTTAGCACATAACCAGCAAAACGACGCACAGAAAATATGTCCAATCATAAGGATAGGTGTCTGCTGTGGTTGGGATGTGTTTTCAGTGTCCCTCCGCACTGAAAGCCTATGTGTTAGAAGTTTTCATCAAAGAACACTGGGATAAACAGTTGAAATACCTAAGAGGTGGAGTCTAGTGAGAGGTCATCATGTCATTGTGGGCATGTGACCGGAAGGGTGAAAGTAGTTCTTGTAGGGAAGCAAGTAAGTTTTCAAGAGAGATATTTGTTTTTCATCTTGTTTGAGACAGGATCTCACTAGGCAGCCTCCACAGACTTGAGTTAAAAAGTCATTGTAAGTACTAAAATTACACACACACCACCATGTCTGGGGGATAGCAAGTTGTTATAGGAGACACCAAACTTCTTATGGCTTCCAGTCTTGCTATATGACCTCTTTTCTCAAATGTACATCCACCCTGGTCCTATCCATCATGATGTAACAAAGCCAGAGAGTCCTAGCCAGAGCAGCACTGTGCTATACGTACTTGCAGTTCCCAAAAGCATGAGATAATAAACCTGTTTTCTGAGTATCTGGCCACAAGTATGTTGTCATAGTAAGAAAATATAAATCAATGCAACAACACATTTATGTCATGCTAGAATTACTAAAACTATAAACCTGAACTTACACAACAAATGAAAATTCATATCCTCAAAAGAAACTGAAAACAATAAACAACAAAACTCAAGAAGGATGAAAATTTAAAAATACTTATTTCATAATATATACATATTTAAAGGTTCATGATTTATACAACTACACAGTAAAAAATGAAATTATACATGGCACACATAAAAACGTATCATGCAGCGATATAAAATGTAGCACAACAGAAGCCAAATGCATCACAGTTATGTAATCGAGAATGGAGCACCTCTCTATAAAGTACGATTTCATAAAGAAAAAGGAAGATGAACATTTACCAAAGAGCCTTACATTCTCATTGTATAAACTCAACAAACACAACAGGCAGAAAACACAAAATGATAAAGACATGACTTAGAGGAAAAAGGAGCAGCTTTGCTTCGGTGATCAATAAGCTTACTTTATGTTAAAAAAAGGATATACATTTTAACATAAACGGTACAGTAGTGCAAACTGACAAGAACAACCAAAAGCTTTCAGAAACCAATAATCATGCTTCTTTCTGTACCAGTGAATGAAATTCACACCAAACCTTTGACTTCGTCAAGTATAGATGTAGGAATCCCATTTTTGTTCTTGGAGTATCAATATTCAACGACTTGCAAAGTCAATGAAATACAGCTGCTATTTCTGTGAGTGTACTTTTGTTTTTGCTTTATTTACATCTTAGTTGATCCAATGACTGAACAACAAACAACCAAATCTTCTCTGAAGGTGACAGATGGAAAGAGGAGCCCTAACTTTCACGGGCAAACCACCTACTGGAATCTTCAGGTGAGCCTATTTGTTAAGGTATCAGAATTAAAACTCACATAACTCCTTTAATAAGACTAATCTAGGCTGGGCGTGGTGGCACACAGGAGGCAGAGGCAGGTAGATCTATGAGTTCTAGGCCTGCCTGTTCTACAGAGTGAGTTTCAGGCCCGCCAGAAATATGTAGAGAGACTTTGTCTCAAAACAAAACAACAACAACAAAAGAGAATAATCTAAACATTCTGAAAACCATAAAGCAATCAATCAGCTTAGTTGGGTGCATTTTTTTTCTTTCTTAGTAATACATAAAACAGCTCTCCCAACCAGTGTGATGGCAGCAGAAGAAATCAAAGCAAAACAGCTGAAGAAAGGAAATACAAAAGGGAACTGGGGAAAAGAAATGTATATATTTCTATGAGAAATTCTAGAAAACTCAACTCACAACTGTCTTTAAGTGAACAATGTACAGAATACTAAACTACAGAGCAATGAAAAGTGACCAGAGCATTAATTACCTAGAAATTCAAGCAGTTAAATGGATTGCTATAATACAGCAATAACTGAAAATAGATGAATTAGATAAGCAATGAAGGAGAGTGAGAGGATATCAAAAAACAAAGAACCCCCCCCCAAAGAGAGACTGCTACATTTAATGGTAGAACCTAATGAATAGAAAAAGTAGAGAACAACAGAGTTTGAGCAATTAAACAAAAACCCACTTCTTAAAAAAAAAAAAGCACAAAGGAGGACATCAACCTTGGAAAAGTTGACTTCTTTTAAAGTAGAGGATTTAGCTGATCTATAATCAACATTGGAAATAAGAAAAGGGAGAGCAATATCTGATCACATACGCTGGCATTTCTACCATTTCTAATTAGACAGAAACAGAAGGATGAACAATTTGAAGAAAGCTTGAACTATATAGCATGACCTTCTTTAAAAATGACTGAGAAAAAATATGTAAGTCAAAGAAACAGTGATTTTAAAATATACTACAGATGTAGCACAACAGACCAAATATTACAAGCATCATTTATTCAATATATTTGATGTGTAGATAAAAATTACTTTTTTTCTAAAACCAGTAAATTATTATATTTTATTCTATAAGAAATGAGAACTGAAGAGCTATTACCCCACCACACTCAAAAAAGAATTAAGATGACTTTAGTAGAAAGTCTTCTAAACTTTCAACTGATATATGCCGATAATTTCTGGACACAGAAAACGTTTAGGTGTGCATGTATGTGTACACTCTGACAGTTATCATACTAGGTAGCAGGATTCAATCCTGAAGTGAAGACTAACAAATCAAGATCAAACAAGAAAAATCCTAGAAAGGAAGGAAGAGCTAAGTATTTGTTAAAATGCACCTCTAAAAATCAACAAGGTAATTTTGGTGGTATTAAAGAACTCTTATGACATTACATCCACAACACATGCTAATTTTGCAGTAAAAATATAACAAAATCTTTGCTCTAATAGGGCTTAACTGCTGTGGATTTTATATGACTTGTTTTCATCTTTGCAAAAATGAAGTATTTGTGCATTTTGTTTAAAATGGAAAGAATTAAGCTGTGAGGGGAAAAAAATTAAAATGATGCAAAAAGTCCTGATTCTCAAGGGATGCAGATGACCTGCTTCATGTGTGTCCTGTGTCACATCATCATGAACTACAAAAGAGAGGTTTTCCAGAGGGAAGTTCTTAGGAAATGAGATCTTTTCTAAGTCAAGCCCTTATTTTACATCTTAAACAATATATCTTTATTAGTTCTTAGAGAATTTCATACATGCATAAGGCATTCTGATCAAGACTTTAATTGTTTAGTTCCATATTTACTTACATGTAGGGCATAGAAACATGATTTGTGGTCATGTGTACATGAAAATCATCCACATAAAGATAGTCACACTGCCTTGCACAGGTCACATAACCTCTCACATCATCCTCATCTGTGTAACGACAATAATCAGCACCCCTACCTCAGATTTGTTTGTGAAAGTTAATAACTTAATAAATAAATGAACACCCATCCTGCTTTCAGAACACCCATACCAGCCAGTGTGTAATACATACTGTAGATGGTGATAACGACCAGGATTATGATCATGGTGTTCTGCGTTGTGTTTACATTTGGAAGAATTGAGATGAGAAGTGGGAGTAGGAAAAGAGCATTCCTATGTGGTAGCATTTCATGAGTACTGTGTGGCTCCTGCCCTCATGCACATCCTATTTCACATTCCTCTGCTCCCTGTGCTCAACCACTCAGATGACCCAGAATACATCATGGTCCTTCGATTGCTCTGAGTGGTTGGGAACAAGAATCTGAAGAATCTTGAGTTCAGGAGGGTCAAGCAGGAGTACAAGGCAAGACTTTGCTGTCCATCCAGTATTGGTGTTACACAAACAACTCCACTCAGACTAAAAGTTGTTTATTTCTCCTTCCTATTTTTTTTAAAGACTTCTTTCCATTACAGTAGTTTAAAAAAAAACAGACAAAGAAATTCCCTGTATTTCATTTTAATATGGAGCACTCTGCCTTGGGCTGAACCAGATGCAGCAAAATTAGAAATTTTATTAAATCTTTCCTCTAACTTCTTTCCTCAGTTCTGGATCTTGTGAACTTTATGATTTGGAGTGGTGTGGAAATAATGGTCTAAACAAGGATATCACAAGGTATTTTTTGGTGCTTCCATTTTCTAGTGAACCTGGGTTCAGTTTTGAGCAGGGGTCCTGTAGCAAGTGACAAGCAGACCACTTTCCTGTGATGACAGACTGATCCTCTCAGATCCATCTGGCTGGACCTCTGGCAATTTCTTCTAATAGCTCAAGGAGCACTTACAGAGCAGCTCCTGGATAACTGTATATCAAGCAGCTCCTCCTCCTCCTCTGAACTCTGCAGGGCTGTATGCACTAGAATCTCCTATTTTCTTCCTCCCTTATTTGCCCACCTCGTCCCTATCATATTCACAACATCACTGCTGTTTGTCTTCAGGATAACACCATTTAGAAGCACTACAGATGCTTGTGTCTGACAGGTTTATATTTGATGCTTATGAACTTCAATCTTCCCTGGAGTAGGTGGTTCCCAGTGTGGCTAGATTAATAGACCATGCAGAAATAGAGGAAGCATAGAATTTGACTCTCAAGACTCAGTCCCTGCCTAGCTATCTTTTTCTTCTTTACTGACCATGGCTCTGAGAACATTTCTAAAGGAAGAAAATGTTTCCTTCCCCATTTCTGGGGAGATACCTAAAATTAGAATCCACTGAAGACTTGAAGACTAAATGTTCACAACAAAATAATTTGTAAGGTGCTGAAACTGTTGGTCAACCTAATGGAATTTCTTATGGCTGGATTTAATTAGAAGGCAGGAGAAAATTTTTGCTTTGTAAAATGCAAGGCATAGAGAAACCACAGAAAATGAAAGGACTTCACCTCCATAAACACTTTAGGAAAGTAGAAGCTTGGTGAATTTAAGTCATATGCAGGCTTGAGAACCACAGTGACCACTGTAGGCCATGTGCTGGTCGGTCATGAGGCTTAACTAGGAAGACATGAATAAAAATCCACAGCATGACAACATTAAAACATATCTAGGCAAAAACAGCTCTTAAAAAAGAGAATCAAGAGAAAAAGGTATGGAGGAGAGAGGTAAGGGAGTGAGGAACAGAAGGAAAGATAGTGAGGGCTGGACTCCAACATTCTATTTTCTGTTTTTTCCACATTCCATCCCTTAGGCTTTTTTGAATCTGGCCTGGATCACGGGACAGAAATAATGCAATTCCACAGAACACCCACTGCTGAGAAAGTTGTTGGAACTCTGGCAATCTCTTGGACATGAAGGTGTGCCCACTTTCCATTGGCAGATATAACTATATATTCAATTGAGAAGTATTGCTCAGCATTCATTATGTACTTATGGACCACTTTATTCTATCTTAATCTTCGTGAATTCAGGTTTTAGTGGTTGACTCCAAATAATCAAACTTCATACTCAAATGTCATCAAATTCCTCAGGATAATCTGCTTTTGAATGACCTGGGCTTGTAGAATGAACATTCCTCATCAGACAAATAAATCCCTTCTCAAACATATGTATCCATTTCTGTATGCTTGTGATGTCAAGTATGATGTCCACAGTATTTGTCAGCTAATTCTGATGTTCGGAAGGACTGCCAAAATAGGAGACTGAAAATAGAATAGTCATATTTTTAAGCACCTAGGCTAAAAATAAAGAAGTTCCCCAGCAAGGATAACCAACAGAAGCCATGTTTTTAAAAGTACATTAAGCAAGGCTTCCACAGCCTTTACATTGTTCTTTTCTGTTTGACAGAGAAGGAAAAGTCAATATATTCACACTTCGTAAAATTTGTGTAATGTTGAGTAGAAAAAAAAAAAATCTGTCCTAAGCATTAGGATGTGGAGGGATTACAGAGGCTAAAAGCTAACTCAGAATTTCAGCATTCTTAATATGTGTATTGATTTTATGTTTAAACACAAAGCTTAGTTATAATCTATTGTGAAATTAACAAAATACATAATTTATGAACAAAAAAATCCATTGAAGCATAAAGTAAAAAAACAAAAACAAAAACCCATTGTATATACTAGGAACTAGATGCTAAGACAGATAAATTGGAGGTGTCAAAATATAAAGCCCTCTTTGTCCTCACTGACCGTGGATTGTTAGAAAATCCTCTTGTTACACAATTTGAACCTAGGTACCCTATCTTCATCCCTAACCCTAACCCTAACCCTAACCCTAACCCTAACCCTAACCCTAAGTGGTAATCTTGATTATAAAAGATCAAGAAATTCCAAGCACTAAAATTTTCTAAAGGGAAAGAGCTATTATTCATCTTCCACTCTTCAGTGGTATCGCATATGGTCACAAATTTAAGGCAGTAACAATAACTGTTAGTGTATTAACGGTGGTGATTGTAGCTACTGACTGAGGTTACCTTTATTAACACTGTGACATTTTTAGTACACAGCACAAGTAATTGTTTTTCAACAGTGATGATTAATTATTATTGTCAGTTGACTAGAATAGGAATTTCCTGGGAGACTCAGACATGGCTATGAGGGTGTGTCCAGAGAGCACTAACTGAGGAACAGAGACTCATCTTGAAAGTAAGTGGCACAATTCCTTGAGATGATGCTCTAACTAAACAAAAATGGAATAAAGAGAAAGCTAGGTGAACACTACCATTCATCTCTTTCTGCTTTCTGACTGGAGAGACAAAATGAGCAGCCACCCCACAGTCCTGCTACGCCTTCCTGCCATAAAGGAATTATCTCTTCAACATATTACAAAATAAATCCTTCCTGCCCTTAAGTTACTTCCTAACAGATATTTTGTCATAGCAATAGGAAAAGATCATGACAAACGGATCACATTTTTGGAATGCCATCTGAAGTTCAGTACCAAATTAAAGCAGCACCTGCACAATGGCCATGAACTTTGGGAGACTATCATTGCCCGGCTTAGTCCGTCCATTTAGTTCATCACCTTCACACAATTCCTCAGGGAACTGCCCCTGCTCCAGGGAAATGAAGAAAACTTACAGAAGCTGACAGTTTCTTTAACAGCGATCACAAGCATTTTCCTCAAGGTATAATGTCGATTTTAAACAGCCCAGATTGCTGTAAGAACTAAATCATCACATTACTAAGCAGTTAGGTTCAAATTGCTCTTACATGCAGCCCACAGGTTTGAACTGACTTTAAAATTGTATCCCCCCACCCTGTGAAGATTAACAGCACTCACCTATTTCAGTCCTAAATCACAATTAATCCACATCATAATGTTCCAATTTCCAAAATATGAGAATCATTCATTAATGAAGAAAAATTAAAAGAAATCTATAGCGTGTAAGACAAAATCACAGGCACTGAAGGCATCTAATGAAGGGAGCTTAAGTCCACTATATGTAAGAAAGGACTTTTTTTTTTTTTAACTTTGGTGCTAGGTCAACTTTAAGCAATCAATCAATTGCTATTCAGGCCTTACACTAATGCATTAAAATTCCCCATCACCTTTAACAAAATAATCATTTGTGAACAAGCACAGAGGTGCCACCTCTTTCCTCTGAGGTTCCAATTATGACTGAATTATTGAGCTTCTGATGATATAACACACAGCATGATGAGAGACAACATGGCCTTCCAATCTATTCTATCCTAATATAAGCAAAGATACTATTCTTAAATATTTCACTATTTCTACACAAACATCTTTTAAATATTACAAAGCCTGTTTTGAGACTATTTTATTTTTATCTGGTTTTTAAACCACACAGGAAATGTTTGAAATTCTCTCAATAAACCACACACATATTCTGTAAGAAGGGTTAAAGGTAATTAGGATGAAAGTAGGTTAAGTACACAAAAATTCTTCTGTAATAACTAACATAAAACAGTTTACTTCTAATTGAATTACACATTTCTTTTTAACCATTTAATATACTCTCCTCCTTTTTGGTAATAATAAATCTATGTGTGGTTGTCCATAATTCTGACTAAATATTTCTAACTGTCATTTCTCAGTCCAAGATGCATGAGCAGCCTGGGGCTGGTGGGTGAACAGGAGACATTTCCAACCACATTCCCATCATGTAAAACCAGTACCCTGAAATATCCCTTCCATTAAAACAAAATACTGTTTGACTTCTGGGAGTAAAATTATACAGAGACTGATTAGACAGCTCCACAAAGGTAGGCAGAGAACTGCAAGCCATTTTTCTCTCATAAAAGGAATGCAGACCTTCATGCTCAAATAGTTTTTGTCTCTAGTAGTTTCAATATTGTTGCTGCTAATTCTTAACGTGAGATGCATTTGCATCTACAGGGGACTTAGGAAACTTTTAAGAGTAACAAGTAGTCTTCCTTTTTGAAATTAAGCAAATTCAATATATAGTTTGGGTACGATTCAGGAAATCTGCAGAAACCTTCTACAACACATTCTACAAAATCACTCACTTTACAGCAGTATGACACTGTACTGAATGTACTCTCCAAAACCAAGGGAGGAAAAGGCTACTGAGCATGGGTCAGGTATCACACAGCAAACCATGCCAAGCTTAACCTGCATGAGAAAACTGAATGGTATCAGCTTCACATACTCACTTTTTAAAAATGTTCATTGTACTTTGAGATAAGCTTGAGTTTTTAAGGAAAAATAAAAACTTAAGAATACAGAGAATGGAATATACTAAACATTGAATTCCCACAAGAATTTGAAAGAGAGTATTTTCTTTTTCTCACGATGTGTCCTAAAGTTAGTATTTTTAAAGTTAAAATTAGGTACATTTGAAGCTCACTGCAGTATAGTTCATCTTCTAAGCCACGTGTCTCTGTCAGACTGGCTCCTGTGGAAGCGCTATCAAAGAGCAGGGAGATAGTTCAATGGATAAAATGCTTCTCATACAAGCATGGGAAGCTGAACTCAAATCACCAGCCCTCCTATATTAAAGTCAAGAGAGCTTAATATCTGATACCAATATGGGAAGAAGAGACAGAGGATCCTGGAACAAGCTGGCTGGCTAGACTAGCTGCACTGGCTGTGTTCAGTGAGTGATCATGACTTAGTAATGCAAGCAGAGAACAATTGAGGAAGACAATAGACTTTGACATCTAGTCCACAAATGCATGTCTACATATGTTGCACATGCACCTCCACACATATGCAAACATGTATGTAGAGAAATTTTAATCCAGCCACTTGGCTGCTCTGGCAAGAGATCACATCCAAAGACCCAGGTCTGTGTGATCTAGTTGGAATGCAAACATGGTACATACTTTCAATCCCTCTGGCTGGAATAAACGATGTCTAATTGAGAAACAAAGTGACAAATCAGAGGAAGATTTGACAGGATAGGATATGCTCAACTCTCACGAGAACAGCACAGGAAAAGAGGAACTATTTAAGAGGAGCACAGGGAGAGAGTTCAGAGAGTTGGGAGTCAGTTGAGAGTCAATACAGTGGAGTTGAGTTCATCATGGCAGTTCAGTTGGTGGCAGTTCAGTTCATGCAGTTGAAAGGCAGTTTTTACTGGGACAGTTTTACAGAAACAGGCTACAGAGAGAACAAGTTAGACACAAGTGAAGACAGGACAAGCCAGAGAATGAGAAGGAGCCAGAAGATTAGAATAGATTTGTAGAGTTTGAAGCCAATCACAGCAGTTCAATCAGAAGTAGAGAGGAATCAGTTTGAATCAGTCAAATTGGAGAGGAGTTTGATCCAGAAGAGCTGTTGAACCAGCCAGCTAGAATTCAGAAAGAACAAGAAAGAGTGAGCTTATTCAGTGGTAAGCCACGTAGGTAATAATTACATCAGAAAAATAAAAGTTACTTTTAAACATGTATACATACACATTACACCCCACACACATATACATGTACAAAACAAAAGCATCTGGAATAGTACTCAAGAATATCTTGACTCTGGAAACTCTTTCTGGGGCTATGCAGCTAGAAATATAAAAGTCCCTAAAATTACAGAGAGAGCAACAATAAGCAAAAGGAATTTGAAACAGGGAGAGATTAATAGGTGGAAAGAAGAGACCAAGACCACACAAAGAGAAAAATAGTAAAAAAAAAAAAAGTGGTCATTATAGAATAATTTTGGTTTGGTTTGAATTTGTTGTTGTTTGGGGTTGTGGGAAGACAGAGTACCATACTGTCATCATGCTGGATTGGAACTCTCTCTATAGTCCAGGCTGGTTTCCACTCCCCAAACACTGGGGTGAAAGTACCAAGCTACCATGCCCTGCATGGAATAGAGAGATATGTGGCTTAGAAAATAACTATGCTGCAGTGAGCTTCAAATGTGTGCAATTTTCAATTTTAAATATATTAACTTTAGAGCATCTTATGAGAAAGAGAAAACAGTAGACTCTGTTGATTCATTTTTTTTGGCCACCTGAAAGTCTGCTGACAATCTTGCCACACATTGTAAATGAAGAAAAGATTATTAAGCTCATAAAGATGGACAAAACCTCTTCACTATGGAAGTTTACTAATAACTATGAGAACAAAGCAACTGGCCCAAATATGTGTCAATGCATCCTTCCTCCTCTTAAGTAAAGGAATCATTTATAATCTTATTCATATCATTTGAGTTGCTTATAACACTTTCAGGAAGCTTTCAAAGGCAACAGGGAAGGGTATATTAGAAGTAATGCTATTAAATTTTTCCTAAATACTGTAGAGTTCTTCTGTCTAGCCATAAAGTCTGACTACCTGGGGAAGAAAGCCTGTGGGCCACGAACCCCAAAATAAGACCAATCAAAACTCTTGAATGAGAGAGGTGACTGGAAAAAACACTATGTTAGAAATATATTTTCTTGGCGGGGCTGGAGAAATGGTTCAGCAGTTAAGAACACTGTATGCTCTTCCAAAGAACCCAGGTTCAAATCCCAGCACCCAAATGGTAGTTTGTAACTGCTGTAAACACCGGGTAATGACCAGGTGTGGTGGTGCATGCCTTTATTCCCAGCACTGGAGATGCAGAGGCAGGCAGATCTCTGTGAGTTCAAGGACAGCCTGGTCTACAGAGTGAGTTCCAGGACAGCCAGGGCTACACAGAGAAACCCTGTCTACACAGAGAAAATACATATACATATATATGTATTTTCTGGCTGGATTAATACACAATGTACAATGTCACACGTTTAGAGAGAGATTTTTCAAGCAATGAAGACTGCAAAATGTCTGTTGTGGTCATGGCAGAGGGGAAAATTTACAGTTGACCCTATAGTGCACATGAAGCATAAATACTTTTAGGTAAAAAGCTCTCCTCCTCCTCCTCCTCCTCCCCCCACCTCGTTTGGCTTTTTTTTTTTTTCTGGCTTTTCCAAGAGAGGGTGTCTCTGTGTAACAGCCTTGGCTGTCCTGTTACTCTGTTTGTAGACCAGGCTGGCCTGGAACTCATAGATCCACCTGCCTCTGCCTCCTGGGGGCTGAGATTAAAGGCGTGCGCCACAATGCCCGGCTGAGCTCTCATTTCTTCAGTCACACTTTGTTGTTATTTGTGTTTTGCTTGGCTTGTGGCAGGGTCTCACCATCTAGCCCAGGATGGCCCAGAACTCAGTCACTAGTCGAGAATGGCCTCAAACAAGTCAGAGTCCTTCCTACCTCTGGCTCCTAAGTGGTGGTTTACAGTTGTTCACCATTAAGCACAGCAAGATGTCTGTTTTCCAAAGAAAAGTTTATTTATAGATTATTTCAATATATTTAGGAGCAAGCACAGTTTGTGTTTCTCAAGTTCATACCTACAGAATAGGATGATTTGAGCACCAGAAGTTGCAAAGTAATGTACTTCTGTCTTTAAAAATTAAGTGCTTTGTTTCAAGTAGTAGCTCTGTTTACAGGAAACATGAAAAAGGCCTTGGTTCACAAAGTATGTAGGACATCTTTTGAATTCTTGCATTCTTGGCAATTCCATTTTTTTTTCAGAAAGCACCTGGATTTTATTTATTTACCTTTTTTTAAAAACTTTCTTTCTTTTTTTATATTTATTTATTATTTCAGGTTACATCTCCATCATAGTGCCCTCTTTCCAACCCTCCCAGTCCCACCCTCCCACTCTCTACCCCCTATCCCTTCCATCCCACTACTCTGGAGTGGAGTGTCCCTACATAACAGTCCCCCGCCCCAGTTCAGCAGTCACATGAGGGCCAAGAGCCTCCTCATACATGGGGGGACGGGGTACAAGGCAGCACCACTAGGGCAAAGTGTCTCATTAACAGGTAACAAAGTCTATGTTCATGCTCCCTTTGGTGCATTGGTTATAGGATAGTTATCCTGTACTATATGGCTAAAATCCAATTATAAGTGAATAGATGCTGTGTGCATCCTTCTGGGTCTGGGTTAGCTCACTCAGGGTGAGCTTCTCTAGTTCCATCCATTTGGTTGCAAATTTAAATCACAACCATTTATACCCAAAAATTAAATTATTGTCCTGCTTGTGAATAAACAGATAAATAAATAAATGAGCCGAAGAGGAACTGCTCTCTGCTTTTGTTCTCTTTTGTCACTACTAACTTTGCTCGGTTCACAAAGAATTTTGCTGTGGGTGTGTATATGGGTGTGTGGGATGCCCAAGCAAAACAACAGTTTCCTTCTTTCCTCAAAGTTTAGACACTTGCAGTGCTTCCAACAATAATAATTTTCTCAGGCATATGACCTGTTTAGCAGGGATACTTGATGTTGTATATATTAAAATTGAGGTTTCTAGAATCATAGACCAATGCTATTGCTCGTCATAATATGCTTTTGGTTTTAATGCCAACACTAGCTAATTCATCTAGTCAATGAATTGGAGCTCACAATACCCTGCTCTTCTCTTGATTTGGTGCAACTTGCCAAAAAGAGGTTGCTCAAAAAAAATGTCAAGGAAAAGAATAAAACCTCACTGTTCAGTTACAGAAACAATCCAATTGTGCTTTCATGATTCCAGGGTGAACACAATATTTGAAAATTTGCCTCGGCCAATTTCAAACTTGAATCAATTATACCAGAAATAACCTCACATAGTCATACTTGAGAATTTGAAGTAAAATATCTTTCAATGTATATTTATAACTAATTAGGAGGCTTGGCACATTATCACCATATTCATTATCTGAAACTGCTTATAATTTCTATCAAGGGGATCAGCATATGGCACGTTTGGCAAATAAAGTGACCGCACACACACTGAACACATGATACCATGCATGATTCAAAAGCCTGGGATAATGAAGCTGAGTCATCACCCCCAGTGAGAAAATGAGGTTACTGAATGTTAAATGGGAAGAAACAAGTGACTAACAAAAATGTGTTTGAAAATGATCATCTCTCAGATTCATTTTATTAGGAATTTTGCATGTATGAATAATCGGAAACAACTTCAAAGCTGAGTATGGAACTTTTAGGTTGATGCAGAGGGTGTGTTCATTTAAAAATGGTAATGGATGCTACACAATCATAATTTCTTACAAATTTAAAGTCACATAACAATTTAAAACTACAGTTAGCATATAATAAGAATATATACAAAATTTACATGAATAAACATCCACAGGTCACACACATGTGAGAAGGAGTCACAAGTTTTCAGACCGAGTAGCAGTGCAGTTTCAGGGGTGATGGACAGTAAGTGATGTGAAGCATGCCTGTAATTGTCCAAGTTATACCAAAGCAACAGATAATTATCACAACTCATTAGCTAAGCAAGAGGCATGCCATCCCCAAGTTCGATAGGAAAGGATGTATACTCTTCCTGAGAAGAGTAATATAGTAGTATTTGATACTAGGCAAATCCTACTCAACATTTTGTCCACTAGTAATATGGTAAAACATAGAAAGGGTATTAAATACATGTGTGTGTGTATACACACACATATGTATATATATACTAATAAATACATATACATAAATTAGATTTCTTAAAACTCTAATAAAAATTCAACAACTTTAAAAGAATGTTGTATTTTACTAGATTTTTTTAAATTAAAAATTTCAAGTTCTTGCTATATTCAGACTTTCTGTCACCATGTTTCATATATTTGGATCTTTAAATCAGAGCTCCATATATTAACTATAACTTAAAAGATAACAAACCTTTAGCAAAAGTGAAGGGTTAAAATCTATTTGCAATCTACTTATAAATTAGAATTTGTAGTTCTTTGGCGGTGGATGGGTTCTTCAACAAGTGGAAGAATACTATGTTTATTACATAGAAAGGAACAAAGTATATTCAGAACAAAATTATATAAAAGAAACAGTGGAAATAAAAAAAGAAAGAAATGAGCTTGGACAAAGGAAGCCCAATACATTTCTGGTCAATGCACTGATCTGCCTTTCAGGGCACCAAGATAGTCAGGGCTTTAACCCCTCGAGATTCCAAGTCTCTAGACAAAGGATGGATGGGGAATGGTATGGCCAACGAGGTGAGGTGCTCAGCAGCTGAGACAAATCGTGGAGGCAGTAAAAGATCCAGCTATTATTTCTAGTAGTTACATAAATGCTCATTTAAAAGAGGATATAGTCCCCTTCTCTCTCTCTAGTCATGCTCTCTAAGGTACTTTAGTGAAAACTTATTATATTCTGAAACACATGTGCATACATACACACACACAAGCATGTGCACATACACACACACACACACACACACACACACACACACACTCATTCACACCTCTGTTCTGTGAAATATTGAAATGATACTGGAAATTACCTGCCACAATGTGGCAGCATGAGGCACATAAAATAAGAATCTTGCTGCTGCCCTCGGGATGAAAAGCTGCCCATTCACCTTTTATAGATGCTATTAACAAAAACCAGAAAGATGGAGCATCCTTTGACCCATTTACAATCTGTCTGTCAACTCACAGTACTGTTCAGTGGGTTGAAGTCTGACTTGGATTACAAATAAAGATCATTGGTCTTTTGTTTTCTTCTAATAAATACTCTGAATAATCACATTCTCCCCCAATAACTCGAGCAGCTCCTCTAGCAATGCTGACCTCTGTCCTATTGTCAGATTTAGAGGGCTTCCTTTAACATATTCTCAAATTTCTAACTAGATAACTAACACTGTCCTAGCTGTTCTGCTCCTCATCCAAATGAACTAGACAATGACAGAAAAGGGGAAGAAGAAAGAATAAAGCTGAGCTTCCAGCATGCTGCTGCCCATAGCTGAAACACAGATGGCTAACTGCGGCTTCAAGCTAGAAAGAAGGGAGCATATCAAGGAAGAATGAAAAATCCACCAAATGGAAAGTTCTTACTTAGCAAATAGTTGCCATGACTAATTAGCCTTTTAGTTCCTGGATTATGAAATGAAGATGAAGCATGGGCATCTGTTGAGGATTTAAAACTGGAGTGTATGTGGCAGCTAGAAAAGAGTAAATTACTCACTGAACCTGGAATTTAACTCAGACTATTAAAGCTCTGACTGAAAAAAAAAAATGAGGTTGTTAATGATGTAAATGCAAAACAAAAAGGGCATATGTTTTGGATAATTACGTTTTAAAATCAGACCAGTAAATTATTTCTCTATACCATGAATGCGTATTTCTATATATACCACTACCATACAACCATTAAGAAAAGTCATGAGATGATCATGTGATATTTTTCTTTCAGCATGTTTATATGGTGGATAAAGTTGATGGATTTTCATATGTTCAACAACCCCTACATTGGGGCCCTTTCCCCTTTCAATTTCTGATTTTGTTGACTTGGAAATCTTCCCTCTGCCTTTTAGTTAGTTTGGTAAGGTTTTGTCTGTTTTGTTGATTTTCTCAAATAATCAACTCTTTGTTTATAGCAAACAATAATTAGCAAGGATAAATATTTCTATCCAAATAAAAATATCTTAATAAAGGCACACTTTAGATCTTGTTTTGTCTCTAAAATTTTAAGGACTGGATGGTAATACAACCACTGTTAATTTGAGTGTCTTCACTCTCACGACCTTTGTCACGCTTAACAAACTCTTAACAATGGATGAATAGCAAATTGTACTATGCCACACAACATTAATATGAATAAAAATTAACAAACCATGCAGTGATTTGTAAAATCCAAGTTTAAGAATCATTCATAGTTAAAATTTTTAACAACAGATAAGATTCCAAGATAAAGATGACAGCAGAACAAATATGTACTTTATATGCCGTCAAATCCGCATATCACTGTAGTTTAGGTTCTCCAGAGCAAGCAATAGCTGGATTAGCCTAGAAACACATAAAGGAACAGACTTCACCCACTCAGTGAAGAGAGTCTAGAAGCAATACGGAAATGTCAGGAGACAGGGACCCTAGACACAGGAAGTCTACATCTAGAAGTTATGATATGAGAGGTTAGCTGAAAGTTCACAGTAGCTACTTAATCCTTAGATTACAATCCCTGCCCCAATGTTTACAGAGGGGCCCCCTCCTTAAACACACAGAAGGTATCTGAACTGAGAAATCAAAGAAGATTGGCAGTATCCAAACTAGGAATATTCAGTGCAGTCCTATCCCCTTGTCCAGTTCCACAAGACTCTTCACTTGGCATTCCTTACTCTTAATTCTCTATGACAGTGCTCTAGTGAGTAGTCACACACCAAGACTATCTGTGCAGCACTGATTGGACTCCAAAGGGGTTTTTTTTTTTTTAATGAGAATGCAATGTGGTGTGGATAAGGAAGAGTGGTAGATCTTAGATGATGCACTGGGGGAGCGGTACATGAAAATGATCAAAATATACTATGTGAAATTCTCAAAGAATTATTATTTTTAAGTACAGGAAGAGTCTTCCCTGGGAATCTGGTAACACTGCAGCAAAGACAAGTGCCAACAGCCAGAGCTTCTCTGTAAGATGGAGTAGTTCATTATTATGCTGAAGATGGGAGTCTTCCAGCTACCCACACACTCTGAGATCTCAATCAGACTGCCTCTGAACCAAGCATCTCAACAAAGACAGCAGCCATAACAAAGTACAAGAAAAAAACAAGTAGCATAGGGAAGACAGTTTCATTAGTATTGAATACTACTGTTAGAATTATCAGTAGATAAAACATATCGCAGCTTTAAAATGTTAAAAAAGGATTCATAAGTGGAACATTCTAAAGATAAGATATATCAGAAACTCACACCACTAGTAAAATTCAACACATGGAAGTTTAAGTAGGATATATAAAATGTAAAAATGAGAAAATGTCCATTAACTTCAATCTAAAGGAAAAGGGAATCAAAGAATGGAAGAAATAAAGGACAAGAAAATTTGAAAAGCAACCTAAAAGTCAGATATTTAAATTGTAGAGAAAATATAAAGCAAAGAGAAAATGAAAGGGGGCAATCATTCAAAATAATCTAAGAAAATTGCTTAAAACAAAAGGGAATGTATACGTTAAAAGATAACCAACCTATCATCACTCAAATGAAAATCTAATGATTTCTGAACAGCCAAAAAGCAGACAATAGTGATAGTGATAGTGATAGTGAGGCCAGAAAATCTGGAATTGGCACATGTTTCCTACCAGATCATAAACTGCATATGCACTTGAACACTCATGTGCACACACGTGTACACACACACACACACAATGCACACAAAATATTAAAATTAAACAAAAAATTAAAAATAATGAAAAGATATGAGATTTCACTATGAAAAGATGGACCCACTGAAACTGAAGCTGTACTGTGGTGTCTCTTTTTTTTTGCTTCCACATAAAACTTCAGCACATTCAAGATGAAGAGAAACCATTAAACAGAAGTCATGGCTGTTGAGGGAAGGTCTAATATTGTTTCTGATACATTGAATTCATGCTGAGATCTGGTTACCGCCCCTTCTGAGGCATTCTCTTGATTGGTTAATAAAAGTCACTTATAGCCAATTAGCTGGGCAGAAAGAGTATAGGAAGGCAAGACTTCCTCAGATCAGCACAAGAACTCTGGGCCCATACAGACACTCTCTTTCCGCTGGGGGACACAGAAGGAGACAGACGATTAGAGAATTGCTGGAAGGTACTCGCAGGCACATGGTGGTTTGGAATTAGGTGATCCGATCCGGGTTAACTTAGAGTAGCTAATTGAGAGTCTGCCCAGCTAAGGGCTAAGCGTTAAAATATTAAAAGGTCTTGGTGTGTTTAATTGTTGGGAAAAAGACTGCGGCGGCTTATAGGCCCTCAGTCAGAGCAGTCCTGGGCTGTTGGATTCCCAGACTCCCCTTGAGCCCAGGCGAATCTCCCGCCAAGCCACCGGTAATTCATGGCAATCAGAAAACATGGAGCACCCTGTAGAAATTCTAACGGAATGTTTCCTTACCAAAACCACCACACCCAGCTAAAATGTCATTAAGCATGAATGCTGAAGTACAAGTAAAAACCTCTTCCCATGCTTTGTTTCAAGACAATATCAGTACTTGTGTTCCCCAAATAAACACAAGATAGGGAGGTGCAAATCTCCAGACCAAGCAAGAAGGGAGGGCATGTCAGGAAACCACAGAAGACTTGTTATCCCTATGCTATGAGAGGTTCTAAAGTAATGACAAAAATGACAAACAGAAGATTATTATTTCCAGGGAAAGTCAGTGTGAACAGAGAGTTAAACATAATCATGGAATACTATCTGCCTTAACAATGAAATAATGACCTATGCTATAAATACTGAAGATTGATATAATCAAAATCATAACATCAAAACGGTGCTACAGAGGATGGAAGGATGAGAGACAAGCAGGAGCCAGGTCTACTATTAAGTGAGTGAATAAAAGTAAAAGAAAAAAAAGTGTAATATATATATATATATATTACACTAAGGAGAAAGCAATGGCTAATCCCCAAAATGAATAATCAATAAGATACAATAAAAGGGGACTGAAGAGCTGGCTCAGCTGTGAAATACATGTGTTATTCTTGCAGAGGACCCTTGTTCAAACCCCAGCACCTAACATGGTAGTTCACAACTCCAGTTTCAGGGACTCCAACACCTTCTTTTACACACCGTGCACCTATACACTCACACACATAAAACAAATTTAAAAATCTAATAAAATTCAAAGCCTGTAAAGAATTATTGGTATTTTGATGGGAATCACAATGAATCTGTAGATCACTTTTGGCAAGATGGTCATTTTTACTATGTTAACCCTACCGATCCATGATCATGAGAGATCTTTCGATCTTCTGATATCCTCTTCAATTTCTTTCTTCAGAGACTTGAAGTTTTTGTCATACAGGTCTTTCACTTGCTTGATTAGAGTTACACCAAGATAATTGATATTGTTTGTGGCTATTGTGAAAGGTGTTATTTCTCCAATTTCTTTCTCAGCCTGTTTATCATTTGTTAAAGGGTGAGTTTTAATTTTGTATCAGCCACTTTGCTGAAGATTTTTTTTTTTTGGAGGAAGGCCTAATACATTAGTTTTAGAGGCTGAATGCAGCTAGACATCTGGATACTGTTCTTTCTGAGACACTCTCTGATAGGTTAATAAAAGTCACTGATGGTCAATTAGCTGGGAAGAAAGAGTATAGGAAGGTGGGACTTTCTGATACTGAGAAAGAAACCCTGTGTATTACACAGAGGAGCTCTCTTTCTGCCAGGAGACACAGAAGCAGACATGTATCTGAAAGCTCTGGAAGGTACAGCAAACCACATGGCTGGTTTGGATTAGGTGGTGTGGGATTAATTTAGGTAAGCTAGGTGAGAATCTGCCCAGCTAAGGGCTAAGCATTGAAACATTATAAGGTTTTAGTGTAATTAATTATTGGGAGAAAGGCCACATGAAATTTCAGGTTGGAATGCCTGCCTACAGGCTTCCGGCCACAGGCCTCACAGCAGGCCCTGCCAGCTACCCTGCCAGGCTACTGGCTGTTCTGCTGGCCTAATATAACAATTTATAGTTATTAATAAATATATTAGTCAACAGAGTTTAGGTTGCAGGTGGTGAAGGCTACCCTTGGTCCAGGGCTTCATCCCCAGGACGAGTTAGGGGATGAAGTTAAGGTGAGCCAGGCCTGCTGGCCTCCCACCAGCCTGCTAGCTGCTCCACCATCCCAATTTTACAGTTTATACTTATTAATAAATACAATTGATAACTAAGTTGCAGTTTCAGGTGTTTATCAGCTGTAGGAGTTCTCTGGTATTTTGGGGATGGTTTATGTATACTATCATACCATCTGAAAATCTTGCAGGCAAGTGGATGGAACTAGAAAAGAACATCCTGAGTGAGGTAACCCAGAAGCAGAAAGATACACATGATATGTACTCACTCATAAGTGGACTAGCCATTTAGTACAGGACAACCATAGTATAATATACAGACCCAAAGAAACTAAGTAACTAAGAGGGGCCAAGACAGGATTCTTGAAACTCACTCAGAAGGAGAAAGAGAAAGACAGCAGAAGTAGATGAAGAGAGGGAACTGGGTAGTGGAGGGAAAGGGCAGAGTAAGGGGGCCAGGCGATGAATGGGCTGGGTGAAAGATGGGAAACTGAGGGAGGTCATCTCTGAGACAAGCTGGAGACTGAAGACAAGGTAGGAGATAGGTATACCTCTAGCTGAAACTCCTACCAGAAGGTGATATGGAAACTGAAGCAGCCTCCCACAGGCTAGGTAGGACTTCTAGGGGAGGAAGGGATAACCAAACCACCCACAAAACCTTGAACCCAAAATTAACCTTGTATACAAGATTTGCAGGGATAAAGATATAGCATACACTGAGAGAATAACCAAGCAATGACTTGTCCAACCTTAGACCCTACCCCAAGGGAGAGAGCCAATGTCTATCACTATTAATGATACTCTGCTATGATTACAGTCAAGAGCATAGATAGCATAACTGTCCTCTGAGAACCTCCATGCAGCAGAGGTTCCAAACAGAAGCTGAGACTCACTCCCAAACATTAGGCAGAATGCAGGGGATCTTGCGGAAGAATGGGGGGAAGGATAGAAAGACCTGGGGGAGAAAAAAGCTCCACAAGAAGACCAACAAAGTCAACTAACCTAGATCTATGGGGCTCACAGGGTCTGAACCACCATTCAAAGGACATGTATCACCTGGACCTAGGCCTCCTACACATATGTAACTAATGGGCAGGTTGGTCATCAAGTGGGCCCATAGCAAGTGGAGTAGGGGCTGTCTCTGGCAAGGACTATGAGGCCTTCTTTTTGATGACTTCCTCTCAAGGTGGTTGTGATGCCTGGCCTCAGTGGAAGAGGAAGCACTCAGACCTGATGTGACTCAGTATGCTGGGGTGGGACAGTATGGGGGAAAGGGAGGAAGCTCCACTTTTCTGTGGAGAAGTGGGGGATGACAGAAGGCAGCAGGACAGCAGGGCCCAGAGGAAGGGAAGGAGGGGGCTATGATTGGGATAGAGAATGAAAAATAAGATAAAATTAAATTAAATTTTTAAAAATTTCAAAAAAGATATTTGAGACAGTAAAAAATAAGTTTTATTGTATGTTTAAAACAGAACCTGTTTTTTTAATGTGGAAAGTTCAAGGTGAAGACTTCTGTTTTCCTAAAGAACCTAAAACTGAAGGACTCTAATTTCCATGCAAGTCAATGACACCACCCAAATGCATGATTGGCATGTAGAATGGTGAGTGCTTAACATTACTACAACAAATAATGCACACTAATCTACGATGCTGTGGGACCTGAGCTAAATATTCAACAAATATAAGAAATAACAACTTTTTTTTTTTTTTTTTTTGGTTTTTCGAGACAGGGTTTCTCTGAATATCTCTGGCTGTCCTGGACTCGCTTTGTAGACCAGGCTGGCCTCGAACTCACAAAGATCCGCCTGCCTCTGCCTCCCAAGTGCTGGGATTAAAGGCGTGCGCCACCACCGCCCGGCGAAATAACAACTTTTAAAAAAGAAAACTTAGGCCCTGTGACACACACCTATAATCCCAGCACTTGAGAGGGAGAGGTAAAAAGATCAGGACCTGTGCTACAGGATTCTCTTTGTTAGTACACATGCCCAGGCACACAGATGTACATGCACACACACACACACACACACACACACACACACACACACACACACATGCACTTGCACACACAGTGAACAAGATGAAAGAGGCAGACACTAAAATGATACAAATTTTTCAAGTTAATGTGAAAATGTATGGGATGTTTTCTCCACTTCATTTTGCATGCTACATTGTGCAAGGTGCACATTCCCACTTAGACTTTGTTAATGATACTTTCTCTAACCACTTACTGACCTAATCAAACTTAATTCAAAGGTAATTGGAACCATTGATTATCTTCATCCCGATCTTTGGCACACTCATCAAGGAGCAAATCTTGCATTTGTAGGTAAAGCAGTCTTTACTTCCTTTACACTCCTCAGTTTCGACAGTTTTATTCTACTTCCTGTGCCACTTCCCTGCTCCTCACCCCCAACTAACATGCACAGTCATGCAAAATTATTATTTGCTTAAGAAGTATACTTAAGAAGTAGCTTTTTTGGAAGTAAAAGAAAATTAAAAGTGTCTTCCTTTCCCTCCAAGAAACCCTCTTTTTTATTATAGTTCATCTTCTCTGTGATTCCATAACTACGAAATGCCGATGGTTTCAATGATAAAATTATCAGATAAAGTGAGAAAGTAAATTAAAAACGAAACAAATCCACAGGGACAACATGTATTCAAACAACATGGTTTGAAATACAGTGGAATATACATACACTGTTGTGAATGATCAGGCCTCCATCTACAGGAGTTTAAATATCGGACGCACTTCCATCTTAGGCCATACAATTCAAAATCCTGAGTTACATGTATGATTGGGGGCATGTAATATGGACGGCAAAGACATGAAACGATATTGTAGTTCAGAATATAAGTGTGATACAAGCACAAAGAAAAAGAGACTTCAATCCCAACATCCAGCAAGATTGTGAGCACACCGCTGAAAATGACTGAAAGAAACTACAATTTCTTATTAGATGAGAAAAGTCACCAGGGAAAAGAAGAGAATAGAAGTTAATTGATTTTGTTTTACCAATTAGAGAAAACAGGGGGTTCATAAAAGAGCACTGATTGAAAACTAGCTTGATTCCTTTTCATTCCTTCAACTTCTCCTTATGGTTCAGACCTTGCAGCTCAAACTGCATGCACAGTCAGCCAGCCACAATGATGCCTGCATCTGTTCTTCCACATTTGGCACTTGCTTCTGAATGACAAGTTCCCGTTCAGAATATGTAATCACTAGCACAACTAGTTCTCCATATATAAAATAAAACACCCTTAACATCTCTTATAAAGAAAAGCCTCTGAGTCCAAGCCAGGTTTTCAACGGTCTTCACCAAGTCACAAAAATGCCATAGTCCCACCACATATGTAGACGTGTGGCTGCAATTTAAAGTCAAGTGGCTTGGGGAGCTACATTACCTAGCATCAGTTAGGTGTCAGGACTTGCTAAAGACAGACACTGAAACACACACACACATTTTGTTTATTTTTTGTGTGGTTTTTGTTATTGTTGTTTGTTTAGGGTTTCTTGCTATGCAGTCCAGATTGGCCTTAAATCCATAATCCTTTTCTATAATTGTCCCAACTGCTGGGATCAGATGTGTGTACCATCATGCTGGGGTAAGGACTATGTATTTATATCTCTAGACACAAAAAAGAAGGATCTGTCCAGATAGTCCATTTATACTAGAGGATAAGTGAATCAATTAATGATCAAGTGAATGCCCGTATCAATTTTAGTTTGTTTACCAAAAAAATGGTGCTGCCAAATGAGACAAATTAATTTAATGGTAGTGAAACTTGGTCCTCTGATATCTAACTTGGAGATGCCTGAATTAACACTACAACCAGCCTGCTTTCTGAGTATTGATGGGAAACAGGACTTGCCTATCACTACACAGACTCAAAAGATGATAGGATATAGCTACTGTAAAGAGCATGAGGTACTTGAATAAATCTGGTATTTGTTTCTTTCCTTTTCTTAAGACATAAAAAGAAGTTCATTTTATTTGTAGACCTAATAACATTTCTGGGACCATCTAAAAACATCAAGTCACAAATGTAATAAATAAAATCACGAAATTAGCTCGGAGTGAGGGCATACTCCTGTATGCCTAGAAGATCAGGATTGGGAACTCCGGGTAACAACAACAACAAAATCACGAAATTGATCCAGTTCACAAGAGCTAGGAACAAGTCTTGAAATCTGAAAGTTAACATTTTTTAAGCTAATTTTTGATGCCATCAAGAAAGTAAAGTACCAGATTTTTTGTCTATCTGCTTTAATACGTGAACCTGATTTTCTTTATTAGCAAAATGGAGGAATCTCAAGCCTACTTCAAGGTTCCAGCGTGGACCATGACTTACATGTACAGTAGAGGTTACGATCCCTCCCAACTAAATTTCAGATGTGGTTCCGCTCATCTTGTTGAATGAACACGTTCGGTGATAAAGTATTCCTTACATTCTAGGATGCCAAGTTTAATCTACTAGTCACAGAGCACTGGAATATTCTTTCCAAAATTAAAATAAAGCCAGCTGCCTGGAACTCTCACACTTGGCTTCCCTATCCTTTCTAACACACAGGCACTGCTTCCGCTCTCCACCCTGTATGGCTTCTCATCACTCTTACCTCTGCCACCTTGTCATCTTATTACCCGACCTGTGTCAAAGCTGCTTTGGTCCAGTTCCTGCCAACACACTGTCTGCTGTCACATCTCAGCACCAGCTTACAATGGAGCAGAAAAATTACCCATCTTGTTTTACACGAATTGTTTGTAAGTTAACCTGCTTGCATTGTCTCTTTATATATTTAGCTAAACTGCCCTTTAGGAATTAGTCAAGTGCATTGTTTGACACACAATTTACCTGGAAGGCTGGACTCATGATTTCGTCTATTTTCTGACTCTTGATTACATCACTCTAATTGTTACTTTGGGCCCTACCTACAACAGACACAGACTGGCCAAGCACACTGTCACCGCTTCTTTTCAGAATCAATAACTCAAACACAAGGAGAATGAAGTCAATGACAACACCCTCTGTCACTTCCCAATCAGCTCTTCTCCTATCATGCCAGTTCACTGGGCAATAGGTTTGGGGAAAGCTGTTGAAGCAGAAATAAACCGAAAGGAACAGTAATCTCACAAGCAGACTTCATGGCCACTCTGTTTGTTAAGCTCTCATTAGAGTTCTTGGGCCAATCAATCAAATTCTGGGACAATGGTTTCTTCCTTAATGAGAATGAAGATTACCAAAACTTAATGTCAAAATGTAGTTTTGGGTTCTGTCAACAGTCTGCATTATCCTATATACCCATAGATGTAGTCACTTATTCTAAGTCACCTTTTAAAAATTAGGTTCACTCTCACCTGTCTACACATTAGGTGATTTCTCAAAGACCATAAAGGGAGAATCTAGATGTCACATGAAGTTCACTTTAAAGTCTTACCTGCAACTGGGTAATAAAGTCATTCTAGTCACTGCTTCAGGGGACCAAGGGAAACATGCTCTACATTGGAATACATGCTACATGTCAGGAAAACCGTTGTAATGCTTTGAGGACTAATTAGCTTGCTAATTAATTAATTTTTACTTAATTAATATTTGAGGGTAGGTTTCAGGATATAGTTCTGACTGCCTGGAACTCATGGAGATCTCTGCCTGTGTCTCCTGACTGCTAAAATTAAAAACATGCACCACTAAGACCAGCCTGTTCTCTGAATCTTGCTAAGAAACAGGATCTAACTGTCATTACAAAACACTACACACAAACTACTTTGGGGTCCTGTGCAGTCAAAACATGACATGTGACTTCATTTTAGCCAACTAAACAGAAATAATTCTGGCTCATAATTAGATGGGAACAGCCCAAAGAAGCAATGAGGCTACAGAAGTTATTTTGATGTTTTCACACATTAGGAAACAGTGACATCTATTAACCCAGGGAAGTCACATAAGCCATTGAGAGACGATGCCTGTTTTTTCAACACCTTTGATGGGCAGCATGTGCTCAGGGCACACTTTCCAGCTACTATTCTTGCTCTGGTTCGAGCTGGGCAGCATCACCTGATGTTTCTTGCTTTGAAAGTCTAATCAGTAGCACTGTCAGCCACAATCCCCCTACAAAACTTTCCTGATTAGATCAGCCAGGGAGAATTTCTACTTTGCAATAGGGAACTCTGACTGGTGAATTCATTTTCAACATAGGAGTTCTTCAATCCCCCAGACACATGTATGTATCTGTAGCCACACCATTGTCTGAAACTCCTCTAACCGCTCAAGCATCAGATTTGTTCTGTATTTTCTACTTACAAGAACATTTACTTTGGTAGGAAAAAAAAAGAATTTAAATGTAGGAAATATAAATTGAAATGTAGATCAACTAGGTAGACAAATAAAAATATCTTAATTATGAGTTAATGTAATGAAAATTGTCTCCTCTCTCACTCTTTCACCCCTTCCTCTGTCTGTCTCTGTCTCTGACTGTGTCGGTCTGTGTGTGTGTGTGTGTGTGTGTGTGTGTGTGTGTGTCTTTTTCTGTCTCTCTCTGACTCTCTCTCTCTCTGTGTGTGTCTTTCTCTGTCTCTCTGTCTCTGTGTGTGTGTGTCTCTTTCTCTGTCTCTCTGTCTCTCTCTGTGTTTGTGTGTGTGTCTGTGTGTAAAAAAAATATCTAATGAGATCTCTAATGTGTCAGATACTCTGGCACACACTAGAGAGGTAGTCAGTCACTGCACTCATAAAACTTGGCTCGCTTAGAAATCAGGGGAATTTCCTACAGGGGTGGCCCCTCCGCACCATGACCATAGTGTGATGTGGGGAGTGTGCCCGTGTTCAGTTCATAGACCTCTATTCTGCAGTCTACATTAACTTATAATGGAGCCCTAGTTAGTGACTCATGAAGATCTAAGCCAAGACTTAGGATGTTAAGGCCACAGCCATCACAGTGTCACAGATTAGTTGGACAACATTTATCAGGGTATTTTATAAAATCTGCAGAACTATGATAATGCATTATGGTATTTTTGGTGATCTTTCAATCATATTATATGATTTTTGGACTTACCGTCTTTCATGCAGAAAACAACAAAAGTCAAACAAAGACATTTCCTCATTTATTGAACTATATTTAACTCACACTGTACAGTAATAATAATCTTGATCATGAATTTGATACATAATTTGATACATATATTCTTAGATAGATAATATAATCTTTGTATCACAGAAAGGGTCTTCTACATCATCAGAATACAACTGTCTTTTGTTTTTATGACTGAACAATAAGTTTAGAGCTTAATCTCTCATATAGGTATAACAACTAAAATTGATTGTTAAAAAAAATTTGTTCCCTGCAACATGGTTTGTTTATTCAAAATCAGAATTGAAACAAAAACTTTTTGCAGTTTAATGGCCAAAGTAGTTAATGACTTTTAATGTTGTACATTGCTATTGATCTCTTGCCTACCTATTATATTAGGGCCCAATGTGTACTGATATTGTGAATTTTGTGGCTTCGAAACCTGCCTGGTTTATGTTTAATCTCTAACACTTCAGACTAAAAGCACTGATCAATGGGAATATCCAATGCAATTATGAATTTCCCACTGTCATTTTCAATGTATGTATTGAAATAGAATAAAGCTGCAAATGAAGAAAAATATGTTCCACAGTAGTCTGGATTATTTCAATAGGTTAGAGCATAGTAGGAAAAATACAATAAAATAAAATGACTGCATCTGTTTTTATTCTGATTAGTTTTGAATCTCTTTTGTTCCTTCTTTCAGGGATGGCTTTTAGAGTAGTAATTCATATACTAACATTTGCATATAATCCATATGCCCATTTTGAGGGCTCAGGATACCTGCACATAGCCATGTTACCATCTACATCCTTGTAGCCTTTTGCTTATATTTATCCATGGTTTTGGTGGCAAGAATAATTTAGGTAATATATGGTCTCCTAAAAAAATGTACGTGCATAATATTGTGTTGATAACTTTAGGCACCATGTAGTATATATCTCTAAAACCTAGATATCTTGTAAAAATCAAAATTTTATTCATGTCTCGTGACCTCATTCAATTTGTGCATTAGTAAGTTAGATTGATTATTTATTTATTTATGCATTTATTTATGGCAGGGTCTCATCAGTTAGCCTTAGCTGTCCTGGAACTCTCTATGCATGACCTTGAACTGATAGCTCTCTGCCTGGCTCTGGTTCTTGAGTGCTGGGATTAGAGGCAGGTGCCTCCATGCCTGGCTTTAACTTCTTTTTGCACATCATTATTAAATATGCAACAAATAATGATGCTCCAGGTTGTTTGCTCTTCTGTAATTTAAAGCAAAAGACAATAGTTCTGAAATTAATGGCAAAATACATCTATATAATCATGTTTACTATTGATATTCTCATTTCCATTCATGGAATATGTCTTACATTTTTCATCATACTGTTAAACACAGTGACATACTCATCTATCTTTGATAAAAGCAAATGAGCATAAAAACGAATTGCTCAAGCTTTCTGTTTAAGTAGAAGAACATTTTTGTTAGCATTGTCACAACTAAATGTATGCTGGAGTCAATGTTTCTATGTGCTATCATGTTTCTCTTTCAAGTCTTAAACCCACACCTGAGATACAGATTCCAGTATCCTAAGCCATTACAGAAGCGGCTTCCTTTTCAAGCCTGTGAGCCTTTCCCTGGTCAGAGGTGCCCCTTTATGTCTCTCATCTGAAGGCAGCGCTGGATGCGTGCTTCTCAGAGGCCCATGTGCCCTGCTTCTGACACAGGAGGCACCCGGGGAGCCCATGCCCAACAAGTCACAGCTTTGAAGCTTCCAGATCATTCCATGTGCACACTGTGAAAGTGGGTAAGAAGCTCAGTCTCTAAATGTTTTAGGAAGTTTTCATGGTACTTGAGAGGATCAACAAAGTTCTATTATGTATTAAATTGCTGTGCTAATTACCTCCAAAGTCATTTCCTTGAGTGTTTTTTTTTCCATATCACTAAAATTTTCATTCCCTATTTTATTATTCTGTCCCTCTGATGACTTTAAGAAAACTAAAATGTCACTTGTGGGAATAATATAAAAGAGCTAGCTAGCATTAGAGCTCTTTGTTAAAGAAAAGGGTAGAAATATATTATACTGCACAGGGACTGTCAAAAATAAGAACCCTTTGCATAGTGAGGCTTACAGGTGTACCTTGAAAAGTCAGTAAAACGTAATTCTAATGAGAAAGCAAAGAAACAATAGTGTCTAAAAAATTGTCAAACTGTCTTGCATCCCTTTACAGATAGGATTTTAATGAGCATGGCATATTGATTTTTCCTACGTTGCTTAACTTAATACGTTCTTTCAAAAATCTCTTGTACTTGTTTCCTTGGGGATCTTTGCTTGTGTATTTTTGTAGCAGTGGAAACTGATTCCAAGGTCTTTACAACCTAGGCATGAACTTGTGGTGGTCTGAATGATAAATGCCCCACAGGCTCATCCATTGAACACTTGGGACCCCCTCTGTGGCATCTACTGGGGAGGTTATGGCAAACTGTGGCCTCCCTGGAGGAAGAAGCTCAGTGGTGGCAGCCTCACCACAACTCTACTTTGTCTTCAGCCTTGGGCTTGCAGTTCAAGATATGAGCTCTGAGCTTCCTGGCTCTTGCCTCCATGCCTGCTGCCCGCTGACATGCCTCCCCAACTGAAAATGTCATTCTAACATGAAAGCAAAAATACAATAGTGTCTCAAGAATTGTCGAACTGTCTTTCCCCACCCTAGGGTAGACTCACTCTTTCTGGAGTCATGAGTCAAAATCAACCCTTCCGTAAACTGCTTCTGGCTACGATACTCTAAATCACAGCAACAGAAGAGTAAAGTTTTCTTTGGACACAGGATCTTGCCAACTTGACCAGGCTGGCCTTTAATTTGCTCTCAAGCCCAGGCAGGCCTTATATTTGGGACTTCCCTGCATCAGTCTCCTGAGTGGCTGAGAATACAGGTATGTGCCACCAGGCCCAGTAAGAAGTACTATTAGTGACAAGAAGCAGCAAAATTAATTTAGGATGTAAGTTCCGTATTGTCAGCTTTTCTTTTTTTTTTTTTTTAAAGATTTATTTTATTTATTTTATGCATATGTGTGCTCTATCTGCATGTACACCTGCATTCCAGAAGAGGGCACCAGATCACATTGTGGATGGTTGTGAGCCACCATGTGGTTGCTGGGAATTGAACTCAGGACCTTTGGAAGAGCACTAGGCAGTGCTCTTAACTGCTGAGCCATCTCTCCAGCCCCATTGTCAGCTTTAAAATATGGAAATATCATTATCAAGCTTGGGAAAGTTTAGATTGCAATGTATGAGATTGATTTCAGCACATACTGAATAAAAAAGCCACAAGTTTATGTATGTATATATACATAGATGTATATAAATATGCACTCGCACACGTGTTTAACTATACTCCAGAGAACTGCATAGGGCAATAAAACAAAAGTTTGCTTTATGAAAACAAGTGTCCTTTCCCAGTTCTGACCAATGGTCATACCTAACTACAACCACAAAATTGAACAGGAGATAGTTTCCAATCAGAATACAAAGCAAGATGGGCCTGAAAAAACACCCAACCTATCTCTTAGGTTTCTACTTTTAAAGTGGTAGTAAATAAAGGCTTATGCAACAGTACAGAACATTAAAAATAAAAATGAGCTCAACATGGTGGTGCATGCCTGTAATCACAAGACTTGGGCAACTTAAGTAAGAGGATCTCATGTTCAAGACCAGCCTTGGCTCAGTAGCAAGACCCTGTTTTAAACACACACACACACACACACACACACAAAAAAAAAAAAAAAAAAAAAAAAAAAAAAAAAAAAA
>CAJQZJ010033544.1:3030445-3060524 GCA_907164525.1 Lophiomys imhausi | reverse complement strand
AAAAAAAAAAAAAAAAAAAAAAAAAAAAAAAAAAAAAAAGACAAATAGGGCTGGAGAGATGGCTCAGCCGTTAAAGGTTAGGCTCACAACCAAAAATATAAAAAAAAGACAAACATATGAATATGAAAACTCAGCACAGTTGCAGCAGAAAAACCAACAAATCAGACTTGCTGTTTTTCAATGTTATGGTCATACTTCCATCAAACATTCCTTCACCTGTCTGACTTCATCCCTCTCTCATCATCCCAAGCCCACATCACCTTCTGGCTTCCTGCCTTGCACCCCACAGTAATATTCAATCTATTCCTCAAGGCATTGCAGTCTACATTCTTACTAACATTTTCTAGTGATATGAAACATGCAAGAAAAGTATATTTCTGCTAGATACACTGAGAGCAATTGATCTACTGCAGTAGGAAGGAATCTTCATTCTTAAGGTATCCACAGCAGAATTACAACGAGTAAGAATTTGGGTAGCATGTACAAAAACCTTTAGAAAATCTTCAGGGAAATGACCTTTAATCAGGCTAAGATTGCTCAGGGGTCTGCACCTTTCTCCAGAAACTGGCAAAATCCTAGAAACTCTCACTTCACAGGTTCACTAGAACACCACGTAACTAACAAACATAACATGTAGCACCAAGGGCTTCAGCAGAAAGAGCAGGTGCAGACACAGAGACTAATGAGAGGAGGGGAAGAAACTGAGGACCTAGGAAAGAAATAAAGCTAAAAGGGGAAATGAAGGGCCCACAGGGCGATCATAAACCATGACCATGCTCCTCACGTAGAATGCTGTGAGTGCCTATTATGTGGTTGATTAAGAAGACCTACAATGTCTGCGTCCACTAGAATAGGGACCAGGGAAATTTTTACTCACACAAAGAAAAATGATTATCAGTCTTAGTCAGCAAATACTACAAATGGCAGTGGATTACCATTCCTTTTTTCTGCCAACTCCATAGAACATAAAGTCATCAAACGACATTCAGTTTCATATCCACATTGTTTTTTGTTATATGACTGTGTCACATTTTCTTTTAAGATTTGAAGATATTCTCACAAGTTTCTCTACAAGGTCTGTCAATTTAGGTGTCCCAAACGTTTATTTTTTTTTCTTCTAGTTTAATTACCCAATTCGAGGGAGGGAATAAGTACATTCTTAAAAACCCTTTCTGTAAAGCACTGTGGAAGATAGTGAGTATAGATAGAAAAATCTAGATTTCATTAAAATATGTAAATCAGTCATACTAGAAAACATGAATGGAAAGTTCCATGAGCCTAAGTCAGCTCAATACATTATTGACTCCAAATCATGGAGGAAACAAAAGAAATTATATTTGCATTCATGTGTGAATCTGCTTCCATTCTTGGTAGCATGTAATATATGCAGCTTGCTAGTGCTAGCTGTCCTTGTAACTGCATTACCATATTATTCAAATGTATCTATCATTTATATGTAAATAGACAAGATGAATGGTTTCTTCATGAGACAACAATTCTCAAATGATAAACAGAGGCAGACATTAGCAAGATAAAAATGCTTCAAATAGTCATTCTTTCATACTTTTAAAGAAAAATGGGAATTACTGCAATAAAAAAATACTACTGTGGTAAAATTATAAAAAAATGGGACCTTAATGGAGTCAAAATATTGGTAGCTATTCTTCTCAATAAAAAGTCTGCACCGATGTCATTTGTATCTTATAAATTACATGTTCTCAGATCCATCTGTGGAAACTGGGATGTTAATTATCATGGTTACGTCTCATGATTCCACAGTTAAATGCTGAGACGGTGCAACACAAACACCATATGTTTTACTGAGGGAAATGAAGAAAGATTAATTACCAGTTGAAATTCAGGTCTTCCAGCAGCGACACCCTCAACACCAGAAGATTGTTACATGGGAAGCTATACAAATTGGAAGGTTTAGTTAGCTGAAATAACTGAGGAGGGGAACTTTGAAACCCAAATTGTAAGTATCAGGATACCCACCCCGCCCCTGTCACTGTCACACACTCCCCAAATCTACCTAAGGATGCTTTTGTGAAGCCAAGTTTAAAAAAAATCCCAAGGAAAACATTGGTGTTGTCCCTGAATTCCTTTGATAGTGATCATTCTTTCTGATGTACCTACAAATCACAATTTAAGCATCCTAGTAACAAACAGGCTATAAATAAATCATATACCTAACAAAATTCATACTCAAAAATCTTCCACAGGGCCATTATTTTATGCACAATTATGTCACACATACTCAGAAGAACCACTTGTTTCATTATACAATTTAAAAGCCAACTGCGCATCACCATAAGAATTTTCTTCATTTTTAAGTAGCCTGAGCTCCTGTTCTTTCACTTACCACATATTCAAAGACAAGCGTCAAAGTTTCCTTCGTGTGGATGATGTCATGTAGCAGCACAATGTTTGCATGCTTTAATCCTTTCAACAGAGAAGCTGTAACATAAAGGAAACAGAGAAACAATTCGTCACTAGATGCCACCAGCTGGCATGTTTCATTAGCCATTCGCCATTGACACATGAAACATACCTACTTCCCATGTTCTAAGCCAGTAACACTTCAGAATAACGGGTGGAAGAACAAGATCTTCACCTAGATAAAATGTCTCCCGACCACTCTGACTGCCACTTGTTAATAGTCTCTGGGTAGGTTCCACTGAGTTCAGAGTACATGCTTGCTGTGGTTTCCGTTCTTTCAAATGAAAAGAAAATTAAAATGTATTTGTGTGTGTGAGCATATGGGCGTGCACATGGCACCGTAAATGTGGAGGTCTGAGGGCAATCTGTGGGAACTGCTTCTCTCCTTCTACCATGTAGGTTCTGGGTTAGAACTCAGGTCATCGCACTCAGCAGTAAGTGCCTCTACCCACTGAGCCATCTCACTAGCCTTTAATTCTTTTCTATTTCTGAAGTTTGTTTTAATGAGGATTATTTACTATCAAATATGGCTTAGCTTAGCATATGTTCAATGTGACTGCATTCTAATTCTGGGTGGAAATTGCTGTAAATATCAACTAGACCATATTGCTACATAATATAGTTGAGTTCTTCTAAACCCTTAATGACTTTCTAAATAGAATAACAGTGTTATCAGTTACTGAGGGTGCAATGTTAATGTCCCCTGACTACGACTGTGGCTTAATCAAAGTGTATTTTGAGTTCTCTAGGGGTTTTTTTTTTTGTCTCTTATATTTTATTTATTTTTTTACATTTATTTATTTTGTGTGTTTGTTTATGTCCTAATTAGCTTCAGCTCTCAACCTGACATAGTCCACAGTTATCTGAGGGAACCTCAATTAGGGGATGCCTCTATCAAACTGGATTGTGAGCATGTCTGTGGGGCTTTTCTAGATTGCTAACCAACACAGGAGGGCCCCACCTACTGCTAGTGGTAGCATTCCTAGGCAGTTGTTCTTGGGTGCAATGAGAAAGCCAGCTGAACAGAAGGCAGGAACAAGCCAGTACACAGCATCTCTCCATGATTTCGTCTATTTTGAGTCCCTGTCTTGCCAAAGTTTCTGCTCGGACTTATATCTGTTATGGGCTATTACCTGTAAGATGTAAGAAACTTTATCCCACAAAAGGTGCTTTTAGGCATTGTGCACACGTAAACTAGTATGCACTTACACGTACATGTGCATGTATGGGGAGGTCAGATGTCTTCATGTAGGAGCCAGGCTGTGTTTCCACCACATGGTTTCCAGGTGCTGACCTCAGGCTGCTAGGCTTGACTGCCTGTGCCTTTTATCTACCTCAACATCTGGGCAGCCCTCCTGCTTTAGGCTCTCCAACTGTTGATCTTCACTGTATACACCTTGACTATGCTTTATTCTTTGTAAATTAACCCTTTTATGAATGAATATTGACTTATCTGCTATGCTCTTAACCAAGTGTGGCCTGTTCAATCTGAATGTGATTGTTTACATAGTGAATATTTTATGATCCCTTTTCTTTTATCTTACCAAAGGTGCCATATGAAAGTGAAGTTTTCCAAACAACATATAACTGAACCATACATATGTTTTTAAATCCTATTCTGCCAACATCTGTTTTTTAATTGATGATGTTAGACCATTTACATTTTTATAGATATTAAATGTTTGGTTGCCTACCATTTGCATTTCCTCTAAATACCTTGCAATTTAGTTTTCATTTATTTTGTTTGTTTTTAACTTCTATATTTCTCAGGGGTTAAATTAACGCTTATTTTATTTCATTTTCTCTTTTCTTTTTACTCATTTTCTGCTGAGCTTTATTATTTTCAATCCAATGAGCTTTCTGTTTGTTTCATATAGCCAAAGGAATGAAGAAAAAATATTTAATTCATATTACAGTATTCTATACCATTTTCTTTAGTTTCATGGTGGATTTCTGGAGCATGTCATTAGCTGAAGTGGACATTCCAATTTTCTCATTTTTTTTTTTTACAGCTGCTTTGCAGATATAGATTCCTTTGTTCCATCCTTACTTATTTAATGGACTGCATCCATAGTTGGAGAGTCCTGTCTCTTTCTCTACTCAAATCTGTACCAACATATGAGAGGCGAGCTCTCCTTTTCCATACTTCTTATTCCC
The DNA here is from genome assembly GCA_907164525.1 of Lophiomys imhausi. Classification (NCBI taxonomy): domain Eukaryota; kingdom Metazoa; phylum Chordata; class Mammalia; order Rodentia; family Muridae; genus Lophiomys; species Lophiomys imhausi. Next base: position 3,055,928 of record CAJQZJ010033544.1, on the reverse strand, counting down.
CTACCCTTCCTCTTCAATTTCAAGGTCATTCCAGGTGGACTGCCCTTTCTTTACATAACTTCATCTCCACAGAGGTGATGCTTCCCAGGAATCAACACTCTTGGTGCCTCACACCTTCAAACTCCTTTGCCATAGGGAGTGCGGTCGACCACATTGAGCCTAGCAATGTGTTTTGTTTGAGTGTTTTTCCGAGCTTCAAAGAACCCACCATCTCGGTTCCTTTTCAGTTTCTTCACACCCTCTTAGGCTTCCCCAGCACTGCTGTCTGTCCTCCCAAGCTTGCTACACTTTCTATTGATCATGAGGGATGAGTCACCTGTGCTGTGGGGGAGTTGAGTGAGAGGAATCTAGAGCAGGCTGCTAACCTCCTGCTCCACCACGAAAAGGACATTTCTCCTATTGGCGCATCTCTATGTACACTCTGCCATTCATTTCTTTCCCTCAAGCATGGGGTAGCTATAATTTGAATGAGGAATCAAAGAGCCACCTGACAGCCCTTCCTAAAGCTAACCTGGCTTTCCACTTGCTCAATAGTCAATGCTAGCCACATACCTCAGGCTGATGACATCATTTCAGCTTAGGGCCACTTCATATCTCCTCCTCCCGAAACACAAGAAGCACAGCTACCACACACAGTTAATAATATCAAGTCCTCATCATTGAAATCTTGGTACTGCCCCTCACTACCATTCTTTCCCCTTATATGCTTCTTCCTTCTATGGAACTAGACATATCCAACCCCGTGTTTCCATAAGAAAACTTCCTAAGACACTACCACAGAAACAGAAAAGATTTAGATTTAATCTATAGATTTAGATTTTTGCCTTTATAAACAGATATATTTGGGTATTTGTTTATTTTATAATTTCACACTATCTCTCAATAATATTTTTAATGGAACTCCAATGTCAAAAGACCTAAGCAGATTGCAAGTCATTGCTGACTACATGTAAGTACTGTACTTAGTCTTATGTCTCTCTAACTCTGAGTAAGAATAAAGAGTGTGCATTTGAATGCAAAAGCCATGGATACCAGAGGAGGTCACTAGGTCCCCTGAGAGCTGGCATTACAGGAAGTTTTATGCTGCCTGGCATGCGTGCAGGGAAATGAACTCAGGTCCTCTCTACCCACGGTGTGCACTCTTAACTGCTAGGCCATCTCTCCAGCCCTGATTCCTCTATTATCTCATGGAATTAGAAACATGTGAGACTAAAGGCAGCCTTTAAAATGAACAAGTAATGACTTGCAAATATACTTATGATTTTTAACCTTGTGGTTCCTTTTAAAACATTTGTTATAGGGAGAGAGTTTGAAATTATAAAAGATATACACAAATACATTATTACTGTTAATCCCAGTAATTCATAATCTTTCTTTTAATTATTCAACTCTCTCACCAGCATTGTACCATTAAAGCCTTAATAAATTGCCACGACTCGTTTATTAACCTATAGAACAAATTCACACTTGCCGATTATCTTTCTGCATTTCTCTTCTGAGGCTAACTTCAGAAGAAACCATTATTTCAAATCACAGCAGGGTATATAAAATTGATGGCCAGTACAGTGTTTAATACCTACCCCGTGAAGGAACATCTACAAAGGAAACAAATTGAGGACCTACCGACATCACACTGTAAGAAAGGATCTTGGATGTGTAAGGCAAGTTTCAGAAACACATTATGTAGCATTATTTGTAATCTTGTCCAATTTCATTTTTCAATACCCTCTTATGTTGTCAAGTTTCCTGATGACACATCTGTACGGATAAAACTCTGGGAAAGAACTGAGATTCCCGCTGAATTAGGAGCCCACACTCAGAGCGCCTCTGACTTCCTCTCTCCCCCCCCCCCACTTCCTATATTATTACCTTTCTGTTTTTCATTGCTTCCTCCTAAAGACTTTTTTATTTCTCAAAATAATGTCTTTATACCTATCATGCACTACTGTGCTTTCCCTAAAATTTCACACCACCAAATTCCTGCTAAATTTTCATCTTGGGTAAAGTTGGGTTGTTTTTATTTTGTTTGCTTGCTTGCTTGTTTTTCCTTGAAAAACTCTAAAGTCACAGAAAAAAAAATTCTGTAATTTGACCAATGAAATATGATGTTTAAAAGTCTCTATCTTCTAAATAGGTCTCAATTTTTACAGTTTGTAGATTTCAGAATATATTTATGTATGCTTTCTCAAGTGCTCTTTTTGAGATTAACATAATGAATCTTGTAACTGGAAAAGGACAGAGCCAGTATTTCCAAAGCTGATGACAGAAAAATGCCATTGACAGTGGAAAACAGCCAGGAATCTACCAACACAAGGGCAGGTGACAGACACGACCCACTTTGCGGCTGCCAACTCAGCAGCCACTGGTTGCAGCAGGAGCCCAATGCTGTAGTTTCTGCTGCCATGAAGACAAAGAAGCTTCCTGGGGGCCAAGTCAATCCGGAGACCCTCACTAGTGAGTTTTGGAGCCAATCTGTCCTTTTCCACAACAAACACTGTCAAAATAATACCCTTAGTAGACTTAACTATATCATGTGTTGCCCATGTGTTATTTTCTCATAGTTTGCATAGAAATCAAATCCTCAGCATGCTTCCTTTCTGTACAAAGTTTAGCCAACCTTCCAGCAACATTTCAAATTCCATTCACCATGCAGGTCTGAAAAAAAAAATCATAGTTTGGGGGCTCTGAAGTCAAAACAATACGAAGAAAGACTTTTCCATTCAAAAAGGTAATGTTGGGATGCAGGGAACTCCAGCATGAAGTAGCAGACTCAGATGCAGGATCTGTCAGTCATACTAGGTCCTCCCACGTTGAAAATGCAGACAGTTTCCACTCTGATATAAAGGGGGTGGATCTTATACAAAATTTGATCCCATCATGATAAAAATAGAATCTGGGTCCATATAGAAAATCAAAGCAGGTTCATTTGGTCAAAATCTCAATGTACTGGAGTAATACTATTTATAATGAGGAAAAGAACTCTTTTTTAGAATCTAAGAATGTCAAATTCTCCTAGAAAAGCAACAACTGAAGACCCACAACACATCTCTGTAACTTCGGTGTTTGAAAAGACATTAGATATTTACCATTTCCTGACATCTTTTCTGTGTGTTCTTTGCCAGTGGGAGAGATGTAGAGGTTGGTACTTGATTGTTCTCAGACAAGAATAATTAGCTTCCATAAAACCCAAGGATCCAACCATATCTCAAGCCACAAAAAACATACAATTTTTTCAACCCACACTCTGAAACACACTTTACTATAAACAGTAACAACTTTCAACTGAGAACTCCTTTGCGATTTGTTAGTGGATTCTGAAGATTTTCTGAACTAAAATATGAGAGAGAAAATCTTAAGGATGAACTGGGGTAAAAAGAAAAGAAAGCAATGACTCGCTGTTGTCTTGGGTCTGTGGTGGGATTTAGTTTATAAAGAAATGAGAGCAAGCATGTACCCTGAAGACTGACAGGCAGCTCTTGCTACTCCGCCCATATTCTTTAATGTATGCTGCCTACTTGGACACAAGCAAGAAGAACAATTATCCAAGTTCTACTCATTTCTGGTTCTTCCCTTAAGATATTCAATATAATAAATACACACACAGAGAGAGACAGAGAGAGAGAAAGAGAATCTCATCTCAGACTAATAAAAAATGTGATTGCATCTTCAACCTTTTATTTGCCTTTTATATTTGTGTGTGTGTGTGTATGAACCAGTTTATATGCATGTGCATGCATATGTGTGTGGAGGCCAAAGGTTAATACTGAGTATCTTCCTCAGTCATCCTTATTTTTTGAGGCAGGGTCTCTCATTAAATCAGGAGTGCACCTTCTGCTCAGACTGGCTGGCCAGCCTCAGAGGTCTTCTGTCTCTATGCACTGGGACTACAGGCACACTCAATTGTTAGATTTTCTTTTTATATAGGTTCTGAGGGAATCAAACTCGAAGCTTCATGTTCTTCTAGCCCACCATCTCCCAGTATAATTTTTTTGCAGTTTCTATACACATACTCTCTGAGTTAAGTGGGGAAGAAATCAATCATAGCTAATCCAAAACACAAGGCTCAAATAAATATAACATCATGTAGACTTAAATCCCACACAGGCTTGATAATAATGTTTTCATTTCACAGATGTCATTCAAATGTGAAAAGGTAATGCTAGGTTAAAAATACTTTAATCATATCTGCTTTAGCCCCAAAAGTCTACATACTGTTTTATTTTCCTCTTAGCTTTATTTTCCTATAGGGACATGGGCAAAAATTAAACCCCCCTACACATTCCTACTTCTCGGCCTCTCCCATTTCCCCAGTGACACAAAACTGGAGCACACTTTTGGACTCTCTACCCTCTTAACATCAATAACCCGCTTATCCATCACTTGACTACACGCAAAGATCAGTCACCTCGGAGTTATTTCCACACTGCAGCCACATACACAATACTGACTACTTACTACATCACTTCAAAAACCAGACTCCTTTATTAGTGAAGATTAACCATGAGAACTGTGGATATATGAAGCAATATCACACGGGTCAGCCCAACAACGTCTAACCGATTCAAAGTGACATCAGCGCTCACAATCACATTGCTGCATTTACCGCCACATTCAGATCGAGTAAACTGTGACGAAAGAGTGAAGAACTGGCTACGAAAAGGAAAATGTCCAGTCATCCAGCCATTTTTCTAGATGAGAATATAGAGGAAAGAGTTTAATTTTCTATACATATTTTTCTGTATCATTTGACTTGTTTGTGATGAATAAGCGTTTATTTTCAGCAGAGTGACCAAATAAAAGCATTCAGATCTTACCTACACAAATGCTCTGTAGCTACAGAACAAATACTGCCTTGAAGCACTGTAGCTGAAGCAACAGCCTTAACTACCCATTCTGTATACTAAAGAACTAGTCAAAACACAATGACAAGGACTTCCCTCTCTTTCTCTTAACTCATGAACACTGGGGGCCCATTAGAAATTGTAATTTGCTCTCATACCACACAAATTTTTGGACGTATTCCTTTTCTAAAGAGTGGTTTTCCTGAAGTTAAAATTAATCCTCACATTGTGAAAGACTTCAACTCCTGCTGTAGATTACAGTCTATAAATCAGCCATCAACTGGTCTACCATATATTATTTATTTTGTGCCCATTTGCCACAGGAACAATCCACACAAAGGCAGCCACTCCACAAATGTTGGACACGGTTTTTCTCAAATGCAAACATGTCACTGGTAACTTGTACAGAAACTGCAAGTGGACAGCAATGGGGTGAGAGCAGCAGTGACTGCTCTAGGCACGAGTTAAGGGGCTATTTGAATGGGGATCTGGAAGACGAGATGACCCAGGAGTTGGCTGTTTGGCTTTTATTTGGCTATAAAAGCTACTTTTTATGGTTTTAAGGGTTCATTCCATTTTAATTATTTCACGCTTTCATACAAGCGTTACAAATACAAATACAGTAAGTAGAACCCAACAAGCATGTCATAAGGAGGCTATGTGACTCCTTACGTCTTCTGACTGAGAAGAAAAATTTATATCATATATCTTGTTATGCTGGTCACCAAGCTCCTTATGTCTTCTGATTGACAATAGCCATTTATATCACATATGTTGCTATTGTTGGCCAAGATTTAAATCAACCTCTTTTATATAAAACTACATTAATAGCTTCTCATGGCTAACATTGTCAAAGTACACCTAGGACAGATAACTTTGGGTGCATAAGTGAGCAATTTTCTATGTTGCCTCTGAAAATGTCCATTAGAGAATCTCCATTACTTTTAGTAATGAGGGAAGACCCATCGTTATTGTGAGTGTGGCCATCCCATGGGCTGGGGATTGTGGACTATAAGCAACAGGGTAAGCTGAACACTGACATGTCTGCATTGTCTGTTTTTTGCTCTTAACTGTGGAAGTAGCATGACTACTCCACCATGCTCCTGTCTTAGTGACTTCCCTTCAGTGATGAACTGTAACCTAGAATTGTGAACCAAATAAGCCCCTCTCCTTTAAGTTGCTTTTGTCGGGGTATTTTATCACAGCTACAAGAAAGGAAACTAATAAGTAGCTAATCTTTTCATACAAAAAATAAAAGTTCAAGGTCAATGCCTCCCTTTGTCATGGTTGCATGTCCCAATGCCATAAGGAATGCATGTGAGACAATCAAGACACGCACTGTGGTCAGAGATAGTTCAAGACACACATACACACACACAATACACACACACACACACACACACACACATACATACCCGTCACAACACAAACATCAAAACCCACACATCACAACACACATGACAATACACAGGAATACAACGCATACACACACACAACACACACACATACACACAAACACACACACACGTATAAATACACATGTACACAAAGGAGAGAGAGAGACAGAGACAGAGAAAAAGAGAGAAACAGAACAGACAATGGTAACAAACTCCACTGAGAGTTATAATCTTGACCTAGAAGACAAAAGAAATTCTTGGTTCTAAAATTTTAACAGCATTTTGGCATACAGTTTTGTTGTGTTCAGTTTAAAGTGCCAAAAAAGTCAAGTCATAGCATATCAGCATGAATAAAACATTGATAAGATCACGGGTATATGGCCTTTAACTCACACCACAATTTCTGAAGTCAGGGAAACTGGAAGATGTGCTGTGAAATGCTACAGGATGAGCGCTTTGGGAAACACATTCCTCAATCTCCAGGGACACTGCAAACAGATCAATAGCCCAGACAGGAGAAGAGGACAATGAAAACTGAATGCTGATGTTGGTTTGGGGCCAAACTGAGATTTCAAGCACACTAGCATTTCATTTGACTGAGTAACGAACCCACAGGAATAAGCTACACACTACAGCACATTTCAGGTCCAAGCGTGCTGTCCTGGACTACATCAGAAACAGTGCACTTTCCATCAGTCCCCACAAACCCTGTCAAGATGTCATAAAGGGGGCAGGCCACATTTACATAATGCTCCAACTGACCCCACTGACTGATTGCAAGGTCATTAGTATGCTGAACCCAAACTGGTTCCCCCCTCCCTTGTCACTCATACACACCCTCCTTCTCAGGGACTGCAGATACCTGGATGCAGAAGGATGTGACACTCTCACTGTACCCTGACATTCAAGATCTTCCCAAGACACTTAATCTAACTTGAGCAATTGTTGCTTCAGCCTGGCCCTCTAAACATGGTAGAAAGAACAGAGGATGCCAGGCTATGCGTGCATTTCCCGCTTGCTCCAGGCTACTCGAGCTAATGCAACATTCAGTGGCTGTGGCAATAAAACTAGATCTTGTTTATGTCAAGTCACAGAGAGCAAAATCTCATTTAATGACTTTGGGGAGATGCTTCTCCTGATGTTTTTCTGAAAAGAATTCTCTAAATCTCCTTTTCACTAGCAAATCAAGTTGGTTACAAATGATAATGGCAGCTTTAAAAGCTTGCATTTAGGGCTCCTATTTTCCCTTTAAAGATGCATTCTTTTTGTCAGAAGCTGCCAACACCGGTGCTAGATTTCACACAAGTATTCTACAGGTGTGCAACTCAAGATATTTGAAGGTATGATCTACTATGAGAACTACAGGAGTGAAAAGATAAGTTGCATATTATATATTTTATGATTTTGAATTCACAAGTTAAGTTCAGTATGTTATAGCTTAAGAGAATCCCAGCTAGTCACAAAATCACCCACACCCACACACACACACAAAATAGGTTTCTCTGCTGCTACTTAAAGTTATCCAGAAATTTTTAATCTCTGTCACTACCATTGGCAACAGAATTGATGATGTATTCGGTGGGTAGGTAAAAATAACCTTACCGTGTACTGTAAGTCTCAACTATAGTTAAGGAAATTGTACTATCTTGATCTGTACTTGGTGACTGGTACCAATCACACTGCCCACTTTTGCATGCTGCAAGGACAGCCTCTGAGGAACATGGCAACACTCCACCATTAGCAGCATCAATCACCTACACAAATGCATCTAACTTCCACTGACTTGCATTAACCTTTCTGAAAATGTTACCTTGACTCATGTGCATTACGTCCATAGTGTCTTAAATACATCCGTAATGTAATTTGGCTCCTACAAAGGTGACTGATTCAGTAAACACAACTGAAGCAATCCTCAAATTATAAGGGTAGATGACATCTTCAAGGTTCTAAATCCAGTCCTTTGTTTGACAATTATGAACACTGGAACTGAAAAATGTGGCCATAGGTCTCAAACTCTAGCCTTCTCTGCCCTGATAATATACAACGGTTCCTTTGGAATCAAATTAAGCATTGTCTATTTCTCTCTGTCCTCATTTTTCTATTTGTTCTTAGATTCCCCCCCCCTCCCCAGTGGCTTTGGATTCCCTTTATCTTCAGCTGTTTCCAGGTGCTGAGGGCAGAAAATTCTCAAGTTAAGATGACAAGAAGGACATCAGATATATCTTGATTGTTGTGAACACTTCGCTTGCAGCATGTCTACTGTAGTAAAGACTTTTTAAGAGAGTAATAAGAAAAGAAGAGTACTAAAGTGAAAGTTGCTGTTCAAACCAGCTTTTTAAAATTGCTTTCATCTGATCCAATCCCCTTCTCTTGTAAAGCCCTTCAATGGCATCTTACCAGAGCTTAGAAGTGGCACAATAGGCCCTCAGTGGAATCTCTCTCCACCCTAGCACAGCTCTGCCATGTTCTGGTGCACATCTTGCAGGGCTTCTCTGTGATTGCCAACACATATGGCCTGTCAGACTTCTGGTAAGTTATCCCTATGACCCCTTTCTTCTTACCTCTGGGTCTTACCAATTCCCTCCATGGGTTCAGATCTTCATAGAGCTATTCCATTTGGAAGCCTTCTCTGGTCCATACACTTCAAGTCTCAAGCATTTTCTACCAATTGTTCTGTGCAGCGTTGCCCAGGCATTGTATCATAGTTACCTGATGACCCGCTTCAGCCTGCCAACCTTATTAGTCAGTGTATACTTCTCTCCACCTAGTGCTGAGGTCAATTTTACAGAATATGCCTATGACATAGTGCTTGAATTACAGAGACATGAGTAAGAAAAAGAAAGTCCTCAAATGTTCTATAAGTCATTGCACGTAGTGCAGGTCATAATAGTTCCTTCTGCTGTGGATTGGTCATTTTGCCAGCACTGTGTTTGGTCCAGCCTGGATATGTTGATCAAATAAGTTTGCTGTTGGCTTAATTAATTAATTAATTGACAAGAACAGTGTAGTTCTATATTTCACCGAAGTAGATGTAAAGAGACTTAAGAATGTTCCTTTCAGGCACTGGAAAATGCTGCATCTTAATAATCACTATATTAGTTACTTTTCCATTGCTGTGATAATACATCGTGACCAATGCAACCTACAAAAAAAAAAGTGTTTATTTGAGTATACAGTTTCAGAGGGTTAGAGTCCCAGATGGCAAAGTAAAGAAAGGCATAAAGGCAGAAAACAGATAAGAGGTCACATCCTGATCCATAAACAGAAGGCATGCAGGCAATGGTGCAAGTCTTTTGTAAACTGCAAGCCCACCACCTAGACACACCTTCTCCAACAAGGCCACGCCTACTAATCCTTCTCCAATTAGAGTCCAAGTATTCAACTATTTGCCATTGGGGGCAATTCTCATTCTAACCACCATAGTCACTAAAAATGAATCATAGTCTTATGCTATTCTTGATAATAATGTTCTACCATCTCTTCATAATTTTAACTTTGAATAGAAAGACTATGATTCATTTTTGAGTGAACATTTGAATGTCACATAAAAGTCCAATAATACTTTGACTGTACATGACAAAGTAACAATTATGAAGCACCTGGAAGTAATCAACACACAGTAAGTTTTATGAACCCACAAATACATAAACAGAATAGGAAGGAGGACAGGAAGGATATGGGAAAAGCTATTATAACATGACTATAATTCCTGCCAAAAAGTAAAGTACAAAACAAAAGTATAGCCATTCCAACTGCTTTACTCAAAACCCAGGAGTCTTCCCTTTAGTAGAAGAGCCAGCTCTTTGGAGTTGCTAGCACAGGACTTCATTGGCTCTGTTTAGTTTTCCTTTTCCCACATCACTTTAAATGAAGAGTCCTTGACTGACAGATCCAAGGAGATGCTGGAGGGCAAATATTGCAAAGAATGTACTTTTCCTTTGGCTAGAAAGAGTATTAAAAATCACTGCAGTTAGAACATATCTTCCCTTCTCTGGCCCTCTGGTTCTATGATTTGTTTTCATAGGTTTTGAAAGAGTAGACATTAAATTTCTGATACTGCCCCACCAAGAAAATGAGGAACAAAGAAATAAAATGGACTCAATTCAAGGCAGCAAGAAAGAACCAACAGTCACCCTGGGTCAGCAGCCAGACTTTGGTTCCAAGGACTTTCTGAAGCTGTGACTTCCATTTCGTAGAATAACAGGCAATGTTTAAGATAGCCAGACAGACCTCACCCCAGCAGACACAGGAGAAAAAGAATGCAGAAGAAAGTCATCAGGAAAAACACTAACAGAGTCAATGAAACCAAACAACTATTCACATTGACTAAGATTCAAACATTCATGGTGTCTTTGAAGTGAGGGTATGATTGGCATAGGAGGAGAGATTGATCAACATGCATCAAAATTTAAAATACTGCTCATAACACTTGAGGCAGTTATTTCTCCATTGTCGTTATCCTGTACATACATGGGAAGAAATAAGCAGGTATATTAACAAGAATATTCACTATAATGTTATTCATAAATAGTGAAAAGGTGGAGATAATCTAATTTGCCATTCATTGTATTCTGTTGAATAAAGTATGACACATGCATATAACAGAAATAATGTCTAGAAACTTAACAATGTGCAACAATTCTGAAGTACTAATATAAGAACATGCATAAGATATATAAGATGGAGAAAAAAAAACCTAGAACAATAAAAACTGAGGAAGAGGTGGACTACTCAATATACTGTAATTAAAGCTTACTTGTGTAAAAAGACACAGAGTGTAGAGGTTGGGGTGTGGAAGAGTGGGGATTACCTTCATTATTCGTTGCTTTGTTTTCCTTGAAAATTTAGTATATAAAACATAGTGAATAGAAAACTCCTGGAGGCAACAGGAACAAATAACACTAAGGTAGTTAGATAAATCCTCGAGGAATTGTATTATTTTAAGCTTATCTAAACTTACATATATACCATTTGCTGGAGGGGTGTGTGTGTGTGTTTGTTGTTGTGTGTGAGTGTACACATAGTTTAAATGAAGTTATGTCATTTGGGCTGACAATGTTCCCCACAAGAGCCATAGAATATCTATTAAAAACCCCAGTACCAGGTATGAGAAACCTCCACTCAAGTCCTTGTCAGGGTAGTCTAAGTGACTCCCGAAATAATACAGGCCATTACTATTGCCCTTGGTTACCTCTCAGAGGCTGAAGGTCAGTCCCTTCTGCTGAAGACACTGCAAACTTAGATAACAGGATACAGAAGAATTCAGATAGCCCTAACCTGAAATCGTGGCTGCTCCTAGAAACCTAGATGAATACACAGGGCTCTTAAGATTGTAGATCTTACAAGGGAACCTACTATTGCATTTAACTAGACCAGCATAGCCCTTAACTGCATTCTAAATCTTACCCTCATACCCCCAGATAAATGCAGATTTCACCACTCATAAAATAAGCTTTTCTTTACAGCAAATGGTGACCATTATGGATAACCACAACTGGACCCAAGAGATACATCTTCAACACAATTCCTGCACATAGGCTCAGGGAACATCATGGAAAATGGCGATGAAAAGATTCTAAGAGCCAAAGAACCATGACGTTTGCTGTGGGAATGTGTCTCCTAGAAAAGTCTGCCTAAGGAAGCCCTGAACTATAACAGTATCAACTGATATGCTAGTCCAGAAAGGGGAAGATCTTATGGAGACCTACCCCTAGACAAACAGCCACAGGAAGATAAGGACAGGCAATAGTTAAGACTAGCCTCTCCCAGGGTTGAGCCTACTAATTAGCTACCCAATATAAAGTGGTGAACCCTGAAATCACATATATACAAAAAACAAAAAAATGGACTCAGTAAATCATGTATGTATATATACACATATATATGTATATATATGTGTATATATATATATACATATATATATGGGGGTATACAATACACTCTATATTATGTATTTTTTACATATGCAGATATATGCACAAATATATAAATATTATATTATAATATATAACATATATACACAAATAGATAAATGGTAGGAATATGGGAGAGACTGGAGGGAGGGAATGGGGAAAGGATGCAACTGAATTTAATTAAAGATATACTAAATTTGTGATTATCTAGCCTTGAAAGACATGAAAGGTACAGCAAATGCTAGGATTCTTTTTGAGAATATTATTCCTGTCTGTAACTGGAGGAATGGCGCAGCACCCACATGAGACTGCTCACAATTGCCTGTGATCTCTGGAATGACAAAGATTCCAGCTACAAGGAATTTAATCCTTCTGTCTCCTGAGCACAGTCCTCTCTCAGCACAGACATTCATACAAACACTCAAAGTTAAAAAAAAATTAAACAAGTAGTTTACTCCTCTTAGAACACAATAATAATTAACATTATACACAGTGTAGCTATGTTGAAAACACCCAAAAAACATTTTCAGGTGATTTGTTTCATTTAGCTTGTAAGCATAAGAACATGCCCTGCCTCCCTAAGTAAGATAAGGCAGTCGAAGGAAAAGTAAGTCAGTATTGCTGCCACCAAAGAAAATCTTCTGATGGGTTTAGAGGAGAAAAAAAAAAAGGCAGTGAGAAATAAGGTTGTACTTTTCTTTCTTCTAAACATATATTCTGGGTAAGTCAATCAACCAGAAAATTCATCTGCCCCAGACAAAGGTAAAGGTGAGGAGAGAGAGGAAGCGGAATGCAAGGGGCTCCAGAGGAAGCCTGTACTCCAACCTTACATCTGGGTTTCATGGACAATGTTCATTCTGCTCAGTTTGTTGCCTCATAGATATTAGGAACAAGACACGAGTGTTTGGAAGAGTCGTCCAGTAGGAATTCACAGAACAGACTGCTGCTGGAAAAGAAGATACCTTTGTACGTAAAACAGCCTGAATGCACTTCTGTGAGACAGCTTTAGACAGCTATTGATGGCTAAAAACCAGACTAGCAGCAGGCATCGTTGTTCAGTGACATAACACTGCCACAGAGGGTAAGAGAGAACCATTTTCTCATTTTATTTTTTCAGAAAGAATATATGGAGATATTAACTGAAATAACAATGTGCTTGTGTAATAAAAAGTTAGCATTGTGTTGTGCCTATTACTTGTCACGTGAATAACATACTTTATTATAAATCCCAGAGTAAAGTATTTTGGATATATATTCAAATTTGAGTTGCACTCAAAAAGAGCATTACCCCCCCAATAATGATTTTTTTTTCTTCCTGAGACATAGTGAACTCAAAATTAGACATCTTCTATAATTCTAGTTTTAAATTACTATTGAAGTAAGAGATGTGCTAAAAAGATGAATTCAAATAAATTTCTAACAGAAATTTTAATAAAAGCAGCTCTCCTTTAACAAATTAATAGTGATAAAGGAATAGTTGTGCATGTGTTATGGCATACACCTATATTCTTAGTATGTGGGAGGCTGAGTAGGAGGAATTGCAAATTTCAGGCTGGCCTGGGTTACATAGCAAAGTCTAGCCTGGGCTACAGTATGAACCCTTGACTCAAAGAAAAAGATGAAGAATGAAATGAAAATTCAAACCAGGGGACAAACAAACTGATGTTCAAGACTATTTAATGAGAAGCACATAAAGTATTTTCCATAATTAATAACCTTCAAAAACAGGTGATTCAGATTTAAAATGTGGAGATATATGCAAAGCAATATTTGTTTATAATATTAAATGAAAGCAGACCCCTCTCCTTCTACAAAGGCTAAGTATAAAACATCTACTTTGTTGCACTATGATAAATGCCTGAGAAGAAAACCAAGAGCTTCCATGACTGGTTCTTTTCTCTTGTGTTTGCCGAAAGGTTATAATTTTAGTTCTAACTCTAAGGTAGGAGTTACACAGATATCGGGAGAGAACACTATCATTCCCATAGACTTGTAATCATAAGAATGCATTTCCTTTTGCCCCTAAGTCATGTAAGGAAGGACCCCTGGTTCTTGCAGCTAAAAGTGTGCTAATACACAAAAGGAGGTGAGATGATCTCACTGGTGTTTTGTTGTTTTCAATGCTTCAGATCACATTGATCATAAACCTGGAGCTTAGAAAGGAAATCTAATTATCTCTAACATCCTTTTCTAACCTATAAAACTGAAATATGAGCCAAAGACAGAAATAGACAGTTTTCTATCTGGAAGATCTGAGAAGATAATATACCTGTATTTTAAGGCAGAAGGGACCTAGAATGAGGATTTACAGGCCCCACCATCTGGGTTCTCTTTACCATCCATTCAGAACCACAACACAAACCAATCTGACCAATCCTCTTTCTTTGTGAACTAAAACTTGCTTCATTCCTCACTAAACCTCCCCAAAAAATCACCTGAAATTTTAAAAGTTTATCTGACCAGAATCAAGGTTTATAGAAAACAGATTAGCCTTTCTTCTCTAATTTCCTGATATAAGTGCATTTCCACGGGTCACCTCCCTCCAGGCTCCAGTATTAACATGCAATTAGGTACGGAAGAGCTGTACTAATTTTTAAAGATCTTTCTGAACCTAGTACAGCCTATTACTGCTCTGTTGTAAGCCTCCAACTAAGGGCACTCCAAGGAGCAATACTATTTAACTATAAAACTAAAATCAAAATTCAGCATCTCACTAAAACTACAATAGAAACTCTTAACATTTCCCTAGGAAAATGTTCAAAATGCTGTATTAGTGGTAAATTGTGATAGGATATAGCAGGAAAAATTGCACCAGACTATATAAATCATATCAAGAACTTCATTACCTGAGGCAGGTGTAACACAAAAGCCATCCAGGTTGGATCCAGGCTATTAAACTCTGGTGTACAATAAGTTTAAAAAGGATTTACTCCTTTGGTCCTGGGGCTATAGCTCAGTGGGAAAGTACTTGCCTCATGAGCATGGGCCCTAGATTCAATCCTTAGTGCCACCTTCCTTTGACATACATACAAAAAGATTTTTCTCCCTCTAATCAGAGAGGAACCCTTGGCTTCCAGAGCAGAAAATTTCTTCCAGGCTGCTCCCTCCCTTATGCACGGTCCTTATGTACTGGGGAATAGTCTCTTAGTAAATGGGCTTTTGCCTCAGAAAGTCTTGTACTGGACTGAATCCAGAGGACCCACTGCAAATCTAACACTAAACAGGCCAGGCCTCAGTCACTTTCCAGGATGCAATTTATTCAGGAATATGACTAAGTCTGTTGTTTCTGATAACAACCATTATCTTAAGATTTTGAGGTCTTTTGAAATCCTCATATCGTTCTTATCTTTCACAACCTTTACCTACTGAGCCAGACAGAGCTAATTCTCAGTGGCATAAGCAATAATACCATCAAGTAATTCTAATAATAAATGAATCAAATCATCAATCAATTTTCTGATAAAGTGCAAAATTTATCAATAGAAGATGAATCAGTCAGTTTAAAATTTAAATGTGTGTTTCCCCATGTGACAAGTCCATGAGTCACACTCAACCATATGCAATTCTTGAAGGGAAAAACAGACTTGAGACTAATAGACTGGTGCGCTGAAATGCTAGAATGAGTTTTTTATTGTATGTCAAATTCCTATGAACTTACGCAAATATCTCCCATTTTTAAGGAGCTTCCAAATTCCACTCATTTACATAAAATAAACAAAATGAAAACTTAACAGCAGCCAGCTCTTCTCCAGTATATTAGTTCTGCCTTGGTACCAACAGATTCAAGTGGGAAATTTTCTACCATGATGTGAATCTTCTCCAATAAAAGCAGCAATAGGAAAAAGTTGTTAGTATCCCTATGAAAGATCTGTAGAACATATTAGGAAATGCCAGGGAATTATTCACTTGCATGTTTAGATCCTTATTTAATACCAACTCCAAAAGAAAGACTGATAAAGAGTTTCATAAAGCAAGGCTCTGGGCTTTAACATGATCATCTGATTACACAGAATGCTAACTACTGGCTATTACTACCCACTGTGAACTGTGTACCAATGTGTGTGAACAATGATGCCATCTGTATATGTGTGTGTTAATGGACACACATGGGTGGGTGTGCATAGGTGTGTGCATGTGTCTTTAAGTGGACTCACATGTATGTATGTGTATCTATGTGTGTATGTGAGTAAACACAGGTGAAGATGTGTGTGTAAGTGAACATATGCACATATAAACAAATGTGTATGTGTGTGTATAAATATGGATAGGTGCATAGACAAATGTGTGTGTATGTATGTGAACATTCATGAATGTTTAGCTTCTGGATTTTTTTTTCTAATATTCACTGGTGCTTTTTGAGAAAACAACATTCTCTTGTCTCAGAAATCTTTTATAGTGATTTTTGCGTGCTACAATCTGTGTTACTTGTACCTAATCCAGTCTTTCTTGTCTTCCAAAGGTGTAGGACCAAACTGTTTTCTGGAACACAATACCACTGACATCTTTTGCACAGTTCACTAATAAATGGCATTTCCCACATGAAAGTCATTTTTTTTTTCAAACCTTTCACACACTGCTAAGGATTTGTAGGAGTCTTTTGGCAGGAACTGAGAATATAAACATCCGAGCCCCACAGGTTCATGACCCACAGGTTGAGAGCCCCTGTTGGTTCTATCCTATTTACTACACATGGTGAACAAGCTAATTAACTAACCTCTAGGACAGCAGATCTCAACCTGTGGGTCATGACCCCTCTGGGGATGGAAAGACCCTTTCACAGTGGTCACATCAGATATCCTGCATATAAGATATTTATATTACAAATCATAAAAGTAGCCACATTACAGCTATGAATTCACAATCAATATAATTGTATGGCTGGGAGTCACCACAGCATGAAGAATTGTATTAAAGCATTGCAACATTAGGAAGGTTTAGAATCACTGCTCTAGGACTTGATTTGGTTCTTCACCTCATAAGTAAATGGCTGAGACAAGTCTTAATATTTTTATCATTCAAACTTTCTACAAGACTTTCTTAATGACCATGAGCAATTGCTACAAAGGGAACGTTAATTAGTGTATGTTATATAATTTGCATCATAGAAACAGCAAATATTCGATTTACATTTTTTCAAGATATAGAACCTTTTGCCTACCACATTTTGGCCCATCTTGGAAATGACTACATTTGACAATGTTCAATAAGTCTTGTGGGAGTAATGGTTTATGAAACTAAGTACTATCCTATAGAGAACAGATGGTACCCACATACTTTTCTGAATGTGTCGGCCCAAGTAATCTTGGCAAGGGTATTCAGAAACCAACCAGACAGAACCCAGCAGTAAAAACCAAGAAGGCAGGGCTTCACTGAGCTTCTGAATCTATCTACAATACTGTGGCAGCCTACTCTGGACTCCACACCTCCTTCTGCTCAAATAGTTCATATATCAATTGTGGTAGTTACTGTTAATTGTTAGCTTGACAGAATCTAGAATCACCCATGAGGTGGCTCTGAGCATGCCTCTGAAGAACTATCTTGATTATATTAATAGATATGGCAACACCAGCCTGTTGCGTAATGCCATTCCCTGAGCAGGAATCTTAGACTGAATGAAATGGAGGAAGTGAGCAGAGTGCAAGCATTCACTGAACTAGTCACGCTCTATGTTTTGGTTGTGGATGAAATATGACCAGCTCTTTCGGTTTTCTGCCACGGTGACTACAACCTGGAACCAAAGGAAATGCTTTAATTATTTCATTATGCTCCAAAACATCTTAATCTAGAGCTACTGGGCAAGTCTCAGGTGACCAAGAAACCCCCATGAGGCATGCTACTGCTTAGGATTTTCTATCTCTCTGAAGGGAAAGAGAAGGTCCATTGCTTACTTGGGATTTTAAAAGAATCACTGGCACCAAAGAATTGAACATTGTACTTTTTGTGATTGGAGGAAATAGACAACACAAACACAACACAACACACCACAACACACACACACACACACACACACACACACACACACACACATACACATATGCATGCCGCACATACACTGAACTAGTATTATATCACAATCCATGACTTGGCAAGAGGTGAAATATGAGGAAGAAAGCAAACAGTAATAGAGAAAGTACTTGCAAAATAGTTGAACACTTCTTCGATCTACCCAGAGTTTACAGTCAACACTGGACTTTGACCTCAATCCTCACTGTCTTCTCCACCATCTCATATACAGCAGGAACATTTCTGTTTACTTTCTGTCCTCCACTGCTCCTATCTAGGGCCACCTCATTCATCTCTCCTTTTAATCCCTCCCAATTAGTAACTTATCTCTCAGTAGCATGCTTTTCTGCTAAACCCATTCTCAAATATTTCCTATCAGCATCTTAAAAGTCACTGGCTTCAAGTCCTTCATGAGTCATCTGATACCCTTACTAATCCTTAAGCATTCCTTAGTGGACTTCCCACAAATGCCCAACACACATTATTCCTTTGGTTACCTACTGATCTATACACAGCCCACTCTAATCTAGCACTCCTCTCAATATTTTGGTCAATTCTGTCTTTTAAATATATCTGAGGTGTCAGTCTCCATTTCTTCAGTGCATTTATTCTATTATCTTGTTCCATTAAAGCTCCTGCCAATCAGTGTTGCTTTGCCCTCCCCTTCCCCTGCTAAATGTTAGCACTAGCAAGTGAAATTCATTGACAATTACCCAGATTTTCCCTCTATCTGGGACACTACCAGCCTTATATATCCAGCAACCAGACAGCTAGAAACAGATGAATGATATTGGTCCTAAATAATCTTTGCTCTTCCCAAGATCTGCCGCAGAAATGCTACTAAGACAAGGTCTCACACTTCCCTAGATGCTCATCAAACAAACTCCAGAAGTTGACCTGTGTCCCTATTGTTCTCTTTCCCCAAATCAATCTAGCAGTAAGTCCCAATGGTGGTGCCACTAAAGCCATACCTTGACACTATTTACTTTCCCCTCCTCGCCATGATTACTCTAATTCAAAATACCAACAAGTCTTCCTTGTTTAATAAAAATCCAAATGCAAAGTAGTCTTTTAAAACTTAAATCAGATTATAATGTTTTTTGCAAACAAGCAAACAACCATCTATACCCTCTCCCAGCTGCTTCCTCCCATTTACTCCAAAGGCATCCTAGAGTACTAAATAAAATGGTGACATGTGAGGGCTCACTTTTCAGCACACTCCCTGCTGAGTTTCTGTGCACCAGCCTCCAGCTTCACTTGTTTTCACTAATCATCATGCAATGCAATCTTAATGCCTGCCATGGTTCCACTGTCACAGCAGACTAGATTTATGGGACAATCATGACATTGTTCTCATACAACACCTATTAGCAATGTTGATTAAAATCCCTTCAAAGTAATTTCCAGGAAGTCACATTGATTATGTATGCTAAAAGGGTAAAAAAAATACAGGAAAGAGTTCTATAATTGAGTCATAATAATTTCATATCACTTACTTATAGAAATCCTATGATAAAATTTCTGAAATCCACAGATATTTGCGACTATAATCATGTAAGAGGACAAGAACTAACTTATCTCTTCACCACCAAGGCATCTTGATTGCAGCTTAGAACAGTTTTCTAACAAGGTAAATGGGTAAGTCAGTCTATGTGTTTTAAACTGTAACAAGGGTTATGAGGACTTCCATACATATCCAAATTTATTCTTAAAAGTATTTGGTAAGGAACTCTAGTTCATTTTATAGAAGGGGTTGTGGTTTTATGATTACAGTGAAAATGAATAGACCAAAATATCTGCATTTATTTTTAGATCCTTCTTAAAAAATCATGTCACCTGTGAACCAAGAGGATACAAAAAAACTACACTAATGACTAACACATTCAATAAGACTTATTACATTAGTCATTCATTCTGATGTTGTATCCAGCAAGAAATCAGACTTCGTCCATATGTTGTCTTATCTAGACTACTCTACATCTAGAACACACACACACACACACACATCAATACCTGGTGTACTTGTACCATTCCTGTTCATTTTCTAACTATGTGGACAAGTTTTCAAAGTAGAAACTGAAGTTGTTGTACCTCCTAAATGAATGCTCTCAAAAATTAAGAAATAGCAGAGCACTTGGGAAACTTGAAAAATGTTATCTTTGACTCTCACACCCGAGGATTCTGACTCACTGTTGTCTAGTGTGCACATTTATGAATCCTCCCACTATGGTCTGGCCCCTCAGTTGCTCTTCCTGTGACTGTGGTGAAACACCCTGACAAAAGCAACTCAGGGGAGAAAGGGTTTACTTTGGCTCACAGGTCCCAGGTATAGTCCATCATAGCAAGGAGGCCATAGCAGAGGGAACTTCAAGGAGCCAGCCACATTGCGTCCACAGAAAAGAAGCAGGGAGAAATGAATGTGTGTGCTCTGCTTACCATCACATTTTTATAAAGTCCAGGACCTTAGCCCAGGAAATATTGTCACTCACAGTGGAAGAGCCTTCCTAACTGAATTAACCTAATCAGAATAACTTCCCAGTAGTTCTAGATCCTGTCAAGCCAACAATTAACAATAAGGATCAAATCTGTGGACTCTAGCTTGCCAGTATGTTCCTGAGATACAACTCCAGAGCTTTACAGTCTTCATGTTGTCTGAAACATCTGGTAAAGGATTTATCTAGCATTAGTAAAGAGGTGGTTTCCAATGGCAACAAAGAGTTGAAAGCACCCCGTCTTTAAAGAACATGAGTGAGATTTAAAATAAAAGTGGTTCATATGACAGTATGTGGCGTAATTAATGCCACCTGAGGCCTGGTGATTCTGAATTGCACAATCTCACTGCTCTGTTTCTTCTGAAGACAAAGGCATGGACTAGCAGAGGTACCAGCATGGTTGAAGAGAAGGTGGGGGCTAGGGAAGTGAGATTCATGCCACTTCACATTTGGGTTTGGGGGATGGAACTTAAGTCATCAAGCTTGGCAACAAGTGCCCCTATCCAGGGAAGACCTGGCCTACTCCCCAAGTTTAAGAATTCTTATTAAATTTGAGCTCACTTCCATGCATGCTAACGATAATGGGGTAAGTGCTTCATACCCTGAATAGCTCTTCAGGCATAAAGGCTTACTTCATCCTAAATGACACTTCAATTTAAAGCACTGGATTTTTTTTTCTTTTGACTGATATTTTTTAAATGCAATTTTACTTGGGAGATTTTCAGGTCTACTTCTTTTGAACATACTTATCTTACTCTAAATACTTTAAATTTTACTATAAATTACTCTGTATGTAAAATGATTTTATAAATGGCAGTGTTTAGTGTCAGTTCTTCACCAAAGATGACAAGTTACTTTAGCAACTATAAGTCTTCCAATCATTTCAAGTATTCTCTTATTCTTGATGCTGTGCTTATAATAATTGTCTTCTAAAAAAAATAATAATTGTCTTCTGTTTTTTCTTGACATGAAAATGTAAGACTGCAGAAGTAATTTATTAATTATTTATATTATGATTTCCAGCATTTATATTATATAGTAAATTGGTCAGCAGTGTTAATCCTTAACCTACCATTATAAACAAACACACACACAGAGACACCTGATGGATTTTATCAAGCCTTAGCCTAGATTGTGCAATATTAGCTCATCTGACGCTAGCTTTTAATGCTATTCCCCAAATATATACATACGTCCCCTTGGGATGTTATTCATCATGCTATGCCAATGTTCCAGGCCATGTGGCATTATGTTTTACATCTCTAACCTATATTGTGTCTCCTCCTTTCTCCCTTGGCTTCTTTGTCCTTTTAGATTCTGCAGTTGGAAGGGCTCCCTCTCCTTTTTCTTTATCATTTGAAATCTTTTGATCATTAGAAATTGGTTACTGGGACTTAAGAAGCAAAGCCCTTTCTTCATCTACTGGTTCCCCCATTCCTCTGCTGGTGAATTCCAGTCTGAGCCAAGGTCAGATCAGCAAAAGACAAACCATCTATTTAACCCAAACCATTCATCATAAATATAGGGTTGATTACAGCTAACATCCCACTGATAATCAGAAGTGACAGACTGAGAAACTAGCTCAGCAGAAGACCCAATGCCAGAAAATACTGTGAACAATCACTCCATCAGACAGAAGAAAAATCAAGTCAGCAAGCAAAGGGCATGGTCACAGTTATTTTAATTCAGTTTTTCTAGTGTAACTAAAAAAGACTCCATTGGCCATGCCCTCACTGGGGCTAGGAACTTGAAAGATTAGTGAGCCATTATGCAGAAAGCATTGTCAATGGGATCTAAGACCAGGATTTAAAATGCCATGCAACTATCCAGACTGAAAACTGGTCACATCCATTCGGTAAAGTATTTATAGGGGCCTGGTATTGCTGAGGTACTACAATGCAGCTCTGAGCCAGATAGCCAAAGCCTTTGCTTTTCTACTGAGCTGTCATCCCAAATAGGAGTCATTCTTTCGTTCATTCAGCAAGTACATCTGCCTCATACGCTGCTGAACGCATTTGTGCCAGAAAGTATTTTGGGGAGCTGAAGTCATTGCAACATGCTTGAAACAATAAGTAAATTAAAATGTGTGAGAAAACCAGTAACGGGAAAGGACAAAGCTTTCTAGTGAAGAGACCATAGAGTAACTGGGAATAGGTCAGAAAGAGGGCAGAGGGCAGAAGGGAACATGAATCAGAAAAGACGATCAGAGAACACTTCTGAAGAGGCAAACCTTGAACAGAGATCTAACTGGCATGTAGGAGAGGGACATTCGAATATGTGATGGTGGAAAGAAGGATGGGCAGCATATGTCAGAAGGTCCCGAGGCAGAGCCTCTGCTGAGCTGAGTAAGCAAAAAACAATACTGAAGGACAACGTGGCTAAGGGCACAGATTGATGGGATAGCCAAAGAGAAGGCCATGATCTAGAAACAAAGGCAAAACTTTTGAGCTTAGTCCTTTATGATTAAAGCCACTGGGGATACAACGTTCTGAATTATGCTTCAAGACAATGGCAAGTCTCATGTAGTCAAAAGACTACAGAGATGAAACAATCAAGAGCTATTTAACTGTTGAGCCCAAACTAGAGATGAAGGTAGCCATGGATCTGGAAAGAGGTCATCAGATTTCAGATTTGTTCCTAAGGTTAAGTCAACATAACTCAGTGACAGATGAGGTATGGGAGTTGAAAACGGCCAGTCAGCTGGTTCTAACAATCTAATCTAAAAGTTGTTCTCCAGAGTGAGACTTTATGGAAAGGCTATATTTCTATTTGAAAGTCAGTATGGTACTTACAAGGTTCAGTCATTTATAATATAGAACTCAACTGTTCTGAAAGGACATCATTTATCATTCCCTGATGCATAAACCTCATGGTCACTGCTGTCAGTAAGTCATTAAAACTGGCAGATGAGTATTTCCATGGAAAGTCAGTTAGACATGATGTCAGACAGGTATAATAAAGAGGTACAATTCAATAATATTAGATTGCAGTGGTGTTGGGAATCCTGATTGCCTATATGAAAATTCCCTGCTGTGTCTAGAAAACACTGTCTCATGTAAGGAAAACAGTTTCTGCTAGTTACTCACCACCTCTCACTCCTACAATCATTTAACACTCTTTCCCCAAAGATCCCAGAGCCTTGGGAGGAAGGTATGATTACAGGTGACCCATTTAGGGATGAGCACCATTAAGTCTCTTTTACTCTGCATTGAAAGCAATAGTGGGTCTCCTATTCACTTACTGAAAACAAAATTTTAATACTTTACTGACAAGAGTTGAGAGACTTGACTAGAGCTGAGAGATTTGGCAAGAGTTGAGAGATGTAATAGTCCACGAGTATGATGATAAACCATTAGGAGTCAGTTTAATACTGTACCCAGTTAGCAGAATAATAGTATTAGGCTCTCCCCTAGAATATATGACTTGTCTAGCCACAAGTTCTTGGTCCCTATAATGGTGCCAGGTATGAGAGGTGGATACAAGGGCATACTCTTGGCTGAGGAGATATTGGCAACTGACAGTTGCTGGAAACGGAGTGAGTTTACTTTAAGGGCGTGTCCCTGGTAGGTTAACAATGCACCAGAAGATGGCCACATAGCTAAGAGTATGTCAGCAGCACAAACTGTCCTTTAATGGTTTAAGGAAAACAAAACAAAGCAAACCACAGAGCACATAACTGGATGGGATGAGAAAGATATAGAATCTCGGAGGAGTTGGAGGAGTGGGGTGAATATTATCAAAATTCATTGTACAAAATATTCAAAGAACTCATTTTAAACATGGAAAACAGAGAGTTTTGACCTCAACAACAGGAAGAGACATAAGAAAAGAATATAAATATAGCTTTCAGTGAGAAAATGGAGGGAGTGGTTGAAGGGAGTTAAATGTACCTGACTTGAAGAGGATTCAGAGTAGAAGATTGGCTCTAAACCCTTAGTGACACAGGCTACATGAAATGACCCCCCACCAATAGGGGAGGACAATGCCACTGGGTGCAGATGGGAGCTATAGCATGGTCCTGTCTTTCCAGATGTTTACTTCATAAAATAAGATCACCATCACTGGTGATGACTGGTATCAGTCATTCTAGATCACTATAGGTACAAGAACACTGGGATTAGTCAATGTTAAAGAGCAGCATCATGGTTCCAAATCAAAACCAGGGTATTTTAAACCTGGCCTCTGTGCCTCTGTGGGTATCGTGTGTGTGTGTGTGTGTGTGTGTGTGTGCGTGCGCACACACACACACACACACACCCCACATAACTAAAAATAAATATTTAAAAAAAGTTTTTTGATGGTAAATTTAAGAATCTATGCATAATGACTTGGACAGAATTTTGTAGTTAGTTAATAGTGTGTTTATTATGCTTGTAGGTTTCACATGTCAACAAACTATGCTTGTAATTTTAATTATGTTAAACTTCAGATAAATAGAAACATATGCAAGAATTTTAAGTTTCCCACCAACACTGAAATACTTTAGATGAGCTACATTTAAAATATGTGTTTAATTAGGCTTATAAGAAGAGGTTAAGTACTTGAAAAAGAACTGGTTGTAAAATCATGATATTTGAATGCTTAAAAAGAACCAAGCATATTAAATTATTCAAGGCATTTAAAGTGTTTATGGAGGGCTAGAGATAATTCAGTGCTGAAGAATGCTTGGCACTATTCCAGAAGACCCTGTGTATATTCTCAGCACCATACCCAGTGGTTCTCCACCTCCAATAATTCCAGCCCCAGGGGATCTGATTCTGATTCTGTTCTGGCCTCTGTGGGTACCTGAACACACACACACACACACACACACACACACACACACACACACACACACA